>CAWUFW010000613.1:3600000-3935898 GCA_963921515.1 Calotriton arnoldi | reverse complement strand
ATAGATCAATTCATTACCACCAATAAAGGTTTTGATAAAAATCAGTGCAGCTAGTGCTTTCTTAGGCACTTTGAAGTAAAAAAAGTTATACATATATTGCTTTCTTGCGCAGGGCAGTAAATTGCAGGTGCTACTATGAGATTCAAGACAGCAACACAAACATAAAACAATTAGTTACAATCAATAAAAGTTTAGATAAAAATTGGCACAACCAAAACTTTCATGGAGCACATTAAGAGTCAGAGAATACAGATATTAGCTACCCAGCCCTAGGCAGTAAGGCAGAATCAATTGAGGGACCAGCCTCTTGACAAACAGAGGCAGTACTTAACTGGCACATCTTTTGCCTGACCCTCATCATTGATTGCAAATATCATGAAACAGCAAAGACAATATTTTGCCTCGTGTTGTATTCCAGCAGTCAGAGTGCCTCAATATATTGCCTGACTCCCAAATTTCAGCACAGCGGAACCAACCACCTTCTTATCCCTTTCGAGTAGGCTAGGCAGAAGAACAGGGCGTGCTCCTTGGTTTCCTTATTATCACCACAAGAGGGGCAAGCCCACCTGGCTAGAACGCCTGTCCGAGCCCATCTATGGGTAAAAGAAGAGAGGGGTAATGTGCTGTAGCGGAATTGGAGGTAAAGCTTCCGGTGAGCCGCAGGCTCGATCTCATTTAGAAATCGCTCCACCTGGGAGACATCCTTCAACAAAAGGAAGGCATCTGTCAGGGTCCCAAAGAAGGATTGTGCCTGCATTAGGCTTTTTCTATACTGACCATAGTGCTCCTGATGGTTAGCTTGCTAATGGACAGGGCTGATGATGGGTCATCCCACAATATCCCATTACCTGACTTTTTGATGGTTTCTCTGACTTACTTCATCCACTGTATATTGCTAGAACCAGGCCCAATATCTTATCCAACCCCTGGCGATAGGAGAGAGGGTCAGTAGAGGATTGGCCTCAGCCCAAGATCGAGTCGAAGGGGAAGTAAAGGGGTGCTGATGGGGAGATTCAGCAATTGGCGCACAAAGCGATTTTTCACGACTCCTAAGGCTGCAGAATCCTTGTGACCCCAAAGCTCTACACTATATAGGGCAACACCCTGAGCCTGCTGTTTGTAGATTTGTAATGCTGGGAGAATTGGGCGAAATTGGGATCTGTGATGCATTTTAACCAGCCCCCTGTGTGTTTCTCTAATTTAAGCCTCAACAAACTTGCTTAAATTCCCCTTACAAACAAACCGCATTCCTTTACCATGACCGTTACCATCATTTTCCATGTCTCCACCATTTCTTTCTGTGACTTGTTCTTCTAGGCATTTCTAAACCTGGGCAGCTACACTTCAGCTTCTGAGCATGCTCTTTACTGCACAATTTGCCCCTTACCATACTCAACTCAGAGCATGTACGTTATCCTCGCATCTTTTGTGGCAACCTTGCTAAATCACTCCAACTCACACTGCAAGGCGTCAACTCGCAGAGTATCCACCACGTACCCAAGCAGTCTGTCTTTCAGCCACCATACGACTGCCTGCCATACACTTCAATGATGTGCAGCATGGTGGTCATTTTGCGCTATTGTTGGCGTTAGTTCACTAGCAAATGCTACATGGCAGTTACTTTGTTTCCATTGGCAACGTCATCACCGCTGGCATTATACTATCTGACTTAAATCATTTCAGAGTTTTCCTGTCATTTGCACATGCAGCGAAGGTTGCAGGGTGAGGTTATCGGGTACGCGGTGAAGCGACTCGCGCCGTACACGCACAGGTAGGGGGGACCCATGGGTCCCCCCTGTGTGCGACTCGCGCGGCTACGCGTACAGGGGGTCCGACACGGACCCTCGAAGTACGGCTCCGACTGCTCTTTCGAGCCGGACGGCGCGTGTCGGTCGGACTGCTCGCGGCGCGCATCGTGCTCACCCGGCCGGGGAACGTCTCCATTGCGCGGTGCGAGTCGTGTCCGAGCGAGTCGGTCGGTGCGGTTCGACCCGAGAACGAGTCGGTCGGAGCGGTTGGGACGCCCGAACGAGTCGGTCGGCGATTTCACATCGTACTCGCTTGTCCGGACGCGCGTACGGATCGGTCGGGAAATAGGGCTCCGAATCGGATCCGGTTAAGCCGAATCCGATTCGGAGCCCTACCGGCCGAGATCGGAATCGGCCCCTGAGTGTTCCAGAGCTCATAAGAACCTTAAAATGGCCCTCCATGCTAATCCCCGTGATAGTACACAAATTAAAAACTTAAGACAGACTTACAAACGCACTATCAAACAAAGGAAAGGCGAACTGAGGAGTTTAGCTTGGGAAGATCTGGAGAGAGCCAGTGCATTGAAAGACACCAAAAGCTTCTGGGACATCATTAATCGCCCCATATTCACGGACGAGTCGAAGCCCGTGGATTCACTGATTTTAGGGGTAACTTGGGAAACCTATTTCTCGGCTATATTTAATCCAAACAGTGTCTCGTTAGATGAGGGAAGTGGGAAACCGACATTTGATTTATCTTTGGCCTCACAACTAAGTGCATCATTCACAGTAGCGAGGGGAATCTGTATGGAAGCTCCAGGCCCTGATGGGTTCCACTAGACCTGTTTAAAAGAAACCCCAATCTGTGGGCACCCTTGCTCACTAATGTTTTTAAAGCCACGGTGATTGGCCCCATCCCAACAACCTGGAAGGAGGCCATTTTGGTCCCAGTGTATAAGAAGGGCAACAGGAGTGACCCTGCCTGTTATAGGCAAATTTCATTAATCGACACCACTGCTAAGGTATTGGGGAGGGTCGTCCTTGCGCGTCTTGAGACCTGGGAGAACAGTACAGGGATCATGTCTAGATTGCAATATGGTTTTAGAAGGGGGATGGGTACTACAGAACAGTGCCTCAATTTGTCTCTGATTATGGGCAAGTACATGAGGGCCAGGAGGGGTTCTATCCACCTGGCCTTCATCGACTTGTCCAGTGCTTTTGACACCGTTAATCGGGAGAAATTGTGGGGACTGATGGGGAAAATGGGTATTGAAGAAGCCCTCATCTCCCTTCTACGTAGGCTTCATACTTCCACTACGGTTGCCATAAGATACGGCTCTTGGGGGAAAGGACAGGGCCCATTGTCTCCACCGAAGGTGTTCGGCAGGGGTGCATTTTAGCTCCATTTCTTTTTTTATTATATACTAATGGCTTAGAGGCATTTTTAATAGAGAAGGAATTTGATTTTCCAAAAATTGGAGGCACCCCGGTCTCACTGTTATCTTATGCGGATGACACTGTGCTAATGTCTTTGACAGCTAACAGCCTCCAAACATCAGTTAATTCTTTTACAGATTTTATGGCTGCACTGGATCTAAAAGTTAATTTTATTAAATCATATGTTATGGTGTGTGGCCCCAAAGCAACTAAAACAAGAACATTTGCTGTAAGGGGTAAGATTATTGATAAGGTGTCCAACTTTACATATCTAGGGAACATTTTTAATAACACTATGAATTGGGACCCCCTTATTACTGCAAGGGTCCAACATACTAGTCGGGTTGTGGAGGGGTTATTCCGCTTTGCCTGCAAGTTAGGCCACAAGCTGGTGACAGAATTGGTTGCACTGGAGCCTCATCAGATGGGGGTGGTTGGCAGTACTCTGCTACAGGTGTAAGACTCCGGTGACGATGAAGCGTTCTTTGGCGCTATACTGGGGAACAATGACAGTAGGCCAAATGGGGGCTGAGCTCTCCAGCACCACAGTTGCTAGACTCTAACTTCAACATGGGGTGCCTTGCTCTTCAGAGTAGTGCTTCCACCCAGACCATCTTGGGGGCAGTACCAGGTCTGCTACTCACAGGGTGTACCTTACCAGGTACTGTAGGATTGCTGTGTTTACTTCCCTGGGGTCGGGGCTGCACAGCACAGTAGTGCCACAGTCACACCATCTGGGGTCACAGGCACTCAGTGGGTGCCGCAAAGCAGGGCACACTTGACACAATTGCCTTGGCGGTGATGACAAGGACAGCACAAGGAGGCCATCCAGTGTGATTCGGAAATACTGAGACTCCTTCAGATGATTGCAAAGATGGATCGGCGACCTTGACCAATCTAATCACACAGTCCGAGTCTCTGGTGGGAAGACCTCTGCATCAGGACAACTACTTCTGCCCCGTCCAACTGTCAGTTCCTCCTGAGAGGTCGGCACACTCGTTCTCGCTCGGGCAGGGCTCCTTGATTCCTGGGACAAATCTGCAACTTTTGTTCCAGATCAGACTCCAGGTGTTGTCTTCTCACCTCTGGGGAGCTAGATGTCAGGCAGACACCAGCCCTAGTTACTCTAGGACCAACGCATTAAGGTTGAAAAGAACTTGGAACTGGACCAATTAGTAGGTCAGCAGGGTAAACACCCCTTACAACGCATCCCTCACCCCGCATGTTGTTACAATGCGGTCGTTACAACGACCGCGTTGTAACAACGCATACCATTACCCCGCAAGTCGTTACAACGACTTGCGGAGGGGGGAGAAGGTGTTGGATTTAACATCCAACACCTTCCCTAGTGTCCGCACAGACTGGAGTTGGAATAGTAAATTATACTATTATACTATTCCAACATCCAGCGCCCCCCTCCGCAAGTCCGTTAGTAGGTCAGCAGTCCCCTTTTATACCGAGGTGGGAGACAGGAGCTGTGGTTCCCTATCTGACTTTGCAGAATCGGTTTGGGTCAGTTCACTTTTTAAGTGTCCTTCTTTAACAGTCTTCCACACTCCTTTATCTTGAGTGATGCTCTTCAGAGCAGTGCTGTCACCAGTTCAGAGCATCCACAGCAGAGATAGAAACTGAAGTGTGAGCAGTCTCCACCTCATTGAAAAGTTGTTTCCTCTTTCCCCGATTCATTATTTGGGCTCCCTCCCTCCAGTCTCAGGAATGTCACCAATACACTTCCACTGTCTAGGAAAAGAAGCTTCCCTTCATCCCATGAACAAGCCAGAGATTTCCAAAATGGAACCCACAGGCCTGTGTCACTCTGGTTTTTTCTGGCACTCATGCACGTATACTAACTCCACTAGCGTAAGTGGCGCTAGGATTCTGGGTTCAGTGTTGGAAGCGGAACAGTGCCTGAATGTGCCAGTAGGCTCCCAACTATTTATGCTTATTATTGTAACTCACGAGTATGATGATTATGATGGCACTATTATTTTCTATGAATTGCTTGCCTTCTTCTCTCATGTATCCTCTTTGCCAGGTTCAGCATGAGTTCAACACTTCGATGCTGTAAGAACCTGATGACATTCGCTCTCTGCCCTGTTAGTATTTGGATGGCTTTCTATTTCTTCTACTTCAAGTTTGCACTGCCTCTTTTCATTCTTCGTTACTGCGTTATCACACTTTAGGAGAGGATGAATGCTGATGTGCGTACTACTTTATAGCGCCGGTGATGTCATACTGACTTTATTTGGCCATTTCCTCTTATTGCTGCCGTAATATTATACATGCATCATTGTCTAGAATAAAATCTTAGATTTTTCTCTTTACTTAATTTAGCAAAATCCTCATTTTCTTCGGCAATGTGTTCCATAGTTTGGATGTCTCTACTCAGAAGCAGCCACCTCCTCTGCAGGTTTTATTGCTCCACTTTTCACCATGTGTCTCACACAGATTTACAAGTTTTTGTTCACAAACTGAAGATGTGCACTCCCATAAAGATTTCTTGTGCTGCACCAAAAATAGTGCTCTGTTTTCAAAAGTATGTATTAGCCAATAGTTTTCTATTTTACCTTTCAGATTCACCACTTACAACACTAATTTAAACTTCTCACTCCTTTTCCTAACACACTCTTCTTTGAGGTTACACCTTAACTCGGCTTCCATATTGCTGTAATTTAACTGTTTTCTTTATTATGGTATTTCCTTACTGGAACAGCTGGGAGCAGCAAACGCCAAGTCACTCAGTTCTACCAAATACTTCCAATTAAACAAGCATTTGCAATGCAATCGGTCTTGCAATTGTGAAAGTTAGAGCTATTGGCATTGTAAATGATATTGTTTTTTTACGTATATTTTTTGTTTGTAGTGGAGTGGATGTATGTTGTTTGTAGTTAAAGTATGTGGTTTGAATTGCAATTGTTAGTTGTGGAATTGTGTGGGGTGGAATTGTGTGGTGTGTAGTGTATTTGTGTATTGGCAATATGTGGTATTGTGAATAGATAGGGGTGAGAGTTGTATAAAATAGATAGAAAGTAAAATTGAGAGTGATAGGTAGTTTGTGTATGAAGTGGTGAAAAAACTCTATATAGAGTAGTAGAAAGAGTGCATGATGTAATGGGGCAAATTGAGTGCTGAGATGTGAGGCGGCGTGCTCCCACCCTGTTTCTGAATGAAGAGTTAATGACACACCTAACCGACAAATTTTAAGACATGAAGCAAAAACCTCACTGTGCTTCAGTAGCAATTAAATGCCCATTTCATCTGAAACTATTTCAGCCATTGCTGGCCTTTTAACCAACAATGGTCCTAGACTATTTCCCTTAGGAAGGCATTCATTAAGTCAAAATCTATAAACATGGTACATATAGAAGTCAAATTGCATCATAAATGGATCCTCATTATTTCCAATTCAATTAAGTATATCCGCAAAAAGACACACAAGCACCATAAATAGCTCCAATAGTGACTGTTTAATTTCACATTTATTATAACAGATCACTGTAGAGAATGCTTCAAAACAGAAAAGAGGGTTGCTCCAGGGGAGTGTGAAAAAGAAAATGTGCTCGTGAGAGTAGAATAAATATATAGGGAGGGAAATCAGAGAGTAATTTAAACAATCAGTTACATATTTATAACTTTTTGAGGATATACTTAATTGAATTGGAAATAATGAGGATCCATTTATGATGCAATTTGACTTCTATATGTACCATGTTTGTAGATTTTGACTTAATGAATGCCTTCCTAAGGGAAATAGTCTAGGACCATTGTTTCCTATACCGAACATTACCCAGGTCCGTGGACTAGTTTGGGTCACCCCATTATTATGTAATGGGCCTTTTAACCAAGGCCTCTTTCCATACTAAGATTACTGAGACTGTAGTTGCAATGTTAATGGTGAAACTACAAAACGCTTTGTGCCAGGGCTGGCAGAAGGTGTCAATTATAGCAAGTGGTCTTTTGGCAGCCGTTGCGCTTCAGCAACGTCAATTACACACATTTCTCATGAGTGAATACTTTTGATTTATACGTATACAAAATACAAAAACGTTACTGTTCTTTGAGTCAATATAACAACATTACAATCACTGATTAGTGTTTGCCACTTTGTGCAATATTTACCTTTGTAAAAGGCCTGCCGTATGTGTCTTATCTATAAGAGTCAAGGCAGCTGTTAAAAGGACGCTAATAGGTTTATGCATAAAAGTATTGTTTGTTAGAATTATCAGACCAGTCTTGTTGACCCACTGCAGCAAGGACCAGGGCACAAAAAGGGCCATGCAATATTTGCGCACTTTACTGCAGTCCATGAGATAGCTTGATTATCTGGGCTGCACAAATTTTGAGATATAAACTCGCCCTGACGCGATGAACCCCCGTGAGGCCTTCGGAGGTACCCGAGGCTTTCAGTGATACTGCAAATAATGCCATGACATTACGAGGTCTCTTTTCACAGGCACTTTCAGTTTACTTTTGCATATGAATACCGAGCACTTGGAAGGCCCCTTTATTTGATTGTCCTGTTTGTGGTGTGTATTCATCGTTTATAAAACAAAAGGATACACCAATGATTCAAGTCTTGCAAGGTGGTTTATGCATGACACAGCAGAGTGAACATGAGTGTTCATTATTTATTTGGTCTGAAAACTACACAAATAATAATAAAAATGGAGCCTGTCTATATTTACATGAAACTGCTTAAGAGAGGCATCGAAATTTACATTTTGCAATATTTATAATTTCTGAATGTTTAAAGTTCCATGTCCATCATACAATGTGCATTAAAAAAACTGCCTGAGGCTTGAAAGTGAGGTGTGCCACTTGAGAGTCGTAGTTTGTGTTTCTCCTTTCACAGCAGCTACAGTATCTCTCTGTAAATATTTCACATTAGAGAGCTGCAACAATACATTCTACAGTATTTCATGGCATTAGTGCAGCGCTCGCCTAACACTATCAAACCTACCGGAGAAAAGGGCCCAACAAGCAAGAGAGAGGAGGAGGCAGCTGCAGCCCAAAGAGGGAGCGAAGCGCAGCTGTTCAGAATTAAAACAAGCTGCGAGGGGCGGGAGATATTGGGAACGGCACTGGAGATTTTGTGGACTGGAGCAGCGGCAAGGAGAGCGAAAGACAAAGTAGTGCACTGAAGTAAAACATGTGCCCCATAGTGAAAGGATCCATTTAGCAGGGGCAGCCCCCGGGACAGGACAAAACAGCCCAAAGGCGGGACAAATGTATGCTATTGACGCATGAAAACAAAGGATTTTGTAAAGGCAGATGAAAGAACCAGTGGAAAGTGCTAGGCGTGTTTAAAGCCCATAGACTGAACACCACATGTCTCTACGACAGCGCATGCGCTGTCTAGGCGAGACCTAAAAAGTCAGCTATATAGGCTTTGCATTTTTTTAGGTCATACTTATTGGCTTTGCAAGTGCTTGTTTATCTTACAGTAGGGATAATGTACCAAGTACAGGCTTCTGCAAATGGCATGAAACCGAGTTTGACCATCTGAACTGGCCTAGGCACTACTGATTAAGTCTGGTTAGAATGAAGGCTAAAAATGCAGTTCTGGCCTGGGAAGCACTGTACTTCCTGGAAGGAATATGCCTCTTTTTCCCGCTACCCGTCACCCCGCATGTTGTTACAACGCGGTCGTTACAACGACCGCGTTGCAACAACGCATACCATTACCATGCAAGTCGTAACCACGACTTGCGGAGGGGGGCGCTGGATGTTGGAATTGTATAATTTACTATTCCAACTCCAGTCTGTGCCGACAGTAGGGAAGGTGTTGGATTTTAAATCCAACAACTTCTTCCCCCTCCGCAAGGCGTTGTTACAACGCGATCGTTGTAACGACCGCATTGTAACAACATGCGGGGTGACGGTTTCGTGGTCAGGGTTGTTTACCCCCTGGAAGGGAAGAAGGGACACACTGGATGGATAACCTCTCAGAGGAAGCAGGGCTTGTTTGGAGGACTGATTAATGATATGCCTATAGGTGATAAAAGAGAAGCAGAACTGACCTAAGCAGAACAATAACTATCAGGAAGGGTACAATAGAAAAGCAGAACTTCCCTGAGTACGACATATAAACTTTCTGATAGAAGAGATGAAAGAAGCAGCATGGGCCTGGGTAGAACTGATAAACATTTTAAAGAAGCAGTGTTGACCTGAAAAGCACTGGTTGATTCTTTGATTGGAATGCCATTAGAAAGGCTTCCCTTTCCCTCATTTGTTTTCGTTCTCTCCCAAACTTCCTCACTTTCTTCCTTCCCTTCTCTAGTTGACTTTTAGGGAGTGTCAACTTATAAGGATCCAGATACTGATCTAAACTTTTTCAACAGCAGTAAAACCATCATGGGCGCTCCTTGATAAACAGACCTGCAGCTGCTGCCCATGCCCTGTCTCTGGTAGAGGGTTTTAACTTGTAAGCATTGGGTGCGCAAGAGAATGAGGGTATCCAGGGGGAGCATGGCGTTAACCGGTCTCCCCCGGGTGGCTTCGTGCTGGTGGCACATGCCACAAGACTTAGGTCAGGGATAGGTCGAGTGACAAAGCGGGGGTTCTTAGGGAGCAAGGAATATATTGGGGCAGGGGAAGGGTGTTCGATTTCCTTTTGTGGCGGTTGTTGTCTGGAGTGCAGAGGAGCTTTAAGCAAGGGTTGTCTTTTGTGAGGGAAACATTTTTTTAAGGACATGGCTGTAAATTTCCCTCCAATAAACATCTGTTATTCAGCGCCATGAGACCCATGGGTGATAAGTGCGCTTTACAAATACAATTGTTATGTTATGATTTGTAACATGGTATCCACAGAGCGATTTGGCCGTGAGGCACTTCATATGTTGTGCACCGCAGGGTGGGCGGATTTAATTAGGCCCTGGGTCATGGATTAAGCATGAGTCAGGATGGTGCGGACTGAGAGGGAGGCCTCCGGCTGGGTTGCAGCCGCAGTTGCTTCTTGCTCGCCGCCGCAAGCGCAGAAAGTGGCCATGTGTGATAAGGGGGCAGTGGGAGCTGCTGCTGCTGTAGCAGGATTTGGCTATGAGGAGGGAACTCCGAGCCAATCTGTGCAGCGGGAGCCAGCTGGCAAATGCGGGTGGTCTCTGGTGAGGAGACAGGCGGATTCAGGTGCGCGTGAGGTGGACATGGGCGATACCGCGGCGTCCGGGCAGGCGGCGCTATCCCGTCCAGAGGGGGGAGCACTGCCTAAGCGTGGTTTGCAGTCAGCTGGGCAGGGATACACATGGAGAGCAAGGACCTAGCGGGGCAGATATGTCTGCCTCTATCGATTTTAGTAAACAGGGTGAGGTGAGGAAAGCCGGTAGTGAGGGTCCTATTGAAAGAGGAGTAGGTAGGTGGGTGTGGGCCCCAGGTGAGGACAGTAGTGATGTGGTGTCGGGGGATGGTGCGACCCTGCAAGCAAAAGGGAGTTTTCCCCCTGTGACTTCAAGTGACTCACAGGGGGCAACACGAAGCTGTTCAGCCTCACGGGCTGTCAACAGGATGCAGTTCCTGATGGAGCAGGGTGCTGCTCCTGGATGTCGATCCGAAGATGTGGGAGAGTCTGTCACGGCTTTCCCACCACTGAGGAAGCGGCGATGATTTTCTCTACCTCGCCCTGCCAGGGCATGGCACAGTTACGATGGTTGTGTAAGTGATGGAGTGCATCCGGGTGTGAGCGGTATAACTGAGCAGTTGGAGGAGGAGGCTATGGTTTCAGATTATAGTGGGGTCAGTGATGAGCTTGAGGGGGTGGTTTGCATGAGGGTATGCATTGTGCATGCGGGGTTCCCTTTGGGGGAAGGGCTGTGGGGCACTTAACTGGAAGGAGTGAGGCGGTTGGTGCTTTTCAGATGTCAAGTGCAGACTTGAGGAATATAGCCGAGACATCAGGACACTTCAAAGGGAGCTGCTCAGGTGGCAGTATTATAGTGGAGGATCACCGACTCCGACAAGGTATGGGTCCATGGGGGTCAGTAGGGGATGTGTGGGTGGCACAGAGGGGTGGTCTTCCTTGGCTTCAGTGGGAGATGGGGGTGATTCCTGAGGGGTTACGACAGCAGTTCAGAGTTCGTCAAACGGGGAGATGGGGGGATCTGTCGATCACAAGTCCAAATGGGGGGTCACCTTTAATATGTGATAAAGAAATACAATGTGATGACCAATCAGAACGAGCTAAGGAGGTGCAAGAGGGAGGTAGGAATAGTTCTGAACAGTCTAAGACTAAATTGCCGATTCGAAGGCTTGTGATGCCACTGGGGTCTCTTTTATCACAAAAAACATGAGGATATTGATGTTTTAAAACTTCTGCATCGTGACATTAGTGCAAGGAAGGGTCAAAAGAGGAGGAGTGGGAGTTGGCATGCTGTCCGAGGGTGACTTACAATGTAGATAATTGGATGTCTGCGTTTCTTATTTATGCAAGCATATACTGTGAGAAGCATAGGAGTGGGCAGTTTCTCTTTTCAAGTACATGGATATTATCAGCAGGGTCACCATTTACCCAAGACCCCCTACTATGGTTAATGTAAGTCAGTTTTTCTGGTTGGCATTTCCTTGCAATGGTCAGTATCATTGTCCACTCTCCTGTTCCTTGTTCGTCTTGTTTCGGTACCTGTTGCAGCGGGTGTTGACCTGGTTCGGTGTACACCAGCTGACTTACCTTTATCTGGACGTTTTCTCTCTGGTGGTTGGGTGGGGGGCTGAGGGAGGGGACGGGGATTTTCTTTTTCGTTCCAAAGGTTTCTGGTAATTGGGCTGAGTTTGTTTGGGGTTTGGGTACAGGACGTCGGGGTTCCTTTGGCTGTGAAGTAAACAGAGGCCCTCACACAGTTCTCATACCTTTGGGCACAGATCTGTATGCTGTTGCCACATTTGCATGACACTCAGTAGTTTAGGTGTGGAGTAGGTTGTTATTTTCCTTGTCGGGGGAAGTCGGGTGCGGATGGTGGCACTGCAGACGGTACTGACACGGGGTATCCCTCTTTTTCAATGTAATATTGTCAGGTTTGTAGGATGTGTATGTTCCCCTGTTCTTGCAACTACATAGATGACGAGAACAAAACTCCAGCGCCAGATCACATTTGGGCATGGGGGGTATGAGGACATTAGTATTGGTTGATTAGTCGGTTTTAGCAGCTTCCAGGAAGTTGTATTGCCTGGTTGGGTTAGAGTTTTGTTTTGGACATGTTCAGGTGCTGTTTATGTTTGTCAGGATGCTGGGATGGGAGGGCGATTTTGATTGCCTTGGTTCTGTATATCCATGGGAGGCTGTATTGCATACCCTAGTTCAGGGATTTTTGCTATGCTTGCAATTTGTGGAGAAGGGTGTGGGGGTAATCATCCAGCCAACAGTATTCTGGGGTGGAGACTTATCTTTTAGGATTCTGGAGTTCTTGGAGGCTTGGGGGGGAGAGGTTGTTTTCGGGGCATTTTCTTGTACCGACGCACAAGTAATGATTTGGCTGTGGAATTAGGACTGGGTAAAGTGCTCGGGGGTATGATGTATCACATTAGGGTCTTGCAGGTCTTTGCTAGACAGTGAAGTTGGGGTTGCTTTTGTCATGCAGCTGATTCTACCGTTATCACGGGCTGGTTGGCAGTGGTTTTGAGATCGGTTGGGGTCGTCTCGGTTCTATGCAAATCCCTATAGATCACAATTCCTTACACATAGGGTCAGAAATGGGAGCAGCCAGAGCAGCTTTGTCTTGTAGGGAGTTTGGGTGGTTTGGTAGTGGGCGCTCATTGGATTTTCAGGCCGGGATTTTTCCAGAACTGGGTTTAGGATGGGGGGATAACTAGTAGCCATTCTTTCTGTTGCTGCTGTTTTTTCTTTTTGTAGGTTGTCTTCCTGGCACTACTGCTAACGAAATGGCAACCTGATTGTAGGACATTCAGTTATCTGATGGGCTTTGCTACTGGCTCACTAACAGTTGTATGGCAGAAGTCTAGGCCCGCCTATAAGTCGACATGAAATATTCTAGTAGGGCATGAGGATCTGTTGTGGTGGGAAAGTTTCAGTCTGTTTTTGGGCTTAGTGGTCATCCAACGGGGTAGTGTCATAATTGTTACCGCTTATTCATCTGGGGGTGAACTATCTAATGAATCCAGTGGGCCTGAAACTGCTATAGCTGACGGCAGCGGTATTGCAGTTGCTCAGTTGGATATGGTCGGGGGGCAGCGTTTGCATGGACTAAGTCCATGCTTCAAAAGAAAACAGAAAAATATTGATGGTCAAGGGGGAATGTTGCTAATCATGGGGCTTTATGGTGTTGGCCCATTCAGTCATGAAGGTCGAGAAAGGGGTAAGTGTCTTGGTTTTGGCCGGTTGCATGTGATTAAATTTGGGTATGCCCACATTTTTCATGGCTTGGCTTGTGCACAGACTTTAAGAGTGAAGCCAGACCCTTGGCTTGGCTCTGGCTGTCCATGATAATTTGTTGGTTCGCCCACCACTGTGTCACTCACTTTGGGCACCTGGCACATATTTGCCCATAAGCAAATTAAGGAAGCTTATGCTACTACTGTCCATGGTGTACCTACCTGTTCAGTGCCTTAATGAAGATTGGAAACGTTTTATTATTGAAAACCCAAAATGTATCAGCATTTTCCTCTTGTGTTTTCTCTCTCATTCTCACACTCTTAACTCGCTTCTCTCTCACTGCATTATTTCCTTCCTGTCACTGCTGCTTTTTCTTTCCCTTTCACCCTCTTCCCGTAGTGTTCATTTATTTCTATTTCTTTACCTTCATATTTTCTTTCCACACTCCAGATATTATTTTCTTCGTTTATTTTGCATTTTTTCTATTCAGGTGAGCAGGGCCGGCTCCAGGGTTTGGATTCTGAGAGGGCCATGAAGAAGCAAGGGTGGGCCATAAAGATGAGTTGAGTTGTCCATAGTCTCCCAGGTATCTGAGAGCTCGTTCTGGGAATGCTGGATGGTCTTGTATGGGTGTGAGCGGCATACCATACCTACTGCAGGATTCTGTCTACTAGTTTTAAGTGTGTATTTCTAAAAGTTTAAACCTATGGCCTTGATCGCTTCTGCTCTCTCCACCTCACCCTTCTCTCTCTCCGTCTCACCCTCCTCTTTCCTGACTTCACCCTCCTTTCTCTCCACTTCACCCTGTTGACTTGCTCACCTCTCCCTCTACTTCCACCCACCTCACCTTCTTTTCTCACACCTCATCCTACTCTCTCTCCACCTTATCCATCTGTTTGCCGGCTGTGCCCTTATCTTTCTCCACTTCACCCTTAGATTTATCTCAACTCAACCTCCTCTCTTCCTGCCTTATCCTACTTTAACTCTCTCCTGACCTCGCCATCCTCACACTGTGCGTCAAGTCGCTCTCAATCCACGTCACCCTTCTATTTCCACCCACCCTTCTCTGTCCCCTCGCCATTCTCTCTCTCTTCCTTACCCTCCCCTGTGTTCTTTGGCCTCCTCTCACTCCTACTCACCTTCCTGTCCTTCTGACTTGCCCTCCTTTTCTCCCCCTCACCATCCTCCTTTTTTAACATTATCCTCCAGTCTGCATCAGTCTCTTCCCTATTACCCTCCCATCTCCCTGCTTCACCTTCCCCAATCTTCACCTACCCTTCTCTTTCTCCACCTCACCTGGACTCTCCACCTCATCCTTTTCTGTCAGCTTCACCTTCACTGCTGCTGCCTTTGGGTAATGACTTTGTATATGTAAAGGAGTGAGGGGTGTGCATGTGCTTGTGTTGGTGCAAGGGTGTGTGTAATCGGTCCTGGCACTTCCTTCTCTGGTTGCTCTCCACATTCTAAACAATGGCAGCTCTAAGGCCTGAATATATAGCACATATTCCTGAGCACACATGAGATCGACAAATACCTGGGGTTATCCGCATTTTAACTAAATAAGCGAGGTAACGACTGGAAGCACAATCAAAGGTGGCAACCTGAGCAACAAAATCAAACCAGACATCAAATGTGGGCCTATTTCTACCCTTATCTGTCCACTGCGCCAAGAGTACTTCTTCTGAGGTTGATCAGTGGACTTGTAATTTGATGGCTACTTTCTCAACCACTATTATGTTGTCAGCCTTTTGAGCAGAATGTATCTTAAGGAGAACGAAGAGGAAACGTACAGCTCATGTCAATGCCCCAAAATTAAACTGCCTCTCCTAAGTAGTGACCAGCAAGCTTCCTCTGCTTTCCCATTCTCCTGTCTCCCACCAGCCTCTCCCATTCCGATCACCATCTCTTTACCCATCACCCTCCCTATCCATCTACCTCTCCGCCCTCTTTTTCTACCACTATCCTCCAATCACTTCACACTCCTTCTCTGGCCTCTCCCTCTCCAGTTATCATTTGCTCGTGACCCTCTTATGTGACCACCTTCCTTTCTCATCCTCACTGTTCTTCACAAGCGTCATCCTCCATCTTCACCCTTCTGTATTTCTCTCCCTCTGTTCACCTCTTATCGCCCCAACTCAGTACATGCTTACTCACTCCCCTACTTGCATCACTCATTTTGCTCGTCAGTACCCTGCTCCATCCATCCTACTTCCTAAGAATTTTTTCATCCGGTTTCTTCCACATCTCACACCATCTTCTTCACCTTCTCTACTTTATGGCATTCATCACCTTCTACTCCACACTAATCAATCCTCTGTCATATATTTCTTCTCTTCCCTTATAATCACTTCTTAACTTTTGTTTTACCCACCTGTTTACTCGCCATTCTTTTGTCTTATCCTTTCTTTTCTTTTAGTCTTACTCATCTTTTCTACTGTCAGGCTCTCCTCTAATCAGCCTTCATCTCTCATTGCCTTACTGCAAACAAATCCATAGGGTGTCAGGGCAATTCCAAAATGGCGAACATCAACAGCCACATTAAACTTGAGCCCTGATAGCTGAGGATGAGTAGGGGAGTGTGCTATGGAAATGACAAGTGTCCTCCCACATGGTTCACTGACACAACATCGATGTAAAAAATATTGATGTTAAAAATATAGAGTAAAAAATATAGACAACAAAAATATCGACTTCTATACCTAAACAGGTAAGTACAAAAATATCGACTAATAAATATCGATGTAAAAAATATAGATGTATATATGGGTGGGGGGACAGACCCCGGGAAAGGGAAGAGGCGTTTGAAGGACATAAAGCAAGGCGAAGGGGAGTGATTTTGGCGAGGATGGTTTGGGTTGGGTGAGAGAGAGATTGGTTAATGTGACGGATGGGTGTAAGCGGCATGAATGACCTGGTGGGGTATGGGGTGTTCGATTGGGGGATCTTTCATAAATTGGAGTTTTCAATTGGATTATGCGTTAATGAAATTATTATTGTATGTATTGAAACGTAGTGTAGCTACAAGTCTGTCCTAAGAAAGTGGCCTTTGCTACTACAAACGGCTTGTGGGTGTGTTCTTTTTTTGCACAATGTTTGTTTTTTACTGAAAAGCTGAACAGTGTGACTATCTCTGAGGCAGTCAAAACATGATTTGTTCCTCATGTTCTACAGAAACACATCCCCCTATCTGACTCCTGCTATGGCGCAAGTGATACTCAGATGAGCACAAAGAAAGCAATGCTACATACATTCTTAACAACCCATTTAAACATGTTTCTAAATGTCATTCTTCATATCTGGTTCTTTTTTGTTTCTTTTCTTTCACATTCTGAACTTTCACCCATCCCTCCTTCCTCCCTCACTATTCTGGCTGCCCCCAGGACTCCTCCTCTGTGGGATTTCATCCTTGTGGATAATGAGTTGTAAAGCGCAACATAACTGAGCGAATCTCATGCCAAGGTAGCGCACCCAAAAGAGATCATTTCACTCAGGCCAGAAAAGCCCAAATCCTGTAGTGAAATTCAGCTCACCTAGTCCGGTTTGATGAGGCACACCTCTCCTGCTCTCCACTGCACTGACACTTTCAGCCACCCAGCTCCAGTCCTAGATACTGGGGTCTCGTGTGGGGGTAGGGAGTGTTGTGTCTTGGGCCGCTAGGCCCACATGTTCTATAATGATGGACACAGACACAAGTGGTGTGGTACAGGAACTGGCCCAGGGCACGTGCGCCCGGCCCCTTTTATTAGCAGGGTCACCTGACTGGTGACGCCTGTGATGGGTGGGTGTAAAGTGTGGTTGCAGCAAAAGGCTGAACACTAGAACGTGTCCAGCAGGACACTACATCCCTCCCAAACTTTAATGACAAAAAACAAACAAAAGTCCAACCTGTAAGGAAAACAAATAAACAATACACAGCACCAATGAGTCTCTTCAGGCCATCTGCTGGGCGGGGCTGGAGCTTTGGACCACATGGTCAGGAAGTGTCGGTCCACCGCTGCGATAATGTTCAGACCGGCCTGGTCTCGGGTTGTTGGAGTCTGTGTACAAAGTTCAACTAGCGGTGCATCTGGAGCGGTGGTGGAGTCCACTTCAGAGATCTTGCAGGCGCTCAGGTTCCGGTGGATGGCAAGCCTGCAGCTATGGAGGAGGACCTTGGTGGATGAGGCCCTTCCATGGAGGCGACGGTGCTTGATGACCTTTAGGCGACCAGTCTTCGTCTGCGACCTCTATGCTTCCCGGTGCCTGTCGTGGAGCTGCTGCCGACTCATCTCTCCGATCGGGAATCCCCTCTCACAGGAAACTCCGTTGAGGCCCTTGCCCCTGGATTGCCACGTGACCGCGTGGGCAGTGCGGGCCTTTCGTAGGCCGCTCTGAGGGGTCGCTGCGGAACTCCCAACAGGGCCACGGCCAAGCCTAGTGTAACCCCAAGGGTGGATGGTCCAATGGTGGGGTATGCTCTTCTTCGGCAGGCTTCAGGTTTACGGGGGCACACAGAAGGTTCCTGGGTGGCTAGCGTCCCACAGCGCCAGGAGTGCCTTGTTGAACTCTGGCTGTCTTGAGTGTTTGGATCCACTCAGGTGGTGTGATGCTCCTCCGATGTTCTTGGTGATGATGCATCTGTGTGATGGCTACGATAAATTTATTTCGGTTGGGCAACAGGCGGTGATCTCTTGCTTTTGGTGAGCTCATGGAGTGAGGAGGACTGGAAGGACTTCGTGCCCACTTACGGTTGTCTTCTGGCAGGTGCACTTGCTAGATGTGGTGTCATCGATGTCAAGCAGCCGGTTACAGGTGAGAGGACGGTCGAACAGTGAAGCGTGGGGCCTGGACGCAGATTGCGCTTGTTAGCGGCTTATGCTGGTTAGCGGCTTACTGTTGGTCGTCCCGCGAAGCTCTCTACAGTGACGTCTCTGCACCCCGGTGGCTGGCTTGTGTTGATGACCACCTTCAGCAGTGCTGGCACGAGTCCTCTGTCCTGTCGCTCTTCTCCTTTTCCCTCTTGCGCGCCTGTGGTGGTTGTTTGCCCTGTGGCATCGTGCCACTCTCCTTTCTTCCTTCGCGTAGTGGCGTCCTGCCACCTTCTTCTTTGCTTCCGACCAGGTTCCACACTTGGATGGGGTGATGCAGATGGCAGTGATGTTGTGGTTGCCATTGGACCTGGGCGACAGGTGGCGGTGACTTGCTGGGAGAGAGGATGTCTGGAGGGACCTTCGCAGCCTGTGTCCTTGTCTTGCTGAGGCTGTTCTTCGCCCGTGGCATCTGCGGTCAGGAGCAGGGATGCCGTCCGACTTAGACTGCCGACGCTCGGGACTGGACGATCGCACTGGGAGGCGTTGGAGAGAGATGTGGTTCGCACTGGCTGCGGCTTACATTTGGTTCTCATGTTGGGCTGTCTCCAGGGACGTCGGTCCGCCTTGGTGGCTGTCTGGTCTCTCTGAGTGCGCTCTTGTGTTGTGGCGGTACAAGTCCTCGTTCTTCTCCTCTTGTTGGTCTTTTCAGCGCACCTGTGTTTGTCCGGTTCTTCATGGTGACAGGATTGTCACTCTTCTTCACTCGTGGGCGTTGTGCTTGCGCCTTGAGGCTGCGCCGTCGTGGCGCCTGATTCTGCCTCCGTTCAGGCATGCTTGGCAGAGTTGGTCACTTCGAGTGACGTGCTCCATGCTTGCTGTGCAACTGTGGCGTCCGGCCACGTGTCGCCTGTCGTCGTAGCACATGTTGCGGTGGCAGCTTGCCACGTGGAGTGTGCGACTCTCCTCTTGCCTGTCTTGGGCCTCTGTCGACTCCGTCTTGAGGCAGTGTGAGGGAGGACACTGTGTTGTCTTTGGCCCACTACGGGGCTTTGCTGGGGCAGTGGAGGCTCTTCTTGCTGCCTTAAGACTCGCTTCTTTTCTGTAGAGATGTCCCTCTCTCCTGGGCATTTGCCCGTGCTGACAATCTTCTGATTGCATGCGTCACGCTCTTTGGCTGGGCTCTTGTTCCTTCTTCTGGGCGCCCTCTTCTGGCGCTTGCGGTGTCTGCCCTTCTTTCTTGCAGTGGTGGCCGTTCACCACTCGGGGCAAGTGACGCAGTTTCCTTGCTGGGGGTGGCGTGTGCCACGCTCTTTCTGCTTGCGTCTTTTGTGGGCTTGTTACCTTGGTGCTTTAAGTCCTTGGCTCTAAGTGGGCTCCGGGCAGTTCTCTGAGCAGAGGCAGCTTTGGGTTTCTTGGTTCACAGCAGGAGTTCAGTTTCTCCTCTTCAGCCTGCTGAACAGTCCACAGGGTACGTGCTGTGCACACTTCTACCAGTCGGCAGCTTCGGGGTTGCAGTCTCATGGGGGAGCGCTGCGTCCTCTACACTGGACTTTCTCTGGCCGCATCTTGCTTTACCTCCTTGTCACTGGCGGTACTCCATGCCTCTTGGTTGTTGTCAATCCTCAAAACACAGGGCACTGCTAGCTCCTTTCATTCCAGCGCTTGCCCCTCTGTCCCCTAAAAGCTTTTCATGTAGGCTGTCTGGGGGGGCTGACTCGCTGGTTTCTTCTTTCTGTGCCAGGGAGGACAAGCGTGTCAAGAAGCACACCACTTCCCCAGTGCTTTGGGTCGTTTCTTTGTGAACAGCCCTTTGTATGAATGGTGCGATATTGCCCAATGGCCAATAGGTGGCAGTGTAGCGCTTTTTCCCCAGGCACCGGCAGACTTTTCTTAATCGTGGGCCTCTACCTTTGCTGCTGAGGCAGGTGCTGGGCTTCTGCCCGAGTCTGTAGGGGAACAAAATGCAGCCCACGTGTCCTCAGCTCCTAGTTGCTCCAGTCAGGAGCAAGTGCAGTAGTCGACCCCGCTCCTGGGGCCTGTGCTCCAGCAGAGGTGAGGTGATGCTCTGGGGCATTGGTGGCTCCTCGGGACTCCGGGCAGAGTTAGTCTCTCTCTGCCAGGACTTCCTCAAAGTTCATGACTGGGGCTTGCCGGCTTCCTTACACATTCCGGGCGGCGGTGCAGGCATGCGGCCACTGGGGGGGCGCTGCACTCAGGTCTCGGCAAAGTGTCTCTTCACGTGAGCCATCCATGTTATGCGGGTGCAGGATACTCTCCCTTTCTGCAGGCTGGGGGTTCAGCAGATGGCTGACATGGTAGGTCCGGCACCGCTTGATAGGTTGTACCGCCTCTTTACTGCACTGCATAATGTTCAGCAGGCCATTGGGGCAGGGTTACTGGCCTGTGAGGTCGGATGTTTGCTGCGTCATGCCTGGGTCACGGCTTCCTTTCTGTACTTGCTGCGGCGTGGCTCCGGTGAACGCTGCCAGAATTAAGGTGCCAGGTGGGTCACATAGCAGGTATTGCCGAAGCGCAGCGCCTTCCAGAGTTCTCTCGCTTGCCCAGTGACGGCACATATGCGCTTCGTTGCCAGCTTGTCCTATTGTTTTCTGCGATGGCCCGCTCTTCCTTTAATTGGGCTCCGCTTTGCTCCCCCTTTTCGGGTAAATTGACAGGCAGTATCGGGCTGGGACTGCCGGTGTGGGCTTCCTTCACTGTGGGGACGAGCTTGACATGTTGCGCGGGGAGCTGCTGCCTCGTGCGCTTTGAGCACTACGCTGCAACTGCAGCCTCATTGCCCATGCGGGCATATGGTGACTTCAGTCCCTGGCCGGTCTGACTGCGGGATCTTGCAGGGACACACGCATGCGACTGGCACTAGGGCGGATGCTGGTTGACTCACTGGCCGGGTTTCGCGGTTCTGAGACCAGGGTGACACTGGGGGCGCTGGTGCCACGGGAGGCACAGGGGCCCTCCTCCGCGCTGCTGTGTACCTTTGTCTGTATTTAGCCAACTTGGCGGCGCCAGGGCTGCATGACGTCTTCAGTGCCTCATCGTTCTGTCCGCGGGGTATGGCAGTCGGGCACCGGGCTCTTTACAGACAACAGCAGCTGAGGAGGCGAGGGTCGCTTACGGATGCCTCAGCAGCGGGGCATGTCGTAGTAGGCACGTTCTCTTCACTGCGCTGTCTTCTTCACCCAACCTGTCAGCAGGCGGGCAGTAGAGGTGGGAGGGGGAAATCCTCATCTATGTGGGGCGATGTGTCCGCTACCACAGGGCAGGCTGCACCGGCATCAGAGGCCCCGATCCCCTCCTTCAGGCAGGCAAAAAAGGAGGTGCTCTGGCAGAGCTAGCCGCCCCTTAATCCACGACTGATATTGCCGATAGCACGGCATGTGGGATAGGGTGTAAGCAGGCTAATCGTTCTCGTTGAGGAACGGTAGGGTGAGAGTCTCCTTTCTGCACGCACGAGGGGCAGACCCGCCTCGTCCCCATTGTTGTGTCTTGGGCCGCTAGGCCCACATGTTCTATAATGATGGACACGGACACAAGTGGTGTGGTACAGGAACTGGCCCAGGGCACGTGCGCCCGGCCCCTTTTATTAGCAGGGTCACCTGACTGGTGACGCCTGTGATGGGTGGGTGTAAAGTGTGGTTGCAGCACAAGGCTGAACACTAGAACGTGTCCAGCAGGACACTACATCGAGGTGGGAGCTGCATAGGTAGATGCTCACTATATGGAGAGTGCCCTATAAGGACAAAACACAGGTTAACTCGTAGTCTACACGCGGTGCCGGATTTGCTTAATACTCGGCAAAGCAGGTAAAACGTGTATCCTCTTCTCTCCCGAGCTCTGCCCCACTGGGCAGGTTGACAGCGGTTCATTTGAAGGCCCGCCCACCCAAGGGAGGCAAAGTTCAGGCCTGCCTCGGAATGGGCAGGCAGAAGCAGTAGAGCTCCGAGTTGGAGCTGTCACTATCCCCATGCACGGGCCTGCTTGGGACACCCAGTCAAGGTGTTCTTAAAGCACTGACCGGTTTCGGTTTGTTTCACTTGCCACCTCTTCAATGACTACAAGCAGTCTTACCCACAGGCCAGGACCTCCCAGATAGCCCTTGGCCCACCCAAGGCCTATGCACAAACAGAAAACCATCTTCTGTTCTTTTTCCTAACGAAAAAAACACACGGGCCTGCAAATCAAAGCCTAATTGTGCAATTTTTACCTAAGCTGCAACTTCCTTGGGATACTTTCAGTGCCTGGGCAGAGGAATGAGATCATTGGGATGGCAGCTATTACTGTGCACATGTAAACAGGAATAACTGAGACACCCCCACTATATCGAGACGACAAGCTCCAGTCACACAGTTATTAAGAGATGAATACAGTTTCATTGCAGAAATAGTGTGAAGGATTTTGCCATTGCAAGAAAAAAGTAAGTGAAAATGAGCGATCAGTATGTATATCTCAGCAGTGGTTTGTTATGTTTTCTTTCTGCTGTGACGTTATTCCTCACTTACGGCCAGGGTTATGGGAATTATGGGGCTGGGGAAAACCATATTTTGTGGCAGGGTTGACTAAATTATGTGTAAAAAAAAAGCAAATTACTTGGCGTAATGTGATACATTTTGTGACAATATTCATTACTTTTAAACATTTACACTGTCTTGGACAATGTTACTCCTCGTTAGTATCCTCGTTAACACTAAAATGCTGCAATAGGCAACTGAAAGGTGACCAGTCACCTTTGCAAAGGGCCTTCCACAATGTAGCAACACATGCTGCTGTGTTTTTGTAATAACTTTTGACCGCAAATTATGCATCAGTTAATGGATTATGTGAAAAATGTGGCAAATTTATAATTATGTGGGATATGCTGCAGCCACAGAGTCACATAATTCCAGTGGCCCTGCTTATGGCACTATATTAACGCAAAAAAAAACTGATAATGTCAAGGTTTTGACTCTTCTTAAGTGAAAAAGACTTGTCATGTTTTAGTAATACAACACAGATACAGAATGGGAAGGAGCAGTGCAAGTGCCTATTATACAAGAAAGCACTGGCAGCAATTCCATGGCAGCACTGGCAACATGTGCTGCCACTGTCCTGCCTACTCTCAACCTCCCAACGTGCTCGTAGAAGGCGAAGTTCGCTAATATAATTAATAGGCGCTTATAGAACATACACCTCACGTTGGGGCGCAAATGAATGTGCATATATGCTCTCCCGACAAATTCTCTCATTTGGTCACATGAATAGGTATTAATGGATTATAGTCAGTGCCACTGGAATTATGTGATTCTGCAGACACAGAGTTTTATGGGTAATTACTAATTTTTCACATTTGCCATCAAATCCATCATCTGCTACATAATTTGCAGATTTTAACAAGAAGCCATATTAAACGGATCGAAAGTTTCTAAAAACACAGTAACCTATTGACGCGCAGTGGAAGGCCCTTCTCAAAGGTTTACTTGTCACCTTTTAGGTGCTTATTGCTGTATGTGTGTTTTGAACCGGTATTATTGAGATGAAACTATTTTCCAGACAGTGTAAATGTGTAAAGAAATGACAAAATAATAAAGTAATACTATTACACATTATGCTACATAACTTAATCCCCCTGTTGAATATTTGGTCCTCCACCCATTGCATAATTCCAGTGGCCCTAATTATAGTGTTACTCCTACTCCTTTGGTCCTAAACTGATAAGATAATATACTGAGGCACATGTATACATGTTGTGCCCTTGAAAGGGATCAAACAGGAATCCTATCACGATTCTTATGTACCCTCTACCTGTCTGCTGAAGGACCCTGCTTTGTCTTACTAGACTTCTCCCTGATTTTTTTGTTGTGAGTCCAGGGCGGATTTCAAATTGGATTTTAGAGTTAGATGTGGGAGGGTGCAGAGACAGAATATCGAATAAAAAATATTGAGTCGCACAAATATCGAGTATAAAATATTGTGGTTCAGAAACAGACAGCAAGAATATCGTGGTCAAGAATATTGGCTTAAGTTAAGTAATATCGATTTAAAAAATATCTAAGTGTTTAATATCGTTTGCACAGATATAGGGGCCGATTCCGATCTCGGCCGAAAGCACACCGAATCCGATTCGTCCGGAAAAAATACGAGCCGAACGCGGTTTACCCGACCGATTCGAACAGTCGTCCGAGCGAGCAAGTACGATGCGATTGAACGTGAAATCGCCGACCGACTCGTTTCCGGGTCCGAACCGCTCCGTCCGACTCGTTCGCACTCGATTCGTACCGCGCAATGGAGACGTTTTACGACCGAGCCAGTACGATGCACGATCCGGACAGCCGGATTGAGTCGGAGCCTGCGACACGAAAAAGCTCTCGGAAGCGGACTTCGGGGGTCCGTGCTGGACCCCCCTTCACCCGTAGCCGTACGAGTCGGACACAGCGGGGACCCATGGGTCCCCCCTATACATGCGTGTACGGTGCGGATGGCACCAATGCGTACCCACTACAGGGGGCCCCCTTGTGCGCAACGTACCCATTGAGTCAATGGGAGCCCATGTACGCGTCGTACGACCGGCTCCCATTGACTTCAATGGGAGTCCGACCGAACCGAGTCCGGCAGCATACGGCCGCATTGTACTCGCTCGGTCGGACTGCAGGGGTCCGGCTCGGTCGGAAAACAATCCGGATCCGTCGGAGAGCTTTCCGACCCAGATCGGAATCGGCCCCATAGTTGTTAAAAATATTGTTTTTTAATTAATGTTATGTATTTTAGTATATATTTTATATGTATGTGATGTATTTTTTTGTATAAGAATTGTTTGTATTTTTAATATATGTGTTAAATGTTTAGTATTTATTCATTTTTTTTAACTTGAATTTTGCGTTTTTAGTTCTGTAGTGGGTTGTGGGTTTATAGGGGAATAGGCTGGGAAGTAATTTAATTATATTAAATTAATTGATTATTTTTTATTTATTAATATTTGTTTAATTGAGATTTTATAGTTTTAAATGTGTAAAGTAATTTATTATTAATTAATTAATAATTGGTTGTTAAATAATTTTAATTAATTAATTGTTAATTAATTATGGTAATTGTGTAATTAATTTTAGGTGTGGGTGGTGGTGTTTATAGGTGTAAAGAGTGGGAAGTAATTTATTTTTAATTTATGAATTAATAATTGGTTGTTAATTAATTTTATTTAATTAATTGGTAATTATTTATGGTAATTGTGTCATTAATTTGTAGGTGTGTGTTGTGGTGTTTATAGGAGTAAAGGGTGGGAAGTAATTTGTGTTTCATTAATTAATATATAGTTGTTAATAATGATAATTATTTGATATTTATTTTGGGTAATTGTTAATTTTTTGTGTGTGTTTTTACTTTTAAAGGGGTAAAGGGTGGGTATGAAATACATTTTAATTACTTTATTATTAGTTGTTAATAGTAATAGTTTTTAATGTAAATCTAAATTGTAATTGTGTTTTATTATTTTATAATTTAATTTAGGTGTGTGTTGTGGATATTATAGTGTTAAGGTGTGTGTAGTCAATTAATGTTTATTCGTTTTTTATATTAATAATATTTTTAATTGATTATTAATTATGTTAGTTATGGAAATAAATGTAATTTAAAATGTTGAAGTGTTTCGTTTTTGGTGTGGTTTTATGAGGTAGGAAATAACAGAAATACATTTATGTATTGATTATTTTTTGTTTGTAAATATTTTCTAGTTTAAAACAAACATATTTTTTTAATTTTATTTATTATTTTATTTTATATAATATTTGTAGGTTTTTGTTATATGTAATTAATATTATAATATGTTTTCTTTTATGTATATAATATATTTTACTTTTCATTTTTTAAATATTGTTTATTTATTTTTATGATTTTTTAAATTTTTTAATTTTTTATATATTTTTTTAACTGTTTGAGTGTGAATAGTAATTTTTATCCCTCTGCTATCCAACACTTTCCCTAATGTTGCACTCACTGTAGTGGGAATAGTAAATTTTACCTCTCTGCTATCCAGCACTTTTCCTACTGTTGCACTCACTGGAGTAGGAATAGTAATTTTTACCCCTTCGCTATCCAACACTTTCCCTACTGTTGCACTCACTGGAGTTGGAATAGTAATTTTTACCCCTCTGCTATTCAACAGTTTCCCTACTGTTGAACTCACTGGAGTGGGAATAGTAATTTTTACCCCTCCGCTATCAAGCACTTTCCCTACTGTTGCACTCACTTGAGTGGGAATAGTTAATTTTACCCCTCCGCTATCCAACACTTTCCCTACTGTTGCTCTCACTGGAGTTGGAATAGTCATTTTTACCCCTCCGCTATCCAACACTTTCTTTACTATTGCACTCACTGGAGTGGGAATAGTAATTTTTACCCCTCCGCTAAGCAACACTTTCCCTACTGTTGCATTCAGTGGAGTGGGAATAAAATGTTTTACCCCTCCGCTATCCAGAACTTATCCTACTGTTGCATTCAGTGGAGTGGGAATAGTAATTTTTACCCCTCCGCTATCCAACACTTACCCTACTGTTGCACTCGCTGGAGCGGGAATAGTTATTTTTACCCCTTTGCGATCCAACATTTTCCCTACTGTTTCATTGATTGTATTTTGAAATTTAAGTTTAAATATTTTCTAATAGTTTAATGTTTTAATTTATTATAGATTTTTGTTTATTTATATTTCTAAATCATTAATATATATATTTATTTTTTATATTATTTTAAACTTTTAATATAAATGAAAAACTAATATTTTATTAATTGTTTTAAAGTAAATATATATGTATAAATTATTATGTTTGTGTGTTTATTTTTTTATTAAGTTTATTTGTTATATATTATTAAAACATATATTAAATGTATTTAATTTTGTTAAAATTATATTTAATATTTAATATATATTATTTTATTTTATATTTATATAAAAGTCGATATTTTATACATCTATATTTTTTACATCGATATTTATTAGTCGATATTTTTGTACTTACCTATTTAGGTATAGGAGTCGATATTTTTGTTGTCTAGATTTTTTACTCTATATTTTTAACATCAATATTTTTTACATCGATGTTATGTCAGTGAACCATGTGGGAGGACACTTGTCATTTCCATAGCACACTCCCCTACCCATCCTCAGCTATCAGGGCTCAAGTTTAATGTGGCTGTTGATGTTCGCCATTTTGGAATTGCCCTGACACCCTATGGATTTGTTTGCAGTAAGGCAATGAGAGATGGAGGCTGATTAGAGGAGAGCCTGACAGTAGAAAAGATGAGTAAGACTAAAAGAAAAGAAAGGATAAGACAAAAGAACTGCGAGTAAACAGGTGGGTAAAACAAAAGTAAAGAAGTGATTATAAGGGAAGAGAAGAAATATATGACAGAGGATTGATTAGTGTGGAGTAGAAGGTGATGAATGCCATAAAGTAGAGAAGGTGAAGAAGATGGTGTGAGAAGTGGAGGAAACAGGATGAAAAAATTCTTAGGAAGTAGGATGGATGGAGCTGACTACTGACGAGCAAAATGAGTGATGCAAGTAGGGGAGTGAGTAAGCATGTACTGAGTTTGGCGATAAGAGGTGAACAGAGGGAGAGAAATACAGAAGGGTGTAGATGGAGGATGACGCTTGTGAAGAACAGTGAGGATGAGAAAGGAAGGTGGTCACATAAGAGGGTCACGAGCAAATGATAACTGGAGAGGGAGAGGCCAGAGAAGGAGTGTGAAGTGATTGGAGGATAGTGGTAGAAAAAGAGAGCGGAGAGATAGATTGATAAGGAGGGTGATGGGTAAAGAGATGGTGATCGGAATGGGAGAGGCTGGTGGGAGACAGGAGAATGGGAAAGCAGAGGAAGCTTGCTGGTCACTACTTAGGAGAGGCAGTTTAATTTTGGGGCGTTGACATGAGCTGTACGTTTCCTCTTCGTTCTCCTTAAGATACATTCTGCTCAAAAGGCTGACAACATAATAGTGGTTGAGAAAGTAGCCATCAAATTACAAGTCCACTGATCAACCTCAGAAGAAGTACTCTTGGCGCAGTGGACAGATAAGGGTAGAAATAGGCCCACATTTGATGTCTGGTTTGATTTTGTTACTCAGGTTGCCACCTTTGATTGTGCTTCCAGTCGTTCCCTCGCTTATTTAGTTAAAATGCGGATAACCCCAGGTATTTGTCGATCTCATGTGTGCTCAGGAATATGTGCTATATATTCAGGCCTTAGAGCTGCCATTGTTTAGAATGTGGAGAGCAACCAGAGAAGGAAGTGCCAGGACCGATTACACACACCCTTGCACCAACACAAGCACATGCACACCCTCACTCCTTTACATATACAAAGTCATTACCCAAAGGCAGCAGCAGTGAAGGTGAAGCTGACAGAAAAGGATGAGGTGGAGAGTCCAGGTGAGGTGGAGAAAGAGAAGGGTAGGTGAAGATTGGGGAAGGTGAAGCAGGGAGATGGGAGGGTAATAGGGAAGAGACTGATGCAGGCTGGAGGATAATGTTAAAAAAGGAGGATGGTGAGGGGGAGAAAAGGAGGGCAAGTCAGAAGGACAGGAAGGTGAGTAGGAGTGAGAGGAGGCCAAAGAACACAGGGGAGGGTAAGGAAGAGAGAGAGAATGGCGAGGGGACAGAGAAGGGTGGGTGGAAATAGAAGGGTGATGTGGATTGAGAGCGAGTTGACGCACAGTGCGAGGATGGCGAGGTCAGGAGAGAGTTAAAGTAGGATAAGGCAGGATAAGGCAGGAAGAGAGGAGGTTGAGTTGAGATAAATCTAAGGGTGAAGTGGAGAAAAAGAGGGGCACAGCCGGCAAACAGATGGATAAGGTGGAGAGAGAGTAGGATGAGGTGTGAGAAAAGAAGGTGAGGTGGGTGGAAGTAGAGGGAGAGGTGAGCAAGTCAACAAGGTGAAGTGGAGCGAAAGGAGGGTGAAGTCAGGAAAGAGGAGGGTGAGACGGAGAGAGAGAAGGGTGAGGTGGAGAGAGCAGAAGCGATCAAGACCATAGGTTTAAACTTTTAGAAATACACACTTAAAACTAGTAGACAGAATCCTGCAGTAGGTATGGTATGCCGCTCACACCCATACAAGACCATCCAGCATTCCCAGAACGAGCTCTCAGATACCTGGGAGACTATGGACAACTCAACTCATCTTTATGGCCCACCCTTGCTTCTTCATGGCCCTCTCAGAATCCAAACCCTGGAGCCGGCCCTGCTCACCTGAATAGAAAAATGCAAAATAAACGAAGAAAATAATATCTGGAGTGTGGAAAGAAAATATGAAGGTAAAGAAATAGAAATAAATTAACACTACGGGAAGAGGGTGAAAGGGAAAGAAAAAGCAGCAGTGACAGGAAGGAAATAATGCAGTGAGAGAGAAGCGAGTTAAGAGTGTGAGAACGAGAATGAGAGAGAAAACACAAGAGGAAAATGCTGATACATTTTGGGTTTTCAATAATAAAACGTTTCCAATCTTCATTAAGGCACTGAACAGGTAGGTACACCATGGACAGTAGTAGCATAAGCTTCCTTAAATTGCTTATGGGCAAATATGTGCCAGGTGCCCAAAGTGAGTGACACAGTGGTGGGCGAACCAACAAATTATCATGGACAGCCAGAGCCAAGCCAAGGGTCTGGCTTCACTCTTAAAGTCTGTGCACAAGCCAAGCCATGAAAAATGTGGGCATGTAATCCGCCAAACCAATAACATATAAAACTATGATACAATCTCTTCAAAATTCAAGAAAGTGTATTTCTTTAATATGCTGAAGTGTACATCAGATTAAATCACTGCACTGAGAGGCATTTTTTTTAAAGTGACACTTTTTAGACATTAGTTTTGAAACATTCCTGCCCCCATAACTGTGATGGCAATGCCAAGTGAACTGAGACGCCTGGATTCTTATAGATGAGGCTTTTTTTATATTCGATTCAATTAAACACAAGAGGTTTTTTAAAGGAAGTCACAAATGTGATAATGAAGCTAAAGCAGACTTGGTAAAATTAAATATTTGCCTAGGATCACTCAATTTGCTCAATCGGGAAAGCAAAGATTGATCACAGGTTTTCTGGTTTGATGTTGTGCAATTTAGCCACTAGACTGGAATCTTTTTTCTCGCTGTTTTACATAAAAGGGTAATGCTTTGTTTTTTTAATTCTTGGCACTTGAGGTTAGAGCATGGGTGACAGAGAGAAGCCACATGAAAGCTCGGCTCCTTTGGGGTTGAGTTTCCAGGAGGCTCTTGAGGTGAGCCAAAGCCAGATATCGTAGTGGCTCCCCACCTCTAGTGACACTTTTATTCAGCACAACTTTATAGTCAACAACACGTTGCATTGTGGGACTTGTATTTTTCTCTTTAACATTGAAAATATGACATAAAAAATCCAAGTGCTGTAAGTTAAAAAGTCAACACTGGTTGAAGGTAGACGTGAGTGATTCAAGTAAGCATTGCTGCCAGGTTTCTGATTGCTCGTGTGTGGTATTGCTATGTTTTCAGCGTGCATGCGTGTGATAGTTCAATGACTTCTATGTGACACTTTATCACAAGTAAAACATTGCAGTTATGACCTTGTAATGAGATAATTGTTACGCAATGTGAGGTCAGTGGGGACATATAAGGCTTACTCATTTCGCTGCATCGCAAGGAGGTAGCTTTGGCTTGCAACAGCCTTAAGTCATACCAAGGCAAGATCTCCAAAAGCTGCTGTTGGCAGCCAAAAACTTCATCTTCATGTGTGATGCATTTGCCCAGTACTGGATGTTTTGAAAACTGCAAATTTGAATGAGTAATTTGTATTTTTCTTTTTTACACAGACTGTGGGTAGTAAGCCAGAAATCATCGAAAGTGTGTCACCCTTATATCAGGGTAAGGAATAATAGAACCAACAGTGGTGGGAAATTTTAGTAGGAACAGCAGCAGAAAGCATGATTGAATAACAACCCTCTGACACCTATGCAGAGTTGTATTATCTCTTACATATAATTTTCAGTAATTATAAAGTATTTATTGTTCAGAAAAAACAATCATATACAAAGTTTTCTTTGGTGAGTCAGTGCAGAACAGCCTCGCCAACACAACGCCAACCCTGGTGCACTAGTTAACTTCTTGTCTTACTGCAGGCTGTGGACATCAGGATGTTTCATGTGTGTGGTGGCATAGCACACGCCTAAGTGCGGAGACTCCCATTGAGTCTCCCTGAACTAATGCAGCATGATAGGAGTTCTCCTCCCTCCGCAATCAGTCTGTCTCTTACCGCAGTGATGCTGGTTGTCTGGCTCGAGTGCTAACAATGGAGGGCGGAACTGTCTAGGAAAAACAACATTTTACTTTGACTTTGGGTGGAGTTGTGTCACAAACACTAGCCTAACTCAAGTTAGGCACAACTAGCGCTCTATCATTGTTAGAAACTTAGAATACATGCTTGTCTTTTTTCCATTTTATACATTTCTTCCCCTCGTACTTCTCACTGGCCAACACCCTCACCTTTCTGGATGCCTCATTTGGGGTGGACAAGCAAGTCTTCATGTTTTCATTTTGTACTTGCCCCTGAGAGGCAGTATCAGTACTTACTCCCTGCAAATATTCCTCTGTGTTGTTTAGTGCCAACGTCCCCACTATCTTTCTTGCGTCCTTACTTGGGCCAGACAAGCAGTGCGGTGAAACCTTCATTTAAATGATGGCCATTACATTCTATGTTTAGATAACGAGGCGGCTGTTTGAGTCCCTCTTTTCTTTCATTTTGCCCAACAGCATTTCAGCAATGTCTATTTTGCATGCAAAAGCTTCAAGTTAAACTTGAATGCTTTTTGTTATTTACATTTACTTTCTTTTCAGTACAGATTCCATCACTCACTTACCTCGTGACACTAACACAGATTTCATTGTTTCGCTCTTTACTTTACAGAACTGTAACATGAGTGAGATTTCCTTAAATGTGAACTATTCCATACACTAACAGGTTCTACCATGGCAGGTCAGACAGTGCCCAATATCAATAATTATAGGTAACTTAGACAAAACTGTATTTTCTAAAACTGCTAAATTTGGAAAAAGCACTTCAGTGAAACCTTCATTCAAGGTGGGCATGACCACTCGCAAAGTTAGCACTAGAATTTGTGAACACCCCAGCAATGTCTGATGCCAACGCATCACAACAAAGATGTCATCCCATTTCCTTGAACTGAAACATACACCCCAAGATTTGAAATGGGTCATTCTGGAGCATATCAAAAACACAGACAACTGGGAGCAACGACTTCTGGAGAAGGAGCAGAGATGGGTTTTTAAACTGAGGACAGATACCCAGGGTCTTAATGACAATATCCCGTGGGGCCTTTTCGTCTAACTTCCCAATTCATACCCTGTTGACCTATAACGAATACCCCTGGTTATGATTGACAGGGTAGTAATCGGCACCAGGTCAATACAGAGCTATGGATACGAACAACATTGAATCATCCTTTTTTTGATAATTTAGGGTATCGTACTGCACTTTGGGCAACTAACAACGCTCTTCGTGCAGCAACTATTTCTGTAGACACCAACATATGAATCTACACCCACTCTTACTTTGTATGCCGATATGATGAACCCCGCTGAGCAGTCTGGTTACTGGGGCCATCTTATCTCCTTATATCATCCACGCAGTGGATGTGATAATGACAGGAATACCACCACTGTACTAATCTGAGTGATTTAAGTTCCAATAGTATTTTTTCCAATTATAATTAGACCAATATACTGTTTTTTGATCATTTACCAGTACATTAGTGATTAATGAGATATTACCATCACCGTTTTTTTCTCTCTAACAGAGGAAAAGAGACATCACCACTTTGGTCTTCGAATATCAATTGCCCTTTCGATTTAAGATTTTTCGAGTATTTTAACAACAAATAAAAAAAATTGTACTCATATCGCACCTCCAGACCCTTTTTTCAGCATGAATCAACCATTCCAATATGGCCCGCTGGAGATCCACGGTAAGCCGCCATTTTGGAAGAACCGCAAGCGGTCTAGTCTTCTACCACGCACAAGCACATATGCGGAAGTACCGCTTAGCTTCAGTTTAAGTAAGGAACCAGAGACACACATTGCCAAGATGCGGTCTCCAGGGAATTGATTAGGCGAGTGAGCCGAGGACGGCCTTGACGAAGTAAGTGACAAGGAGGGCATTACGGGGCATACCTCCCGGTGGCCACGAACAGTGGTACATTAACTAATACTCCTGCTTCCTCATTTCTTCACAGATCTCCTAACGATCCTGTGCTACACTTTCTCTCCATAATTAGGGTTTGACTACAGGCCCCTCCTCCCTGGCAAAGGCCATGACGCAATAGTACAGCATAAAAAAGTATGTAAATTTGATATTTTACATGTTTGTGTGTGTCTTGTTTTGTTTCACTATGCCTCCCTATTACGGTGGAGACATTTTCACATAAAACTACAATTTATCACGTATGGAGTGATCACTGGTTATCAGTTTAACTAAGCACCCGCACTATAGGGTGTTGCATATGTATGTCCTTTGACAGCATGTGGGTTCGACAGCCACGGCTGATGAGCCGAAGTTTTTAAATTTTCTTCTTCTTTTCGTTTCAGATATGGAACTACTCCATAGTTACCGTATGTATATTAGGGGCATGCGCATGGCATGTTTTCCAGTGTTTCCTCATTAGGGGATTCTGAGGAGTGGTACCATTAGGATTAGATTCCCTGTAGGTCCTGAAGAAGAGCCAATAGGGGAACAGCTCGAAACATGTTGACTGATCATTTCTGAAGAGAAATGACTCCTTATAGTCCACGCCTTCAGTCACAACCCCTGATTTTAACCTTACCGACTAGGGGTGGGAATAAAAGAATTGTCCTACTAGTCAGGTATTTTTAACTAAACTTTCCACTCCCTCCCACCTCACTATCTTTATCATTCAACTATATCGATAAGTGCTCCTGCATAACCGCTAAGTCGTAGCACGCCTCAATCCGTAGAGGATTGGGATGAACCCCAGTGATGAAGCATGCCACCAAGGGGCAACCCTGGTGGGTGAGGAGTCTCTAGGAAAAAAGGTTTTTTCCTACTGAACGATCACAGTGAAATTTTGCTGTATACTACACACCATTCCCCGGGCAGGTTTTTTTCAAATCTTTTAATTTTTTTGTGATAAAAGTATCTTCTTGGAGGATAAACCTAGCCTCTACCTCTACCTCCCCCCCCCTTTTTTTGTTGCATTTTGTATGAGAGACCAAACCGTTTTGCAGATGCCCCTCCACTTTAGGACCCTATTTGGGTTACTAGATGCAGCGGTGGCTGGCACAGGTAAATGCGGTGGGGTGGGGTGGGGGTGGGGGGAGGTCGACAGACGACGGAATAGGTATAATTAAATAAATAAATAATACCTATTCTGTCGTCTGTCGGCTTCCCCCCTGCCGCACCCTGCCCACCTCACCGCGCTTACCTGTGCCGGCCGCTGTTGACTAGATGCTGGTTTTCAACTCTGAGAGTGCACTGAAGACTGCTAACCAGACTCCAGTGCCAGTGCTCTCTCCCTAAAACTGATTTATGTGAATTGGTAACCCCAATTCGCAAAGGACTTTAACCCCCTTATAAGTCCCTAGAATATGGCCCTGCACAAACGTGCCTTGTCCTGGACAAAAGTTCAGTTCCCAGATATAGAGGAACCCCTTTGAGAGTCAAAGACATCACCAGACTCCCCTGGACTAGAGCTATTGGTCCCCTGAAACTGCAGGTAAAAACAGCATTCTGGATCCGAAGAATCGCTGGCCACCGGGCCCGCCAAGGGATCGCTCAGAAGCACATTGTCCAGTGCATTGTGAGAGACTTAGACCTGACCTCCACGTAGTTACAGCTGGCTTCCATGTTCCCCAGGACCTCCAGACATGGAAATCACTTTCTACTGTGCTTATCGGTGCAAAGGCTTTTGGGTCACCAGTCAGGCAGCCACCCCCTTTACTCGATGCTGCACCTCAAGGGAACACCGCAAAAAATGAATCCAACTTCAGCAGTGGCTTCGTTGCCGACTTCTTGCACCCTGTTTCTCACCAGCACCCTGTAAGTGATAAAACCAGCTCTCTCACGGCTCCCGCCTCAGCACCACGGACAGCCAGGACAACTCTGCACCCAGGCTTCTTGAGCAGGGCAAAATTGAACTGACTGTCGTGGCTTGGTCCGGGGACCCGCATCAGCTTTTCCCTCCTTGACCTGCAAATGATTGTCACTGCCACTTCTTCCCATTGACCGCAATGCAAAATTTCTGAAGGAATTGAATTGCTGTGATTTATGTTTTCTTCTAAAATCCATAACTTGGTTTTGTTTTGGTTCTAAATTAAGATAAAAAGCTGCTTTATTTTTATAAATTGGTGTCAAATTTCTTTCGAGTCCTGTCAATTATTAATCATGCATGTTGGTACTTGGAAATGCTTAACAAATGTTCCTATAGTAAAGCCTCACTGCTCTTTGCCACTCTACCAGGACTGAGCCAAGGATTTATTATTTTGAATCCAAGAACCATCTTTGGGGTATTGTGAGAGTATTGCATGGTGAAGCATAAGCAGCCTCACCACAAAATACTCCACCTCCCTACATTTGTGTTATAGTGGTGGGATCCTGAACTTGTGTTTTGTAGTACCACTTGGTCATAAATGAATTTTGCACGAGAAATCCTTTTAATTAACTTTAGTCTCAAAAATGATTTTTTCAGAATTCTTTTGATTTTTCTAAATTGGAATTCTAGGGCCCTGTGTAGACCCATATTCCAATAGTACATTAAAATGGGTTATAAAAGTTAGGACAAGGTTTAAAAGTTTCTTTAGATTTCACAAAAAGGTCCTGACGTCAAAGTAAAAAGTTAGGAACAATGGAGGCTGGTAAGTATTTTGACCTGGCAGACATCCCAGCCCTGAGGAACAGTGATTTGAGGGGGTCGTGCAAAGCAAGGGCATTCTATAGAGTTACAGCTAAAAAGGAGAAACTTGAAAAAGCCCTCAGCTCCCATGAAAGAGAAAGACTAGAAAGCTAGGGCCATTCCTCAGAAGTAGACCCTGAAGAGAGTGAGAAAGATGTCCAAGCCCAAACTGATAATGATGGGGGAAAAGACGAAGACCTCAACTGTCCACCCTTTTCCAGAACCCCTTCACCAGTGGGAAGTGACAGAAGTTACTCTAGCAGACCCCCTACTGGTAAGTTGTTAGCAAGCCTCGAGTAAGAGCTTGAGCTCCTCTCACTAGAGTAGAAAAAGATTGAAATTGAGGAAAAGAGGCTAGCGCTTAAAGAAAGAATGGTCAAGATGGGCTTGAAGCCCAAAGATAATTGTGGCAGCAATTTTAATAGGAAGGAGGAGGAATCGTTTGACCGTAAGATCCCCAAAGGGATTGTCCCCAAGTTTGGTTTGCAGCCTTTGAGAAGGCCTGCAAAATGAGGAGAATAAGTCACATGCACTAGGGCTATCTACTGTGGGAGTTATTCTTAGTGAAGGGCAGAGATAGACTTCTGACCCTTAATGAGGACCCTATCAGCATATGAAGGAGACCTTGATAGAAGGTTTTGGACTCATCACAGAGGAGTATAGATTGAAGTTTAAGGACGCACATAAAGGTCAAAAACCAGACATGGCAGGACTTTGTGGACACTTCTGTCAAAGCACTAGAAGGCTGGATAAAAGGCAATGAGGTGGACACTTATGATGGGCTGTATAATTTAATCATGAAAGAGCACATTTTAACAAACTGTACCTCAGACAAGTTACACCAGCATCTGGTAGATTCAGAACTTTCTAGCTCTAGAGTGTTGAGCAAGACGGCTGATGAGTGGGTAAGGCTAAGAGTATCAAAGAAACCCCAAGGGGATGACCTCAGAAAGGGGGGTTCGGCCCACAAAAAGCAAAGGAGGGAGGTGGTAAGCCCACCAAAGAGACTCCCTCAGGACCCCATAGCCCTAAAAAGGAGGAGATAAAACCCCACCCCAACTCTGGAAAGCAGAGTAAGGGGGATCCAGGGCTAAATAAACTCTTGGGTAATAGGCTGTGCTGCACTCTACCAGGACTGAGATAAGGATTTATTATTGTGAAATCAAGGACCATCTTTGGGGTATTATCAGAATATTGCATGGTGAAGCCTACCCAGCCTCACCACATAATACCCCACCTTCCTACATTATGTATCAACACATTTCCCCATAGATGCTGAATGGAGAAAAACCTTTGATACATCAGGCCTTAAGTGTCTTCAGCACCTGAACAGACTTCAATACAAGTGTCCTCTAAACATATACAAAACACTTGTCGTCAAATTCTCGCAAGAAAAATGCTGAATATTGTAGCATAAAAACGGTCAGGAAGCACAATATGAGGGGTGTCAAATCAGCAGTATGTGAATTGGAATTGGGGCCTACAATAATGAACCACGGACATTTTATTACATGGCATAACAAAAACGCCTGCAGTCACCTGCAGTAAAAATCACCATCATAAATTATGGCTAGTTCACATGCATTTATTTTATTTTTGTTTTTTTCGTTTAGAATTATTTTACCTCCTTTTTCAGTGTTCTTTGTTTTCCTATGTATTAAATGGTAGTAGCTTTAAAGTAATAATTTTGATTGCTTAAGTTATAAATAATTTCTTAAAACGCATAATGTGCTGCAATTCCTGCAAAGAACGCAGTGGCTACTTGCATTATTTGCAGAAAACCTTACAAACAACATAAAGGTTACCTTTAGTAAAAGACTATTTTTTATTTTACAGCAGAATTGTTTACTTTTTATTATGTATCCACTTTTAATGCCTACTGCACTTGTTTACACAAACATCGAACACACAATTTAAAAAAATCACAGGTTTGCAAAGACCAGATCTATTGGCTTTGACAATGCTTGTTTATTTATGAGTGTGTTGTATAGCGCTAATTGTCATCTTCCACTTCAGAGGGCAAATCTGCAAACTTTTAACTTGCAGTGATATAACAAACATTGCCTAGGGCCCTAAAATGTATGACAGGAAATGACCGCCAACTTCCTTGTTTGAGGGTAAAAATAACTACTAATTAGGGTACAGTGTCCCTCACATCCCTGGGTCCAGTGCCGCTTCTTCTACTGCACAATGGATAGCTACACCCATGGCTTTAAAAGTCTTGTCTCTTCACCAGTCGGTGGGTACTTTATCTCAGCCTTCCTAGGTGCTGGGAAGTTCAGTAGATTGGTGATTGGGCAGTGCTGTCATCCAAGCAGCTGAGGCTCTGTGGGTAGACCCATAAAGTGGGAAGCTGTGGAACCATGGTTTACACCTCATTGAATGAGTTGATGACTAGCTTCTGCTGGAGCATGGGCGGCGAGATCTCGGCGCAAATGGACCTGTCCGCAGTCATGAAGGGCCAAAAACTTCAGGATTTCTACTTCTTCTTCAGAAGAGTGCACTATGATGCCAACCAAAGGCCCAGGACCTTGGAAAGCACCTCTTGGAGATCAGGAACCCACTCTAGCAGAGGCCAGCAGGGCTGAAGCAGGTCCAGTTGCAGGTTCAGGCAGGTGCAGCTTCAGCAGGTCTGCTGGGCAGTTGTAGGAAGCCCTCTGGATCGCTTTTGTGTCCCTGTAGCTCAGGCAGGAGGTCAGTCAAGTCAGGTAGCCTGGGATGCTGGGAGCAGGTCCAGTCTTCCTTCTCAGATAGCGACAGCAAGGCAGGCCTCCAGGAGCAGGGCAGTCCTTCTTCTGTGGTATCCTCAGGTCCAGGAGTGTTCTGAAGAGTTGGTCTAAGGGTCCAATATTTATTACTGGTGCCAGATTTGAAGTGGGAGAAACTTCTAGACTTTCCACCACATGTGGTTCTGGGATTTTCATCCTTCCCCTGCCAAGGCCCCAAGATGTCTGCAGTGACAAAAGGCTAGTATGAAGTTCTTTGTGAGTGCAGGATGCAGCCTCCATTGAAGTGCAAGTGTGGTAGGTGATAGTACTGCCCTCACTCAGCTTGTTAGGCTAGCTCATCCCGCCAACACTCAGTCCCTTTGTGACACTGTCTGGGAGGAACACACAAAGGCCAACTGCCAACTACACCTATTCATGTGACCCAGGCCACTGGCTGCAGGCACCAAATGATTAGGACAAGAAAATGCCAACTTTCCAAAAGTGGCATTTTAAGAAGTGTGACTTTACCATTAAAGAGGATTGGAACAAAAATTCCTTAGACACCAAACATGAGAATTTGACCTGCTCCCAAACAAAAGTTATCACTTATTAAATGTAATAAGGTAGCCCAATATTATCCTGTGGGATTATCCTGTGGGAGAGGCAGGCCTCACAATAGTGAAAAACAAATTTGTGAGTTTTTTCCTACCACGACATGTAAAACTTAAAGGTATATGTCCAACTTTTAAATACAGTGCACCCTGCCCTATGGGCTGTTTAGGTCCACTGCCAGCTGCCTTATCCTGCTGAACTTTACCTTCTCAGGCATTTTTCTTGAAAATTTCTTCTAAGTCCTAAGGTAGGTGGAGACCGGGCTCAATCTACTTCGTGTATCCCAAGTGTGCTCCATTGCGGTCAGCCATAACTTTCGACTTTGCCCCGGTCTCTCATGACTAGATGTCCACGGTTGGCGCTTTGAACTTTTAGTCGCTATTTTTCACCTTAAACTTTAAAAATTCATAACTCTGGTTCTACTGATTGGATTTTTGTCATTTTGGTGTCAAATGATTTAGTAAAATGTACTCTGTTTTTCTTAATTAGTGTGGGATTTTTCTTCTGTTGTGTTGTCACTTTATCACTGTTTAAATATTGGGTAAATACTTTATACATTGCCTTTAAGTTAAGCCTGACAGCTTTTGTGCCAAGCTACCAGAGGCTAAAGCGCAGGTTAATTTAGTGACTTTTTGTGGTTCACCCTGACAAGGATTGTGGCGGTTGTTTGAGTAGGGTTTCACCCACCCTCAACCAACAACCCAATTTCTCACACCATGTGATGTTATTTACCAATTTTGAATTCCTGACCCTAAGCAACCACCTATTACACCTACTTCTCTCACAAGATTCTGCTGCTGCTTGGGAAGTACAGATTCTCTGCAAGTTAGTAAATATTAACATGCTAATATCCACACTGCGACCATAGGGACATATTTACAAGGAGCTTGCACCGCCCCTGCATAATTTATTTTTAAGCAGCTGTTGCGCTGTCATTGTTCCATATTTATAAGGCGATGCATCTAGGCTGATGTGTCACTTTTCGTCGGCCTGTGTCGTTTTTTTCCTTCGTCAGAATTGGCTGTGTCATGTTAGTTTTAATATATGCAAGGTAGGCATTCCCACCTAAAATCCCCCGTACACTGATGCAGTGGTATGTATGACTTTTTTCCAAAGTGACACATCTTCGGGAGGTGGGCCGCTGAGCTTGAGAGGTGTCAAAATTCGTATGTCTCTAAAAGCCAGGCCTAGGAATGACACATTGGCTGTTTCAGCGAAATTTGATCAGCTGAAGGGACTTGAAACAGTGTAATCTGCAATCAAGTCACATCTCCTCAACAGTTAAGTGCACACATAAGGTAGGTAATACAGAAAATCACACTTAACACACCATTATTGACTTATGTCACACATACGTAGGCATAGTGGTACACATAGTACACTATGCTCACTTCTATAGGTGGCATCCAGGACCACTGTAATAGAGTGCAAGGTGAGTTTTTCACCTTTTGACACTCTATTATATTGGTCCCCATACAGTAGGCAACTTGCGTCAGTCAAAACTGACGCATCACCTCTTTTTTTGACGCATTGCTGTAGTTGAGTCAGTTTTATGACCAACTACAGCAATGCGCCACTTTTGGATCAGATGCCATGCGGCATCCTTCCCACTGACACATCAGAATTTCTGATGCATCCTTGGGCCATGCACCAAGGAGTCCCGTAAATACGGCACATCTATGGCATCGTAAGAATTTTTCACACAGGTACAAGAAATTAGGATGCATCGCTGCCTTGGTGCAGTGGTGTGTCATTTCTTGTAAATATACCCCTCCGTGTCCCGAAGTCAGTGATTTGTTTTTAGCAACAACCATCCTGGCAACCCTAAAAGAGAAACCATATTTTCCATAATGCAACATGGTGTAGGCTAAAAAGTGTTGACTGACATCACACATAACTTGGTACTAGGATTGCTGCCAGAAAAAAATAAAATGCCATTTGTTTACATTTTGCTATTCAGGAAAGGCCAAGAGCTAGTAATTAAAAAAATTATTTGTGTAAAATGCTCAGTATTCATTTGTCACATTTAATTATGACTCTTATTGTTTAATAATCATTTACACAGCTCTCAAATTCTTAAGTAATTTCTTGTATCTGCTGTTTTAAGTTTAGATTTAAAACGGAAAATAAATACAGGATTTCATTAGTTTTGCAATTGTTTTTATTGGCAAAGACATATGAACGCAGGTCAGGCTAGGACAATGATAGTAAGTTGGAACCTTGCTTTTGAATGCAATTTTAAACATGCACAATGTTATGTTATATAGTTTTCTAGAGTGCTCGAATACCCGGAGGCGTCTTGGTGCTTACTTAAAGACTAGCAGCGTAACTGGTCAACCCAAAGGAAAGAAACTACAGTGAGTTAAATAACCCGTTTTATATCGACTTCCTGAAGACTAGTACATTGGGAGCCTCCTTAATATGGAGCAGGAGTGAGTTCCAGGCTTTCGTGGCTCCCAATATAATGCTCTTTACTCCCCAGGTTGCCAGCTTGAACCTCAAAGGCACCGCAAGTTTAGCTGAGGCTGAGCGTAAGGTCCTACCTGGAGTATAGCGTATGAAACTCTATTGAAACAAGCATTTGCAATGCAATCGGTCTCGCCTTTGGGACCTTATATGTATTTAGCTATGCAGCACATTAGCCTGGGAGCTGAAACATCTACTGCTCTTTAACATGGAGGGAAAGTAAGCACCAAACTGCGTGACACACCAGGTATGGGAAAACATGGAGAGAAATATTGCCTTTCAGCTGGAAATGGTATAGTCCAAAGCTCTGTTTTTAATATAAAATCAGGGCCTTCGGTGGTATGGACTGGAATCTAGAGAATGCTAAAGTGATTCTGGTATTTTACTGACTTCTGCTGGTCGTTTTCTATCAAGAAGGTTATGCCTGTGAATCTAGCCAATCGGAGTGGGTTGCAATTTGCAACCTACCTCAAGTATATAAATGAGGTAGATCAAATTGCGACTCAATACGATTCAGTATTTGTAAACTAACCTATTAATACATAGGTTAGCTCGCAAAATTTCAATGCTTTCGGTAGAAGTCGGTGCTCAATCTGCAACTACTTCTACCGAAATCCATTGTAATAAATTCCAAATAATAAATCACAAACTGCAATTCGGTATTAGTCGGAATTTATGATTTCTTATTTGGAATGATGGTACATGAGGCCCTACATGCGCCCAACCCACAGTCTGTGGGAAGCTGGCAGTGGTAGTTTCAAAAAGAGCTGGGGAGCCACTGGACATGGGGCAAATATGTGACTACTGGCATGCAGGGTAGCAGCAAACTTACAGAATGTCCCGAAAAGGATCTCAGAGAGCTCGTCCAGACATCACCAATGGAATGTCGTTACACAAGGCCTAAGACGCTTAGCGCATCACAGCAGCCATCATTAAGACTTGGCACTTTAATAAATATTTGGACAGGTACAGGCTTGTGTTTATGGCCCTGTGAAGAGGAGAGCACATTGTTCTTCCAGGCTGTGGTCTGGACCCTCTTGTGCAGACAGCAGTTTATGTTTCAAAAGTCACATCCCCATAATCAAGCATTATGTTTTATTCTTCACCTGGGGAGGATGGAGGGTGCTCTGGATGGAAGGGGCAGGAATGTTGCTGTGGGCTTTAATGGAAGGGTAGTCTAAAGAGAGACACGTTTCTAACATGGGAACAATGTATCATTTGAGTATTTAAAACAAAATTTTAGCTTAATTACTGTAGGAACAGCAGCATACTTTGCACAAAAACACAGTGAAGCACTCACTACAGCTCAGACGGCCAGTGGCGTAGCGTGGGCGGAGCCACAGGTGCGGTTGCACCGGGCGCAAAATTCTTAGGGCATTCTTGGGGGCGCAAAATTTGAAATGAAAAGTGACAGGATACTTGCCTTGCCCCGGGCGTTCAAAATCCAAGCTACACCGCTGCAGACAGCCTCAGCACCTCTTCCAAAATGACAGAAGCCACAGCGCATACTTAGAACATTCTTCTATATCTAGAACACATCACAAGTAGCGGATTAAAGGCAGGAATTCCCCTGCACTGGGATGTTACATGTGCTGTGGGGGCTGTGCTCTAGTCTTGGGGCAGATAAGGGATAAATGGTGCATGTAATGAACAAAGCCAGCTCACCTGGACCACAAAACACAACCCAGGGAGGCAAATACAGCCAGCTCTTCTGACGCAGCCCGTCCAAGCTTGGCCCCTACACACACCATCTACAGTAAGCTGGTTGTACACGGGATGTACACATTCCACAGCGGTACACTAAGCTGTACACGGATTTGCACCCAACCCCTCAGAGGGTAGGCACTCTGCACACTGGGTTCGAGTAACCTTCTGAGAGAGTAAGGTCGGTGTGAGCCCATCCCATCCACTCCCCCCCCTCCTCCTCCTCCTCCTCCTTACTCAGTTCCCCAGGCTCCCTTTCAGTGATAAGCCCTTTAATCCCGCGCTTACTCAAAGGAGCCACCGGCCGGGAGAGTAAAAGATAAAATGTCTTTGCAAACACTTAAAGGTAGCAGCAGACCAAGCGTTTGGCCAGGGAGCAGGAAGCGCCTGGAGCAGGCGAGTAACATCCCAGCGCCTCCCCGCCCCGACAGAAGAGGAAACCTGGACAAGAATATAATGATGTGCCTCGCAGGGTTCAGTAAGAAAAGGCGCTACAGTCAAGAACGTACTATACTCCTTCAAAACTTTACAACTCGGTGGCCTTTTATGTCCATGAACTGCAAGACAAGCTCAGATCAAATGATTGTGGGAGGGCGCATTTAACACACAACATGGAGGTGGGCTGTAAAAAGAAGGGGGCTTCTCTCAGGCCACACACAGCTCGCATAAGCAGAACATTTTCAGTAGGTGAGAACTTCCGGCCTAAGAACAGCGCCGTACAACTTCACTGAACTGATTTCGATGAGCTTATCTTGCCCCATAAAGGGGCGCGTCATTAATCCCTAACCTTAGCTGTCTAGTGCCCACCTCCACACAGAATCGATGTCCCGTCCTCTCGTTATGGTGTGGCGGTGAGGGAAGGCAGAGACTTTACGGGTCGGACTCTGAAGACACAACACCTGTTCACACGCGTTAGAATGGCACGGGTGGAGGGGGCCGTGAACAAGCGTGTTGTGTACGCCCATTGAATGCGTAAAACTGGGCAGTTTTCCAAGCAACACCCCCGTATCTTCAAATTTCTTGAAAGGGGAGAGCTAGACTGCTAAACTTAAGCGCTGGGGAACGGAGTTCGAGCCTCGGCGTCGGCTCAACATCACGTGATTCTGGGCATATCAGGGTGAGCTAGACTGCTAAACTTAGGCGCTGGGGAACTGAGTTCGAGCCTCGGCTCAACGTCACATGATTCTGGGCAAATCACTTAATCTGACCCGCGCCTACCAAATAATGAATGTGTCCTTGCATAACGGTAACTGGTGCTCATATAAAGCGCTCCAATAACTCGACCGTTCGCGCTATATAAATCTGCAAAAAAAAAAGTTTGCTCCGAGGTGATAAAGGCAAACCAGGCATCGGAGGGGAGGGAGGGGGGGGCACAGGAAGAAAGTAGTCTGCAGTAAAGGGGCCAATAGCCGTGGATGGACACAAATGAAGACATGTCCATCATAAGGAGGGACTAACAAGCCTACAACCAATCTGAAGGCAGCATTTAAGACACAAGCCAATGAAAATAATGGGTGGAGAGTGGGCGGAGCTTCCACGAAGCTTCCCTGCTATAGTGTATACTGCATTTCTCAACGAGACAGCGCAAGCGCTGCCTAGGCGAGACCTAAAAAGGGTGGGCCCAGTCCATGCAGCGCTTTATAAGCGATGCAGAGTACTTTGAAAGTGAATCTGTGTCTAATGGGGAGCCAATGCAATTGTATTATGGGATTTGAAGCCAAATGATGTTTGGAGATCTTAAAAAGAAGCCTGGCAGCTGCATTTTGTAAGATTTGCAATTTGTTTAATACATATTGGTTGGCAGAGAAGAATAGACCGTTGCAATAATCCAGTTTAGTCATGATCAGAGATGTCACAAGAATCTTCTGGAGATGAATTGGAATAAAGGTTAGAATCTTTATAATGGTCCTCAAGGTAAAAAAGAGCAGAGGAGGTCACCGCATTGACATGGTCTGAAGAAGAGAGTCTATCATCTGTCATGACCCCTAGGTTGCGAACCTTCTTTGTGGGGGACAGAATGGGGCTCAACGCCTGTGGCCAACAGCAGGGGGTCCAAAAGGAAGTGTGAGCTCCAAACAGTAAGGCCTCCGTCTTTACTGAATTGAGCTTTAGACAATTTCTGTTCCTCCAGAATTTGACGGCCTGCATACAACTGCTAAACCTGGGGCCAGGGTCATTAGCTATAGAAACAAAATCTGGATGTCGTCTGCACAGGTTTAGGGTGAATCCCAATTTTTTTTATGAGGTCAGCCAGTGGGGTGACATAAATATTAAAAAGGGTTGGACTGAGCGAGGATCCCTGGGGGACCCCGCATGGAAGTAAGAAAGGGTGTGAGGTAAAAGAGTTTATACTGACCGACTGCTCACGGTCCTGGAGAAACTGTTTCAATAATATCCAGGCCTTGCCAGTGATCCCTAAATTAGAGAGGCAGTCCATCGCAACATGTGATTCATGGTGTCAAAGACTGCCGAGAGATTAAGCAGGATCATGGCTGCCCCCTTTCTCTGGTCCACTGCCATTCTGATCTCTTCGGTGGCCTTGATCAATGCCCACTCCATGCTGTGAGTGGTCGGGAAACCAACGTGAGTGGAGTGAAGAAGATTGTTACGTTGGATGTGCTCCATAGGCTGGGAATTCATTATTTTTTCAACTATTTTGGCTAGGAGGGCAAGTAGCGAGATCGGATGTTAATTATTATGGTCTTTGGGCGTGGCTTTTTTACAAGTGGAAGTATCAATGCTTTTTTCCATAAATTAGGAAATGTGCCAGAACTGAAAATGAGTTGGAAAACTGGAGTAAGTACTGAGGCAATAATATCCGCCGAGAACTTAGGTACACTGGGAGGACACGGATCTTGGGGGGATCCAGAGTTAGACTCTGTAGTAAATAAACTATGCACTCCAGTTGCTGCTTAAGGTTGATATTTATTCTCCCCTCACAACAATGAGGCTCCCTTGCCTGCTTCGCTATCAACTGCCGCAAGCATGGATTGTCACACGGCTCGCATTGAATGCACGACCTGTACATTCCATGTGTGTCTCACTACGTCAATGCCTCGAGCCGGTCACAATAAGCAGTGTGGCATACTTTATTATACATAAGTCACAACATATCTCCTTTCTTTATAAAAACAAACAAAATTGAGAAAATGAAAGTAAAATACAATTCAAACAAAACAAGATGGAGAAACATGTAATACACTATTGATATATGGGTAAAAATAAAGTTCACCCAATAATGCAGAGCTGTTAATAATGCGGAAATACAATATCTTATTCACAGAACATGGCATGTAAAATAACTATTTCATTATATAGTCAGCAAACTTCACTGGCATTTGATGCAATCAATGTTGTCTACCCGAAGATCTTATCAAATGTTCAATTTCGTTAGACCCCTCATTCTTTTCCCTTTGACCGCTAGAATTCCTCATCTACCCAGATCTCTACCTGTTCCTCCTCTTCTACCACTAGTTACCACATCTTCCATTGACACAGACTCCTCATCTTGCACCTCTGCATCATCACCTTCTAAAAAACATTTCTTAGCTTTTTTTTACAATATACAGCAATCCTTCTTCTGTTCCATTTTTGTCCATTTTTCAACACCACATGCCATCCAGGCATTTCTTTCACTTCCATGTGGTCTGAAAATGTATTAGCCCCATTTTCTTCCTTTCAAATTTGATTTTAACAAAATCTCCCTATTGTATCCTTCCCCCACTTTCGTTTATTTTTCCCTCCTTGTTCATTTTTACTTTCTATTAACCACTGAAGTGACAACTTAAAGTTTGCTTCTCTCCCTCTCATCCTTTTGAAAGGGGTCTCACCTGTAACTCCATTTACAACAGTATTATATGCCCACACTACATTTTCCACATACTTTTTAACATCTGGGTTATCTTGTACTGCCATCTGTATGGTACCTTTTAGTACCCTATTCATGCGCTCAACCATTCCATTTCCTTGGGGATTGTAAAGAGAGGTGTGTAGATGTCGTATACCATTCGCCTTCAAGAAACTTTGCATAATATGAGCTGTCAATTGTCTACCATTATCGGTCCCGGACAACATTCTCTCATAAAAATAAGACTCAAATTAATTTTTACGTTTTCATTAGTGATGTTCCTTAAAATAGATATCCTCTAACACCATAGCAAACCTTTTATTTTCAGACAAATAGTCCATGGGACCTATAAAATCTATACAAACGTTTCCCAAGCACAACCACTGTCATTCCCGCTCAATGAACCCATACTTTTGCGTTCCAATTGTCAATCTTTTCCCACTTTCTCTACACAGCAAGCAATTCTCCATCCAAACTTTCACATCTTCATCCATTTCAGGCCACCAGTACTTGTCTTTAAGACCTTTTTTTTTAGTAAGGGTCTGTCCTAAGTGGCCTTCATGTGCCAACAAAAACAACTTCTTCCTCATACCTTCAGGAGGCACATATCTCTCACCTCTTAGAACTAAACTGTCCGTAGCTCCAATGCTAAGTTCTTCTTGTAACTTGACATATCTTCTTAAAACAGGTCTTACATCACCCTATCATTTCTAGCCGACTCTAATGCTGCTCACCAACTCTTTAAAGACATCATCTTTATCTGCTGCTCGCTGCCACTCCTCCTTAGTAATGGACTTAAATCCCTCTTCCAATGCATCTTCAATACTTGCCACTACACACACCACATCCTCTACTTCCAAATCTACAGCTCGACCATTAAGCGGTAGTCTAGATAAGCAGTCGGCCTGCACATTTCTCCACTCTGCAACATATTCCATGTTATACTTGTAATCCTGTAACTTTGCAGCAAAACGCATCAAGCATGAAGAACATTTGTCTGTGCCTCTAGAACTCAGGATCTTAACCAACGGTTTGTGATCCGTCTTCAATGTGAAATGAGCCCCATAGGTATGTGCGAAAATATTGAGCTCTCCATGCTGCAGCCATTGCCTCCCTCTCAATCACAGCATAATTTTGTTCTGACTTATTGAGTGTGTGTGAAGCAAACACTACTGGATTTTCCTTCCCACCTTTCACCTGAGACAGAACAGCACCAATCCTAAGGGTGCTAGCATCAACCGTGAGAGATATTTCTTTCCCTGGCTCAAATGGGGTTAAGATACCTGCATTTACTATCTCATCCTTAATCCTTGTAAAAGATCTGTCCTGTTTAGCTCTCCACTTAAATCGCGTACCCTTCCTCAATATCTCTCTAAGAATCTCAGTTTTGTCAGCAACAATACTTACAAACTTGGCATAGTAATCTACCAAGCCCATAAATGATTTTAACTGATCTTTTCCTGTGGGAGTAGCAGCTAACCTAATAGATTTCAGCAAATCCTCTTTGGGTTCAACTCTCCGTTCTAAGATGGTATAACTCAATCTATTTCTTTCAACAAAAATCTGCACTTGTCTTTCCTCAGTGTAAGCCCTGCATGACTTAACATTTTGAGTACCTCAGTCAATGTACTATTATGATCAGCTTCAGTCTCACCTATAATCAAAATATCATCCTGGAAATAATGTACGTTTTCAACATCACTAAATAAACTATGCATCATGTGTTGAAAAACACTGGCAGCAGATGCCAGACCAAAGGGAAGTCTTCTAAATTGGAAGTCCCCTTCCATAGTAACAAAAGCAGTAATTCTTTCTGATTTGGGATAAGGCAATTTGATGATTTGCTGATTTTAGATCCAGCCTAGTGAAAAATGCTGCTTTATTCATTAGGAACACCATCTCTGAAATATTGGCCAATGGGAAACTGTCCACCACTACACTTTCGTTCAATGATATAAGGTCGACACAAAACCTCAATTTGCTATCTTTTTTAGGTCGAGCTAGACAGCGCAGCTGTCTTTTCAAAACCTGCTGTAATCGGTCTGTGGGCATAAAGTCCATCCCCTTTCTTGACATTGCTTTTTATTTGTCTATGTCAGTGTCCTTCAAAAATCCCTGCTTGCTAGTGGTCAGTCCTGCCTCTTTGTCCCTCCTTTCTCTCTTCTGTTCCTCCCACAGAGCAGGGGCTTAGTACCGTCTCATTCCGCAATGGCTCTTTGTTTCTTTTTTAGGGGACTATTTTTTTCTTGGTTTCCTGCTCTGTTACTGTTTGTCTGTGTTAAGCTTCAGCTCCCCAGCTGCTTATATTCAAATATAGCATTTTTCCTGCCACCTCCTCATAATACAACAGTTGTGCTACTGCTGCCTTTTTTACTGCTGTGTCCTCCACCATGACTCCGGCTCGTTGCTTGTTTTCAAAGCAGCCGGTCACCCAGGGCTTCATTTTTATTTCCAGCGCCTCATGAGCGCTTTCACTTTGACAGTGGTGGCCATGCCCCTTTCTTTCTGCAGGGCTTGGCTCGCTGTATTCAACATTTGAATTCGTAGTTTGTAACTACTTTGTGTGTTGGTGGTTTACCTTTATAGTACAGTTATCTGCTTATGTTTCACCCTCCGCCTCCCACAACTGGTACGGACGTGCGACTCCCGTTGTGCAGCTGCAACTTTTTCCAGCTCTGCAGGCATTGCTTGATCTGTGTCCTCTGGGACTCGAGAACTCTCCCAACCAGTCTGGACGGGGATACGCTGCAGCAATAGTGTTAGGATTGCAGTGCTCACATCCCTATGAACCCTGCACCGAAAAGTGGCTTCCACCGGCAATGGCGCCTGTGCGCCTATAAAGCACAATTTGTTTTGTTGGTCAATTGCGCGCCAATGCCGTGAATTCACTTTTGCAATGCGCCCTGAATTCACTTTAACAATGTGCCAGTGCGCCTGATCATATAATTTCTCTTACACAAAGGATCAGCGAGCCACGCCCCAGTTCCTTTCCGGCCTCTCATCACAACAGGTTGCACTTTAATTAATCTCCCCTGCTTCCCACAACACTTCCCACCCCGGGCTCTGCATTTAAATAGGTGCGATTACAACTATGCAGCTTGAGCTCGCCGCAGCAGGGAATGAGTTAAGCCAATTCTGTTTGTAATAAAACACATCCGGCAGCCAGGCGAGCAGAGCAGGAGATGTAATCTGGTGAGTTTTATTTACTCTCAACATGGCATTCAATCCCCTGTGGTTTCGGAGTACAAGTGTGTGTCTGAGAAGGGCATGGAAGGAAGGAATAGATCTACTCCACTGCTCACTGTACAAAATGATTTATTGCCGTATGTTACATACTACATGCCAGTAGAATTGGTATTTGTGTCTGCAGATTGCTTGCTGCATATTTATTTTCTTTGTGCAGAAACCGACTCCATACCACCTATCTGTTTTAACATTAATCTTTAAATAGAATGAACATAAGCATTGACGCCAGTGGTCAAAGTGGGAGGGATCAGCAGGGCACGGCATGCACCTACTTCTTTAATTTAATGGGAACTATTCTCCTACTGTTTTATTTTTAAACATGCGTCCCAGGGTGACAGAAATAGCCACAGCGTATAGATAAGGCTCGACAGGGCCGGGGAGGGCAGAGAAGAAAAAGGACTCTGTCTCTTCCTTCTTGCCTGGCCAGACAAGACAAGGACAGTGTAGACTTCTCCTACTCTACCTCTGTCAGCCTCCACCTCTCTCTTTCTTTCTTTCTCTTCTTCCCTCTGTCGCTCCTCCTCACTTGCTGAAAACTGCGACTTCAAGACACGGTTCTCACCCTCTCTTTCCTCTCCTTTCCTTCATTCGTTCCCCTGTGAAATGGATCCAAACATGAAAAACACTTTTGCTATAAATGTTGTCTTTTTGCTGACATTTTTCTATTCCAAAGTGCAGCCTCGGGACGGAGAGAAATAAAAGGTTCAAAATATGAAAAATAAATAAATAAATAAAACAAGACAGAGTGGTCGCAAAATGGCCTGATTGATTTTATTCACCCCCAAACACATTAGCGCCACTTTATAGAGTTTGCCAGTGAAGCACTGCTTTTGTTTTCTCTTCTTTCTTTAACTGCTTCGGTGCTCATGACGAGACCAGCTCGTCATGAGTCACAGTGGAGCTGTGCTCATGACGAGCTGGTCTCGTCATAACAGCTGCGCGCCGCCCACGCGGAATTAATTCCCCGCCTGTGCGGGAGAATTAATGAGTGGGCGGGGTTGTGACGAGACCAGCTCGTCATGAGCACAGCTCCACTGTGACTCATGACGAGCTGGTCTCGTCACGAGCACCGCGGCGCCGCGTTCACCCCCCGGGCCCCCCCGCACCCATGGGGGAATTACCCCCGCAGGGAAGGGGTTAAACAGCATTGTTTTCCCTGGGTGGGAAAGTACACCATTCCTGGAAATGCTGCAATACCTCCTTGATGGGTGGAATGGAAATTACAATGTGATGGGTGGATTGGAAAACAAAATGTGTACTGCGGCTCTGTGTTCACGGCTGTGGTTTTCTTAAATCATACTGCTTACGTTTTGTAAGGATATAAGCAATGGACATTGAAACGGGTCCTTCATGGCCCTGTAATCATGTCCTTAACTTTTCAGGCAAAAGCACTCACTGATTTCTGAATAACAAGTGTAAAAGCATTAAGGTAACCATGTTGTTACTGCTTACATTTCACATGCTTTACTTAATCTTGCATTCCCTCTGAGTGTTTGCTTTTCCAGGATGTTGTTACTATTTTTTTTCAGGCAGCATATTACTCTTGTCTAGTAAATAATTTTGAATTGAATCCCCTCCATTTGTTTATAGCGGGGCACAATTGGGTTGTAGCTGAAGGCAGTGTGAGTTACTCTCCGGGGGGGGCAGTATGGTGTTCATTGGGGGAGAGGATGTGCACTATGGCCAGAGCTGCCAAATTTGGAACTGGGCAACCAGGTTCAGCCTTCATGACCAGTCCACCAGACCACTCTCTTGAGGGAGCACATTCCCATGCTAGACCTTAGAAGGCCCGCTAGACCTTAGAAGCCCTGATGTCTTAGCACCAGCAGGTGGACCCTAGCGGTGGCAAGTCTGGGTTAACCTTGAAGGCCTGTCCACCACTATCCATACTGTAGTTCACCTCCACTCTTGCAGGCAGGCCTACGAACCAGCACACCCTATAGCGACAGTGACTCTATCTCTGAGGTCACAGGACCCTTGAGGCCAGTCTGCCTCACCCATTGGTGCCCTCATGGGCCTTGTTCCTGCAGTAGTAGTGGCAACTCACAAGGGATCGGCAATGCAGGATTTGCATGCACACCAAACTAAGTTCACAAACTTCACAGTCTCTCTGCTTCACACACAAGCACTTTTAACATGTGCCGCCTGCTTTGGGGCTACTGGAAGTATGCCACAATGGATGACAAAATTATGCTGCAGTGTTGACTAAATTATACAGAAAAAAAGGCGGCAACATAATATGGTATAATTTCTGATACTCTATTATTTTGACATTTTTACACATACTAACAGTCTCTTCAAAGAATTTGCCTCAGTACCCGTGTAACATACAAATGCAGCAGTGAGAAAGGTGACCAGTCAACCTTTGCAAAGGGCCATCCAATTTGCAGCAACACGTCACATTTTTTGTTAACTTTTGATCCGTTTGAGCTACAAACAATTTATTAGTTAAATCATCAGTTTAAGCAGCAGATGATGTATTATGTGGCAATTATGGCATAGCCATAATTATGTGGAAAACATTTGCAAACTAGGATATTTTTTATTCATTTTTGTGGAAAAAGGGAGGAGAAGTTCTAATGACAGAAATTGCATGGTTCGGAGACAAATGGCTTGGGTTTCACCTTTTGAGCGTATTTGGCACATTCTGTGATTGGAAACATATCCCACTTTGTGAATGTATTTTAATGTCAATAACTCATATTAAACCTTAAATAAACATGTGTTGGTTGAATTAAATAACGTAATAAGCTGTAACTGGTCAGTGAAATGCCAAACAAATACTACAAATTTGAATGTTTTGCTCTTTCTGGCCACACCTCTGGCTCCACCCACTGACCCAATCCTCTGGTTATTCCCTCCCTCTGATTCTCCGCACACAGTTCCCCTACTTTTTCCACCTACTTTCACCACTGATTGACGCCCATATTCTTTATGTACCAACACTTACTTCACTTGTATAAATTTGCTGACTCCCCTATAGTTGCACTGTCAAATCTGCATGAATTGTTTGTATCCCTCTGTATTCTTTCCTTTTTTTTCACACACTTTTAAGGTAAAACTTTTTGCTCAATATACTCGGTTTCAGTCCGTGGGCATGCAGTGCTTTACAAATAATTCAAACAGGTTAGCACCTCCCAAGAGAGTTAAAGACATACCATTCTTAAGAGAAGGGAGGTTTAACGAGACGATTAACACCTCATGTTTAACACTTAGGGGCGATTCCGATATCGCTTGGAAGGGCTCCGAACGTGATCTGGCCGGAAAAAGTACAAGCCGTACGCGTGTTTTCCGACCAACTCGTCCAGCTGTACGAGCGAGCAAGTACGATGCGAGAAACGCGAAATCACCGACCGAATCCTTTCCGGGTCTGAACTGCTCCGTGCGTCCCGTCCGTAAGCAAACCGTGCCGTGCAATGAAGGCGATTTCCGACCGAGCCAGTACGATGCACGATTCGGACAGCCGGATCGAGTCGGAGCCTCCGAAACGTAAACGCTCCGGGAAGCGGACTTCGGGGGTCTGCGCCGGACCCCCCTTCACCCGTGGCCTTACGAGTCGATCACTGGGGGGGACCACATGCATGTACGGTGTGGGTGGGACAGACGCGTCCCCACTACCGGGGGCGCCCTTGTGCGCAACGTATCTTTTTCGTCAATTGGAGCCTGTGTACGCGTCGTACAATAGGCTCCCATTGACTTCAATGGGGCTCCGAGCGACCCGTGTCCGTCAGCGCTTGTTCGCATCGTACTCGGGCGCTCAGAGCCCCAGAGCACGAGTCGGTCGGAAAGCCCTCCGGATCCGAGTCGGACGGAGCCATCTCCCAGCGAGATCGGAATCGGCTCCTTACAGTCTTTTAAACTTACACAATGACATTTGACAACTTTTAAAGCTGTCACATTCCTGCCCTCCAGGCATCCCTCACGTCGGTGCACTATGATATCTACGTGGAGCCCTGAAAAAAATTGCTTCCTCTCACTTGGCAGAATTTCTTTTCTTTTTTTAAACATAACTCCAAGGAATTAGGAATTCGTTTTTTGTCAAAATTATCAATTGCTTTCTTCATCAACTATCCACCATTAGGAGTGAGTAAAGGGGACTGTTTCTTTTTCATAGGGGTTCACATATTAATAGCATGTCTTTATGACGCATGAATAAATTTTTCGTTTGAGAGGTAAGGTAGGCCCACCCGAAAGAATAAACAACATTACATTATTATGTTTGTATGTATCTTCAGACGTGAAATCTGGTTTCACCACCTGTTTTTCCTTCAAAGCAAAACTGCACATTTCGGTATCCCTTTATATCAAACTTTTCAGATTTTTGTACTTACACCTTTGGTCTCATTTACCTTTACGTAGTACACAATTTGACCATGTTCGAAAACCATTTCGTATGTAGTAAAGTATATAATCATGAAGAAAGGGAATAAGGTAAGGGAGGAGCAAGAGAAGAACAAGCATTTGCAATGCAATAGATCTCGCATTTGTGAGAGTTTGAGCTATTGGCATTGTAATTTACAATGCCTTTTATTTATGTGTTTTTAAAACCTGCAAGCAGTGCGTAAACACGCACTTTGTACTTATAGTTGTTGCTGACGAGAAGCGAGGCTGGCAGTAACCGCACCTCATTTACTGCCAGCCATGCATCTCGTAAGCAAGGACTATAAGTTCAGAGTGCGTGTTTACGCACTGCTTGCAGGTTTTAAAAACACATAAATAAAAGGAATTGTAAATTACAATGCCAATAGCTCAAACTCTCGCAGATGCGAGACCTATTGCATTGAAAATGCCAGTTTTTTTTGTGATCACAACCGGAGAGAGCCATACGGACACTTCCACAGGCTCAATAGCCTCTTCTTTTGCATATCCTTTAATATCACCTTTACTTCATTGCCAATGGCAATGGGAATCTTCCTTACCCAATGTCTAATGGGTTTTGCTTCCTCTTTCACTTTAATTTCATGAACATACCCTTTAAATTTTCCCAACTTGTTACTGAATACATCCTCATATTTGGCTAAAATTGTTTCTAAACCATCAATATTTTGCACAACCAAAACGTGTTCTTTTGACCTGGGATAAAGAACCACATGCAAGTTATGTTGTTGGATTCAACCCAAAATGGCTGGACCTTCCTCCCATCCTCATCGTTAAATTGTAGTAATACTGCGCACTCCAGTTGCCGTTTGAGGTTGAGGTTTATTCTCCCTTTACATCAATGAGGCTTCCTCGCCTGCTTCGTCTATCAACGGCAGCCAGCATAGATCGTCGCTGGGCTCACATCGAATGCACGGCCTGTACATTTCATGTGTGTCGCACAACGTCGATGCCTCGAGCCTGTCACGATATGCATTGTGGTAAACTTTATTATACATAAGTCACAACACACTACTATTGCACGTACTGTGCCATTTCAATGTTTGTAATAAAGCACTGTGAAATTTTCATTAGATAAAAGCTAAAACGTTTTATTTCTTGGTTTTTGTCTCTTGCTTTTTCCCATTCCCCTTTTATTTCCTTCGCCATTTACTCTTTCCCCCCTCTTGAGGTTGCTTTTTTCCATAATGGTTTTCTTTTTCCTCCCTTCCATCATTTCCTTCATCTTTCATTCTCTTCCCTTCCACCACATTTTTTTCATTTTGTGATTCAATTTCGCTTTACAAAGTATTTTCCCTTCATTCACTATTTTCTTTCTCTGCAGGCTTGCCTTTACTTTCATCTTTTCACATTTGTTCACTGCAGTATGGCTCGATGCAGCATTAAACAAGTGACTGATAAGTTTCAGCTTAAGCTGAGTTTGGTGCCACATAAAATCGTGTATCCCTTGGAGCAGCCTAAAGTGATCATCTGCTCTGTCTTTTCCTGTCAGGGTGGAGTTTGTTTTTCTCGAAGGTAGCTGAAGGGCAAACCCAAAGGGATACCAAATATTAAACAAAACCGGCTTTAGGGCGTGCGACTGGTGCCGACGCAACAGCCGTCAATCCTGAGGGGGTTCCCTTTGCATGGCAGGCCGAAGCGAAATAAGAACAATTTGCAGAGATCTTTGTGTGCACTTAATGGTTAATGCACTTAATGGAGAGATCTGTGATTTGTCTACTCACAGTTTTGACTCATGATAAAGTAGCATAGAGGGTTAGTTTTTCCGTTGAAAGCACAATTTGTAACATGCAGATCAAAGACTTGTATTTTATGTAGATAGCTTAGTGGGTTACTGCTTTTACCACAGAGATCCTTTTGTTACTTGAAGTTCATAGGTTGCAATTCTAATATATCACATTGAGCTAAGAAATAGCATCAAAGTGTTGCATGCAAATTGCAATCATAGGTTTAGAAACTTATTGTTTTTCCCTAAATCTTTCCTTATTTTACTATTGCTAAAAAGGATATCTTTAGGTAGTAATATAATTTTATTAGTCTAACACCCCCAAATATTGTGCTACATTTCAAATCCTGAGTTTTTGGGGTGAATGTACTAACAGTTGGTGCCTGGGTTACAAATTGAGTTTTTCCGTTGAAAAGCACAATTTGGAACATGCAGATCAAAGACTTGTATTTTATGTAGATAGCTTAGTGGGTTACTGTTTTACCACAGAGATCCTTTTATTACTTGAAGTTCATAGGTTGCAATTCTAATATATCACATTGAGCTAAGAAATAGCATCAAAGTGTTGCTTGCAAATTGCAAGCATAGGATTAGAAACTTATTGTTTTTCCCTAAATCTTTCCTTATTTTACTATTGCTAAAAGGATATCTTTAGGTAGTAATATAATTTTATTAGTCTAACACCCCCAAACATTGTGTTACATTTCAAATTCTGAGTTTTTGGGGTGAATGTACTAACAGTTGGTGCCTGGGTTACATCTCAAACGTAATGCAAACATGGCGCAAAATGTTGTTTTGGGGTTTACTTCCCAGCACAAATCCTGAATTGAATTGGAAAGTTCCCCTAAAGTAACACAAAATAGTACTGTCTGCTACTTTGTGTCAAGGAGGCGTACAATGGGTGGTACATTGATGCTCCAATGCACCTATGAATGGATTTTGCTGCTAATCCTTATATACTAACTTTGAAAGAATGGGATTTGCATAAAAAAAGTATGCCGTCTAGAAGCAGGAGTAAATTTAGAGACAGGATGTAGTTTCTCTAAACCTTTGCAGCGTTGTATGCATGCTGCACCAAACAACAAAGTGGTAAGGTGTTATACTTTGCAAAACATAGAATTTTGTGTCGGAAGGGTACCCTTCCAGTACAAAATCTGTGCTTGGCATCAGGCACACACACTGTTGCAAGGGTGTGGGCATTGGCGTAAGGTAGTTTAAGGTATGCAAGCACTAGAGAAGGAGCAACAACAACATATCTTAGTAGATATGGTTCTGTTGTGCTCTCTCCTTTTCACCGAGTGCAGCAACTTTAGTTACTATGCTATGTGAAAACTTATTAAATCTGCCCCTTCATTTCTCCAGAGCAAACTCCTAACATATAATGCCTACCAGTATGGGTGAAATGTGATACCTTCATCTTGTAGTCCTCATTTTCTTAAGTAACATTTCCTATACATCGTTTTGCATACTTGACTCATTGTCTTTGTATAATGTATTTGCAATGCAAAGCACTCTGACATTTCAGTTTGGGATAAGTAGCACTATGAAAATAAATAAATATGAGAGAGGTGAAGGTCACTATTGGAGGGTGCTAATGAGGAAATCCGTGAACGAGGTCATTGCTTGGGGCACCATCAAAGATTGTCACGCCGGGTACCAACAACGCTAAAGCCGACTCTGCCTGCATGTGAGACAGTCTAAATATAACTGGCAATAAGGGAGAAAGGAACCTCAACAAGCTATCATCTAGAACTGTTAGACACTCAAAGGGGGGCTTGAACATGGTTTCTGTAATCTGTAACACTGTTTGGCCATGTGTACCCAGCAGCAAATCTACGAAATTTCTATTTTGCTTACATTTGAAATTGCCATTTTTTCAGTGTGCCTTTATGTTAGATTCTAATGCCTAGAGAGGGCTTTTGTAATGTGCCTACTATAATGAAAGGGTCTGGCGCTAATCCTAAATGAGTTAGAACTAAAAAGGTAGCTCATCTGGTTTTTGCTGAACTCTAAGACACACAGTTGGTGGACGGAATGCAGAGCAAATCAAACATTCTCCCCAAGTCAATAGATCTGGGTTAAATTCATCGTTCTTTTGCTCACCATGTCACCCGAGTTTAGACCCAGCCATATGCAAATCAGCCTTGACCCGGTGTACTTAGGGCGAGAAAGCAAAAGACACACAGATTATGAAGCGCCAGGTATGCCCAGACGTGGATCCCTGGCTCACTGTACCACTGGATTCAAGCTAGCCTGGCTGATGAGGGGTGATGCCCCGAAACCGGTCCCAGGATGCTTGTTGCCGGTCCAGGGAGGACCTGGCTTGGCAGGTTGGTCTGGACTGTTCCCATGAGGCACAGGGGCAAGACTGATTTGCATATGGCTGGGTCTAAACTGGGGTGCATGGTGAGCAAAAGAATGATGGATTTAACCCAGATCTATTGACTGGGGGAGAATGTTTGATTTGATCTGCATTCCGTCCATCATCTGTGTGTCTTTTGCTTTTGCTGAACTCTACCATGGTGGTGCATTACTTATTATGACTTTGCAAGATACAGTTTGCTTAGTATTTTTAGCAATTAGATATTTTGGTGCTTGATTGTTTAGGCATTATGCAGAGGACCTTAAAAAGATGCAGTCTTATACAGGGAGCAAGGATAATGCTAGATGAACCTTTGAGATGTTTTGTCTTCTGCCCAAAGATGGCCTGAACTGCGGCATAATGATCCCTTCAAAGTCTAGTAGGTGAACTCTTGGCAAGACCTGAGTATGATCAGCACCACTGGAATTATGAGATTCTGCGCCCGCGCCATTTTCTACATAAGTATAGATTTGCCACATCTGCCACATACTCTGCCACCTTCTATATAGTCTGCAAATGTTAACAAAAACTAATATTTATAGCTCAAAAGGTTCAAAAGTTACAAAAAACATGGCAACACATGTTGACCACAGTGGAAGTCCCTACGTATAGGTTGACTGGTCACGTCTTAAGGCTAATTGTACTGAGTCATGTTGAAGGACAGACAGTGTTAACATTGTTGAGATTACAAAATAATGAAGTAATACTATCACAAAATATGCTGCATTACGCTGCATAATTTGCTTTTTCTTGCTGCATAAGTTTGTCAACCTCATTACATAATTTGGTCCAACACTGCTGCATATTTCCTGTGGCTCTGAGTATAATGCATTGCAGTAGTCCTGATATGAATGGACAGTGGCACCCATTATTACAGCCCAATTTTTATAGTAATAGGGGAGGATGAGTTTGAGACGCTTGGTATAAAAAGATTTTCTGATTAGTGCATTACTTCAAAGTTGAAGGGAAACTTCTGCATTTAATATAACATCCAGGTTATATGTGTAACAGTGGGTGGCATTTTATTTTGAGTAGAACAAAGCATATACGTTCATGTAATGGGAGATTTCACTAATTACCTGACTGATTGAAGTTTCCACCAATCACCCCCTTTTTGCCGTTTAATTGTCTAGAAGCAGCCTTAGAACAGCTGCAATGCTCCAGAAGGGCAAATTCAATGTCAATAAACCACTTCACTTCTCTAAAAAGTTAATCCTGGAAACATTTGTGGGACATAATGAACTATACACAAATATGGGAAAAGCGGAACTGTCCCAAGGCAGCAGGTGGCTAGCCTAGAATTTCCAATTCCTCTGTGAGATATCCTTTTGTGAAAAATTGGGTTATTAACTTGGAAGGAGGGCACCCTTGACAGCTCAATAAACCAACTCTGGTTAAGTCAATACACAGTTCTGAGAGAATCTCTGTTCAACTCCTAGTGTCTATGCACAATCCGCAGACAATCCCCAGAGAAGTGCATGCTAAATTCAAGCAGTACCTACAATTATGAAGTAAAGAACACAACACAATAACTTTCCCAAACCACTTTAGAAAACTATAGAAGAATCTAATGAGCTAAAAGACACCAAGATCATCAAAATATGTTAAGGGGAACCAAAGGTATGAATTTTTAAAATTATTAGGCACAAGGCGCCTAGAAAAAGTGAAGCATTATGGAAAGACAACAGTTTGTGGTGGACCGAGACCTGGGTGCGATTTCAGTCCGACCACTATGAAGTGGAGTTCAGATACACCAAGCAGGTGGTTCCGATCAAAGATTTTAGCTTCAGACTTAGGGGCCGATTCCGATTCGGGCCAGAAAACGTACCGACCAACTCGGTACAAGAATATTGTCTGACCGACACGTACCGGCGCTGCCCGAACTGGGTAGTACGATGAAATGCATGTGAATCACGACCGACTCGTACGGAACTCAAGCCGAACGACTGACCCGGACGGAAACAAGCTATCCGGCCGGGAAACCACGCGAATCGAACCGACCGACACGCACCAGGAATGAACCCGAACGAAACGTACCCGCGAACTCCGACCCGCGCAGTATGATGCAATGTGTGCAAAATCAGACCGATTCGCACGGAGCCCAAGCCGTACGACCGACACGCATACAAAAGCCAGCCGAACAAACACAATACTCCGCGACCGACGCGTACGCCGCACATGAAACCTAGCTGAAACACAGCGGGAACGACTCGGAGAAGCACGCACGAGACAACTGCAGCGTCCTACTCGGTCAGAAGAACGTCTCCTACATGCACAAAAATTACAAAGGAAAAAATACAAAAAAAGAGGGCCAAACAAGCAATGACAAAGTCAATAAATACAGGGGGGAATGGAACAAGGACACACCCCCAACTCCACCTATATAAAGGCCACAAATCCCTACCATGATCCTTTGCAAATTCCACTGACCTGCCAGCACAGAACACCATCAGACACCAACCACAGACACACTCACAGCTCATCCAACACACAAGCCACACACCATTAGCGCCTCAACAAATAGCACCCTCACACACACCCAACAAAACCTACACTCACACACCCTCACTTGCACACACATACATCAATCACCACCACCACCCATCACCATGCCCCCAAAGAAGAATCCAAAGTTCCTAGATAGTGAATTGGAAGTCCTGGTAGACGAGATCCTGAGGGTAGAGCCACAGTTGTTTGGCACATTGGTCCAACAGACCCCCATGGCGCAGAAAACCAAGATGTGGTAGAGGATCGTCGACAGGGTCAACGCACAATCACCATGTTTGCGCACAAAGGAAGACATCCAGAACAGGTGGTATGATGTGCGCAGGATGGTCAGGGACCTACTGAAGAAGGATTACATCCTGAGCCAGCACACCGGCAGTGGCCCTCCTGCCAAACCAGTATACCTCAGGCCCTGGGAGGAAAAGGTGCGGGCCATCCTACCACCAGTGAGCGTATATGGACTAACAAACATCCCAGAGCCTGGTGAGTACACAACAAATATACACAATATGGTGTGACAATACACACACATCACTGTCAAGGGGATAGTCAAACCATGCACCCTTAGCAAATCCACAGCAACCAAAAGATAATCATCCCAAGATGTGAATGCCAGTCAGACAAACACAATACCTGCCATCTCATAGTGACATGTAACTGTGTCATGACATGTACAAACACAACAACAAATAGAGCAAGGCAGTGGCACAAATATAACCAACAAACACTGTCTGACATTTTGCCACCACTAGAACACCACCTCACAGGGAAGCTCACTGAAAGGAAAGAATTATGTGTATGCTGGTCAAGTCCGTGTAGCCAATAGCATGATGGGAGTTGTAGTCACAGATAATGGTCAGCCTCACATTTGGCCCATCAACACCACCCTGAACTATGCCCACAACACAGGGAGTGGAAAAGGACTGACAAGATGGCTGACACTGGGTACTGCTGTGGGGAGCACAAGGCCCTGCTGGGAACTGTGCAACAACCAACAGCAGAACACCACTGACTGACATCCTGAAAGCCAACTTGCACTCCCTGCAATGCAAGCACGTTCCATGGTGAGATACCTGGCTGGGTGGGAAGGAGGACTGACAGCACTGACCATAGTTACAGGCAGATCTCCTCACACACACCCTCAACACAAACTCCACATAACCCACCTGGGAGAATGCAATGCCTCACACTCTAAATGAAGATCCCACAAAGAACCACCACCCTGGGTAATGCTGTGTGAAGCACAGGGACACTCTTGGGACTTGAGCCAAACAAACGCCAGGACAACACTGTCAGCCATCCAGTCAGCACAGGCACACTACCCCACAGGGAAGCAGAGTCAAAAGGAAGGAATTATGGTCATGCTGGGAAGGGGGGGGTGTAGGCAATAGCATGATGGGAGTGGTAGTCACAGCTCAACATCCCCCACCCACATGGCCCAGCAAGCTCACACTGAACCATGCGCACCTCACAGGGAGTGAAAAGCCACCTCAAAGATGTCTGACACTGGCCTCAGCTGTGGGGAGCACAAGGCCCTGCTGGGAACTGGGCACCAACAAACAACAGGACCACACTGTCAGCCATCTTACCATTGCTGTCACACACACACACAGTGAAGTCCACTCAAAAGGAAGGAAGTATGGGCATGCTGGGAATGGGGGGTGCAGGCAATAGCATGATGGGAGTGGTAGTCACAGCTCAACATCCCCCACCCACATGGCCCAGCAAGCTCACACTGAAGCATGCACACCTCACAGGGAGTGAAAAGCCACCTCAAAGATGTCTGACACTGGCCTCAACTGTGGGGAGCACAAGGCCCTGCTGGGAACTGGGCACCAACAAACAACAGGACCACACTGTCAGCCATCTTACCATTGCTGACACACTCACACACAGTGAAGTCCACTCAAAAGGAAGGAAGTATGGGCATGCTGGGAAGGGGGTGCAGGCAATAGCATGATGGGAGTGGTAGTCACAGCTCAACATCCCCCACCCACATGGCCCAGCAAGCTCACACTGAAGCATGCACACCTCACAGGGAGTGAAAAGCCACCTCAAAGATGTCTGACACTGGGTACTGCTGTGGGAGCACAAGGCCCTGCTGGGAACTGGGCACCAACAAACAACAGGACCACACTGTCAGCCATCTTACCATTGCTGTCACACTCACACACAGTGGAGTCCACTCAAAAGGAAGGAAGTATGGGCATGCTGGGAAGGTGGGTGTAGGCAATAGCATGATGGGAGTTGTAGTCACAGATATTGCTCACCCTCACAAGTGGCCCATCAACACCACTCTGAACCATGCTCACATCGCAGGGAGTGGAAAAGGAGTCACAAGATGGCTGACACTGGGTACTGCTGTGGGGAGCACAAGGCCCTGCTGGGAACTGTGCAACAACCAACAGCAGAACACCACTGACTGACATCCTGAAAGCCAACTTGCACTCCCTGCAATGCAAGCACGTTCCGTGGTGGGATACCTGGCTGGGTGGGAAGGAGGACTGACAGCACTGACCATAGTTACAAGCAGCTCTCCTCACACACCCCCTCAACACAAACTCCACATAACCCACCTGGGAGAATGCAATGCCTCACACTCTAAATGAAGATCCCACAAAGAACCACCACCCTGGGTAATGCTGTGTGAAGCACAGGGACACTCTTGGGACTTGTAGCCAAACAAACGCCAGGACAACACTGTCAGCCATCCTGTCAGCACAGGCACACTACCCCACAGGGAAGCAGAGTCAAAAGGAAGGAAGTATGGGCATGCTGGGAAGGGGGGGCGTAGGCAATAGCATGATGGGAGTGGTAGTCACAGCTCAACATCCCCCACCCACAGGGCCCAGCAAGCTCACACTGAAGCATGCACACCTCACAGGGAGTGAAAAGCCACCTCAAAGATGTCTGACACTGGCCTCAGCTGTGGGGAGCACAAGGCCCTGCTGGGAACTGGGCACCAACAAACAACAGGACCACACTGTCAGCCATATTACCATTGCTGTCACACTCACACACAGTGGAGTCCACTCAAAAGGAAGGAAGTATGGGCATGCTGGGAAGGGGGGTGTAGGCAATAGCATGATGGGAGTTGTAGTCACAGATATTGCTCACCCTCTCAATTGGCCCATCAACACCACTCTGAACCATGCTCACATCGCAGGGAGTGGAAAAGGACTGACAAGATGGCTGACACTGGGTACTGCTGTGGGGAGCACAAGGCCCTGCTGGGAACGGTGCAACAACAAACAGCAGGACACCACTGAATGACATCCTGAGAGTCAACCTGAACCCACTGCAAGGGTGGCATGCTTCATGGTGGGATAACTGGGCTAGGTGGAGAAGGAGGGCCGGATGTCCACCAAATACAACCAATGCTGGCCATGCACACACCTCAACATTCACATTGAAATGCCTCAGGTTTGCAGGACAATGTGCTACACCAATATCAACCTCTTACTGTGACAACTTAGGACAATGCAATGTAGAGGCCCGCATCCAGAGGTACAGTCACAACTGTCAGGTGTGTGAAGCATTGATGCCTGTAGAAATATAACATACATTGTGTGTCTCTTCCAAAAACAGGTGATGATGGGGACACAGCAGCAGGCGAGGAGGAGTCCCTGTCCCAGGCTCCGGGGGACACTGAGCCCACTGGTGTGGAACAGCCTCTGCCCTCCTTGGATGACGAAGACCTACCTGGCCCCTCCAGCGTGAGTCATCATGCAGCACCAGCAGGACCAACATCTGCACCCCCTGCACCCACTGCTCCAACAACTGCCAACACACAGACCACCCCCGCCGACACGGACAGACCAAGGACCACCAATGACAACAGCACAGGGACCCTGGCCCAACGTCGAGCTACGAACAACGAGCCCAGTAACAACCCCCAAGGGGGTCTATGGTCACCTGTGCGTAACACCGCAGGTCCCGCACGTGTCGCCAGGGGTGGTGGGAGGGGTGGTAGACATAGGTCGCTGTTTGCAGAGGGGTCTGGACTGCATGATGACCCACAACTGGCACGCATTGCTGATGCGTACCAGAATAGCACCGGAGAGGTCAGCCAGGTAGTGGGGATCCTCAAGGACATACAACAGCAGACGGCTGCCCATCATGCCCGCTTGGACTCCCACATGTCCCGTGTGGAGACACACATGTCTCGCATGGAGTCCAAGTGGGACACATTGCAAGAACTGACAGCGGTGCATAGGGACATATTGACATGCCTCCGCCAGATTAGCACCAACATGGCCACACCTCCCTGTGTGCCCACAACATCTGGTGCTGCAACAACTGCAACTGACACAGGGAGGGAGGAGGACTCTGGCGGAGAGTCCCCTGCACCGCAGCAGCCTGCACGTGAGGGTACCCCCTCAAAGAAGAGGGGTCGTCCGAGGAAGGAAAACTGAGAGGTCGATGGCCATGTACATCCCCCAGGAAGCCAACACCTGTTCTCGAAATTCTCCTTTGTGTGCAAACTGTTCACCCTGTCGAATGCAACACAACTCTCCCACATGACATGGGGAGTTCAAGTTGGACTAATGTATCAGATGACTGTGGACTTCACTCAGGACATTTCTGCTACCAAGACTTGCAACTCATCTGGGAACTTTGGATCACAATCCCAATGTACAGCACCCACCATCCTGTGCACTATACTCACACATTTTTGTAAATAAAATCACTAATACACCATACTTGCCTCTGTTGTGATTCCAATGTGGTTACTGTTATGGGGATGATGATCAGCTAAATTACACTGTGTATGCTAACTGCTACAGCAAGTACAACACCGTCATGTGAGTCATGGTGACGTGACACATATGAGGGAGACACACAACTAGGGCTACACAACACAGAGACACCAGGGCCATCGGACTCATCGCCTACACTGATGTTGACAGGAAATACTGTGGAATGCACAGACACCACACCTATTCACAGTCTGTGTCAACTAGCCCACAGGTACAGTAAGCAAATGTCAGTCAGATGTGTGACCACAGACAACGCACATCCAAAAGTGAAGCACAGGTTTATTACACATTTGCAACATGTTGTTTCCACTAGAAATGCAAGGTAATCCCACGTGGCAGTGGCCACACAGTCAAAAAGTGCAGAAGATATAAAGTCCAGGGGTGTGTGGCACATCATCTGTAGGGAAACGACTGCTGCCACCCTGAAAGCTGAATCATGGTGCGGGGGATCCAAGTTGACCAAACAACTCTGTAAGCACCCTGTGAAGGACAGACATGACACACAGTCAAAACCACTGAAGAACAGGACAGAACTGCAATACTCATGCCCAATACATGTCACAAGATAACTACACAAAACCAAGTTAGCATGTCAACACTGTTGGGGAGTACAGACTACCTGTAAGGACACATCGCTGCACGTATCCAGTCAAGTAGCACATGGCCACACTCAAACAGCACCAGAGCACCACCCACACATATCATGCAAACTCACATCATTCACATTACAACTCCCTGGATACTCACATTCAGCTGAAGAAGTTGGTGATGAGCTGTGTGTGGGCATCACCATCATCATCATCATCATCACTGGCATCGTGGTCCAAGCCAGGATCCTCCACAGGTGGCGGACGTTGGTCATCGTCATCCAGGATGAGAGGCAACTCCTTCCGCACTGCCAGGTTGTGTAGCATGCAGCAGACGATGACAATCTTGCACACCTTCGCTGGGGCATATGGGAGGGCCCCTCCTGTCTTGTCCAGGCAGCGGAAGCGGCTCTTCAGGAGACCAAATGTCCGCTCGATCACTCTCCTGGTCCGACCATGCGCCTCATTGTAGCGCATCTGGGCTGGTGTCACAGGGTTCCTGAGGGGTGTCAGCAACCACGGCATGTTGGGGTATCCGGAGTCACCTACGGACAGACAATTGCACATTAGCTGAGTTGGAAAAGTGGGCGGAATACAACAGAGCAGAACACACACAATGGTACAAAGTCAGTACACACCGACAAGCCAGGCACGCTGGTTCTGCATCTGTGACATTATCCTCGGGATGCGACTACTCCTCATCACGTAGGCATTGTGTGCCGAACCAGGGAAACGGGCACACACATGTGTGATGCTCATATCTGCAAGACATACCACCAGAGCATTGATAGAATGGAAATGTTTCCGGTTCCGGTATGCCTGCTCATGTGCCTGTGGTGGTACCAAAGCCACATGTGTCCCATCAATGGAGCCAATGACATGTGGCATCCTCCCCAGGGCATAGAAGTCACTCTTGACGTCAGTGAGTTGTTGACGTGTAGGGAAATAGATGTACTGGTTCAGGCATCTCAACATTGCCTCCAAAACATCGCGTAGCACACGGCTGAACATAGTCTGTGACATCCCACCAGCAGTCGCCACAGTGTGTTGAAAGGTACCGGTGGCAAAGAAGTGTAGGGCTGCCATCACCTTCACCTTGGGGGTCAGCGCTGTAGGGTACGGCCGGCCAGGTTGCAAATGTGGTGCCAAGCGCACTGCCAAATCCTCAATCAGCTGCCTGGTGAAGCGGTACCGTCGGATGCTGTCACGTTCCACCATCGTTGCCAGGACCATACTCAATTTCACATGATACATCATTACGAGACACAAGTACTTGATGTGTGTGCCGTTCTGTTCGGACATATCTGGCACCTACATGGCCATCATCTAACATCTCAGTACGACATGTGTTGACAACAGGTTCCAGGTTGTGCTATGGGAAACCATTAGGCTGTGTCACAGTACCCATTTCCTGCTGTCACGTTCCACACACACACCACAGTGACATGTCTGGACAGATGCGCCACAGGCATCACAGCTCATTGACAGGTAGATTCCCAGTGACCCTGTCTTGCCACATGGACACTGGCATGACATGGCGTATCATGTACACGTCAGAAAAACAAACATGACTCCCACAGGTAGTGGCCCCTGTTGCCTCCGCAGGACAGACATGGACGTCAGTGACGCACAACATCAAAGTCCATGCGCAAACAACGTTGATGTGGAGACTGTCTCCCATCGTGCACATGGAATCAGAGACATCGGAAACACAACATGCACACAGACTGTGAAGGGCCATCACTATTGTGGCAATGGGTCACCCTGTGACGTACATGCCTTCCCCCATGGGACCCTGGGGGTATGTGATATGTCATACACATACACAACCTTGAAATGTGACCATGCCACATGCTCCGAAATTAACAGTTGCACATCACAGTGGTCATGTGCACAACACACAAAGGACCCTCTCCACATGAACACGTGCACAGCCTGGGTGTGGCTGCCCCCAAGTGCCACCCCAAAAACCACATGTTTACCCCCATACACAGAAAAGGTAATGCAGCCTTACATGCCTTAGGAAACAGTGTGGACTGGGTGTGGTGTTGTAGGTGTGCCCCTGAGTCCCTGTCAAGTATATGTGGCTGGCATACGTTCACCAGTGACAATCATGGTGACATATGCGAGTGACCTGTACAGGGACGCGTTGTACAGCAATGGACCGATCGGTGTGCCCGCACGGCCCATTGCATCGGTAGTGAGCGGGTACGCATTGTATCCCGGAATACGCGTTGTACAGCAATGGACCGATCGGTGCGCACGCATTGGCTGGGGCCTGGCATGGCAACGGATGCGTTTTCGAAGCCTCAACGAGTCTGATGCAGTGAATTCAGTTGGCCAGCCACAACAATGTTGCAAATTCATGGGTGTCATGAAGTTTAACTTTTGAAGGATGCTGTGGGCGTGTATTAGTGGTGCAATTCCATGGATTGGCCAGATTCAGAAGATGCTAACGACTTGGACCTATCACTCTGGACACATGGGACAGTATCTGCCTCTGCAGCACACATATAATGCTGGCTGTTCCCCTGAGGGCTCACTTGCCTGCACTACATGCTCAAGGACGACATCTGCCACCAACACTGCTGCTGTCTCTGCATCCTCTGGCTACTGCAATGGCACGTACTGTGGAGAGAGCCCCAGCCTTCAGCCTTGAGGAGAACCAGGCCCTGCTGGACAGCCTCCTTCCACAGTACAGCAAGCTGTATGGGAAACCAGGGGAGCTGGTGAGTGTGCTGTCCACTACCTTACTAATTGTGCATGTTGTCTGACTAGCAAGACTTACAGTGTGCACACCACTGGCTAGCATGCTCACTGAGTAGTTCTCCCCCCCCCAAAGTGTGTAGTCACATGCACTGAACAGGTACAGTGCAGTAACAGTGCATTCCAACAAGGTTTACTTCCCATGCAATTATACCATGTAGTAACTGCTGGCAAACTGTTCTTAGCCATCGTTGCACTACCTGTGTACATCATATGCCCCTGTGATTGAGACATGTATATCCAACTGTGTGATGCACGGATATGTTGCATGTGTAGTAATGGCCTTTTCACTTTGTCATCCTCACAGGTTGATGCCCACCAGAAGCAGGAAATCTGGCTGACCATCGCCCGGGAAGTAAGATCCGTGGGGGTCTACAAGCGCCGGATCCGCAACTGCCAGAAGAGGTGGCAGGACCTTCGGGGCTGGACCCGGAGGATCGCAAGGGTCCAGCTGAAGCTGTCGCCTCTTCGCAGGAGGGGCGGACACCGGACCCTGACCCCCCACATGCTCCGGATCCTGGCGGTGGTCTTCCCTGACCTGGATGGGTAGCTGAAGGACAGACAGCAGCAACGAGGGGGTGAGTCCATGACTGCACTGTGAACTTTGTCTGACATGCTATGTGCCCTCCTCTGGCCTGGTTAAACTTCCACAGTACATCAGTCTTGTGGTCCAGGACCGATGTCCCTCAATTGTGACATGCCCACTCCTCATCTGATACGCAGGTGTGGTCCTTACAATCAGGAAATTGTGTCACTTGGGTACTGTGTCCTTGCATTTTGCTTCGCTCAAGGTGGGGGACTGCATTTCTTCCTGTGACTTTGTGGTGTGCTTCATGGGTTGGTCAATTGCTCACACAATGCCTAAGTCCTGACATGTAATCTGGGTGTAACTTTGATATGTGGTCCACTTGCTGATCTGAATCACCACATGTCCCTGAGGTATTTGGCACACCCCCATGCTGCGGGTGGGAACAATGTTTGGGCCTCAGGAGTATGTATATCAAGTGTGTCACACATGCTTAGCCACCTGCCTACTGTCCAGGGCTCATCCCTCCTTCAAGTGGAGCAGGACAGTCATGCCTACTCCAGGGCATACAATACACTCTGTACTCCCACTCCCGTGTATCAGCTGACATGTTGTGATCAGTGAAATGTTCCCTCAGGTGTCTGCCTCTGTGTCATTGTGCTGTGGCTTCGTTGTCAGGACTACTGGGATGTTAATCGGTTAGGGCTCAGCATGCCATCTGAGATGTGACCATGAGAGACGATACTTCTGTGACTTATAGGTGTTTGATCACTTGACTGTGCACACAGGTGTATGCGACTGTGAATTTCAGGCAGCTGTTTTTCATTCACAGCAAACTGTGAGGTGCTCAGGTTCAGAGGGTTGTGTTTCATGTCTCCCATATGTCCAATTGGTATGACGTGGACAAATAAGTGTTCAGATGATGTGGTTTGTGGGGTATGGACATGTGCACTTGTCAGATACATAACTTGCATTCACCATGTCCTAGGATTGTGACACAGTGCAGACTGTTGTTGGCTGGCTGCCATGCCCATGTGACTGGAGACAGTGATGTATGACTTTGCAGGCATGCCTGTGCCATGGCATTGAACTTCCTAAGAGTGATCCTGCAGGGGAGTGACATGTGCAACATGCACCCCATTGTGGCATTGACTATCCGGACATGGGTGCATCATGGTGTCTGGTGCTGGTATGCATCACATGTATTTCTAATTAGGCTCTGGCCATCCCTTCATCCGGACACCTGTACTGACTCAGTGGCAAGAGATGTGATGTGTGCATGTTCACATACTTCACCGTGTTCTCTGCGATGTCCAACAACTGTGTAGGTGGTGCATGTGTCCACACTGGGGTATTACCATCAGACAGGCACCAGACCGATGGGTGCAAGGGCAGGAGGGGTGTGAGTTCCATGGTTGACCATCAGACTGACAATTGGCTTCTCCTAATCTGTGTGAGGACTATTGGCAATGCTCAACTAAGGATGCCAGGGCTTGCTCTGTAATGTGCTGTACTTACTGTGGTGTGTGCGGTCAGTGCAGGTGACTGATGTTTGTCTGTTTCCCTAATTGTTTGCAGATACTTCCACGGCCACAGGAGGGGACAGCTCCACAGACCAGGAGGAGCTGCAGAGCCAGACTGGGTCAACAACCGACGAGTGGTCGGAGGGACCCAGTGGCACGGAGGGCGAGGGGAGCCACACCGAGGAGTCCTCAGCACCATCCACCTCAGCTGAGGACCACAGCAGCTCGGAGGATGACTCCCTTGTGGAAGCGGGTGTCAGCAGCCACCACACCCCAGCTAGTGTGGCTGGCCCCGCCACCACCACCACCACCGCCCTCCCATTGGCTCCCATTCCAGAGGTCCGTGGAGGCTCCCGTGTTCGGGAGCGTGTCTCCTTCGTGCCAGGCACTGCATCCCCTGCCCCTGTGTCCCCTGCCGCCCTGAGTGAGGAGTCTGTGTACCTACTTCGGCAGCTCCATGTAGGGCAGACAGCAATGCTGAGTGTCCTCCATGCACACACCATTCTGTTGACACAGCTGGTGTCGTTCATGGAGGGCATCTCAACGGGTATGTCTGCCCTACAGAGGAGCAATAAGTCCATGGACTCCTCCCTGACGGCAGCAGTGTCCCTCCTCCAACAGTCCCTCACCCCTCCTACCTCTGCCCCATCCACACTTCCTGGCACCCTACCTGTCCCAAGCACATGCACACCTGCACGATCACCCCAACACACAGACACGAGCAGCACAGAAACACCCAAAACAAAGGCAAGAAGTGCACACAAGCATCCTCAGGGGACTGATACCACACCCATAGGGGATGGGGAACAGACACACACACAGGCATCCACAGTCACTCCGCAGTCCTTCAAATCCTCTCCCTCCAAGACCCCTTCCCTTGCCTCACCTGCAACCCCACCTACACAGAAAATCTTCCTCTGTGACCTCGGCCTCTTCCCCTCCGATCCCGCTGATCCAGCATACAGGGGGAAGAGGAAGTCCACCCACACAGAGGGGAGTGCCCCTCACCCCCGGACACCCTCCCCCAGGTGCAGACAGATGGGGGCCCCCACCCGCAAGTCCCCCCGGTCCCAGAAGAGCAAGACCCCGCCACTGCCCTGCAAGTCAAGCACACAGTCTCCTTCCTCCATCCCTCAGGCCCCCACAACACAGGTTCCCCCACCACACCCTGCCCCAGGTTCCCCCACCCACAGATACACCATCCCCCAAATGATCCGGCCTTCTCCACCTCCCACTTGCTCTTCCAGCACCACACCCCCCGCTGCACATGTTGGTGCCACTGGTGTGGAGACCGTGTCCTCCCCCTCTGTCCTGCCCACCTTACCTGAACCCCATTCTACTCCCCTGGAGATGGGCACTACAGTGGAGTCCACTAACACCCCGTCTGACTTGGGCACTGCAGTGGGGAACCTGTCCTCTCCATCTGGCCAGCCCACTGGAGTTGTGTCGGCACCCACACCATCCGGCTCATGCCCCCCAGTTGTGCCGGCACACACCATGTCAGACACCTCCACTGCAGTTGTCAGTGACTCTCCAGCACCAGCCACCCCTTCCCTGCCTCCTTCTGGTGAGCCCTGATCCTGTCCCTGCGGTGCCTGGCCTGCCCCCCGTATACCCCTCCGAGGGGAATGTCCCTACTCCATATCAGTGCAGGCAAGCAGAGGGTGACATCTGCCACTGTCACCCTGTTTGGACTTGATTCATGGACTGGACATTGGCCTTTGTGTTTTTCTTGACTTTAATTTTCAATATAACATATGCTGATTAAAGCTACTTTCAGTTCTCTAGTGGTTTTGCTTCAGATGTACATGATGTTGATGATGCTAACCATGCCCTTGCTGCAGTGATGTTGATTTTTGATGTCAGGTAAATTACGTTTTACTGTGCAGGACCACATGTGGTCCAGGGGGAATGTGTCCTATCCTGGTGTGTAGCCATGTCATCCTTTGTATCAATATGAGGGTGTCATGTTCTCCATATTTGCAAATGGGATTCCCTACCTGTTTTTTCAATATCACATCTGTGGCTTACACCCCTGCACATCAAATGTGCTTGCCATTGTTCAATTTGTCTATTTCCCTGACCGTGTGACCATCTCCACTGGACATGCATGTTTGGGCATCAATGGGGAAGGACTCATCTGTGGTATCAGTGCAACTTGCTATACATGTGTATTTGATCGGTGCTGATGATTTGGGTGACAATGCCATGACCAGGCTGATGTGACGTGAGCCTTCATTTTGTGCTAATTGTTGACTGAGTGACCAAGTGTTCTGCTGACATGATAGCGCCCTGCAGAGACAACGTATGGCACAGCTTTTCTTACACAGGAGTGGAGTCCCCTCATGGCAGTGTGTAATTCCGTGACATTGCCTGAGCCCAAGGTGTGTGTTGTGTGAGCATGTCTATGTGTGTTCACTTCCATTTTGCTACGCAGGCTGGGGACCCTAGTGATGTTCCTGTTTGTGATGCTAGCTGAGTTGAGCAATGTTCCCACCAGATCTTCTCCCTGGGTGCTCTGTGATGTGGGTGCATGGCACATTACTGGTGATCAGGGTGTCATCCATAGGTGTGTTTGCTGTCAGGGCTGAGTTTGTGGGCAAACGCAGATGAGACACAGTCAGGATTCCCTTTGGCACTTGTTGGTTACACAAGTCATGTAATTTACAATTTGCGTTAGCTTCCAGTGATTGTGACACGTTGTGTGTGTGACTGCTGCCACTCCTCAGGGTCAGAGCTGCAATGTTGGAAGTTGTCTATGTGTGTTGTTTGTGGGTGAGCTTGCCATCTTCATTGGTGTGTGACTGTGTCCGGGATCCCATTGGTTGGTGTGGATTTGACGTCATGCCCATGTACAGCGTACTGTGCAGTGTGTGAGACATTCACAAGTCTTGTTGACTGGCCATGTGTGATGGGTATCTCCGCCTTAGTTCCCCCCACCACCCCTGAGATTGTCATGGGTGCATGTGCAATGTCACCAGTCCATGTGAGCTTCACTGCCGCACATTGTTGGAGATCAAGGTGTGTGGTGTTGAGTGTGCGCAAATGAGAGTTGTTGCACGGCTGGACCCCTACCTCCATGTTGGCCTTGGCTGACAGGCCGTGCTGTTTTATTTGTGCTTGTGTAGGTGTGATGGTAGTTAGTTGCTCAGGACACATGACTGTGGTTCACAGTGTGTACGACATCTACCTTTGTCATCACAGTGGGATTATCATGCAGGCCAGTGTCACCACAATGTGGGCTGCCTGGGGGTAGTGCTGTGGTGGGTCTGTCTCTTGCTGTGTTAGTTGCTGTTCCTACATGCTTGTGTGACATTTGTAATTTGGGCTCCCTCTCATCTAACAATGCCTGATTGCCCACATAGGGGAATCCGTTCCATGAGTTACTTTTGTGTGGTACTGTGTTGACATCTGTGTAATGGGGATTCAGGCCTCCTCGTGTGTTGTGTGTTTGCCTGGGGTCACTGGCACACCACCCCCCTCACCTGTGGTGTTTGATATGCAGTGTGAGTCTGCCTGTTTGTGTTTGTGCATTTGCACCACTGCATTGGCATATCTTTAGTGTGCCATTGGCTGTATGTTGTTTGGTGGCTTCCCCTGCTGTCCCTGGGACTCCTAGGTCATCAGTCAGCACAATGATCATGGTTTGTATGTCCCATTGCTGCCATGGTATGGTATTTGTTCACCTGACATCTACAGTCTCCACAGGATATCTACATTAGTGTGTCCATTGGTGCAGATATGTGGATCTGCATTGTGATGGTCACTTCTGTCATTGTGTTATTTGTGAATGTTGACAATGTGAGCCCCCATGGGTGATGTTTGTCTGCACATGGCCAAAGCGATGTTTCATTTGCACTGCACTGTTTGCCTCACCCAATCTCTGTTGCTATGGGACACAAGCACTGCTATGCCACTGATTTGTTTGTTGTTGTGTGACCAGGAATCATCAATGCAGTTTGGCATTTGCAGCTTTTACCATGACTACACTTACATTTTGGTCACTGTGGTGATGGGGCTTTAGACCCCATTGCCACAATGTTCAAAGTGTGCTTCAGCTATGGAACCCACACTTACCTTTTGGTCACTGTGATGATGGGGTGTTCGACCCCATTGCCACAGTGGTCATGGTCGGTTTGCATTGTGGAGGCCACACACATTTATGTGTGACACATGTGATAGGGGGTCACATTGTATGTTCAATGTCATGTTCAGTGTTGTAGGCATTTGACACTGACTACACACACTTGTCATGGTGTTGGGGGGGGTGTAATTTTCTGGCATTCCTTATGTTGGAGTATGCTGGTTGTGTCATGCATTACCCGTCCTATGAGTGGGGGTTGTGTGGGTGGTAGGCATCCAGGCCCCCATTAGTAGGGGTGGTGGTGGTGGCAGGCATCTAGCCCCCCATGAGTAGGGGTGGTATTAGTGGTAGGCATCCATCCCCCTATGAGTGGGGATGGTAGTAGTGACAGGCATCCAGGCCCCCATGAGTAGGGGTGGTGGTAGTGCTAGGCATCCATCCCCCTATGAGTGGGGATGGTGGTAGTGACAGGCATCCAGCCCCATGAGTAGGGGTGGTGGTAGTGCTAGGCATCCATCCCCCAATGAGTGGGGATGGTGGTAGTGACAGGCATCCAGCCCCCTATTAGTAGGTGTGGTATTAGTGGTAGGCATCCATCCCCCTATGAGTGGGGATGGTAGTAGTGACAGGCAACCAGGCCCCCATGAGTAGGGATGGTGGTAGTGGTAGGCATCCAGGCCTCCATTAGTAGGGGTGGTGGTAGTGGCAGGCATCTAGCCCCCCATGAGTAGGGGTGGTGGTAGTGGCAGGCATCTAGCCCCCATGAGTAGGGGTGGTATTAGTGGTAGGCATCCATCCCCTATGAGTGGGGATGGTAGTAGTGACAGGCATCCAGGCCCCCATGAGTAGGGGTGGTGGTAGTGCTAGGCATCCATCCCCCTATGAGTGGGGATGGTGGTAGTGACAGGCATCCAGCCCCATGAGTAGGGGTGGTGGTAGTGCTAGGCATCCATCCCCCAATGAGTGGGGATGGTGGTAGTGACAGGCATCCAGCCCCTATTAGTAGGTGTGGTATTAGTGGTAGGCATCCATCCCCCTATGAGTGGGGATGGTAGTAGTGACAGGCAACCAGGCCCCCATGAGTAGGGATGGTGGTAGTGGTAGGCATCCAGGCCTCCATTAGTAGGGGTGGTGGTAGTGGCAGGCATCTAGCCCCCATGAGTAGGGGTGGTGGTAGTGGCAGGCATCTAGCCCCCATGAGTAGGGGTGGTGGTAGTGGTAGGCATCCATCCCCCTATGAGTGGGGATGGTAGTAGTGACAGGCATCCAGGCCCCCTGAGTAGGGGTGGTGGTAGTGGTAGGCATCCAGGCCCCCATTAGTAGGGGTGGTGGTAGTGGCAGGCATCTAGCCCCCATGAGTAGGGGTGGTGGTAGTGGCAGGCATCTAGCCCCCATGAGTTGGGGTGGTGGTAGTGCTAGGCATCCATCCCCCTATGAGTGGGGATGGTGGTAGTGACAGGCATCCAGGCACCCATGAGTAGGGGTGGTGGTAGTGCTAGGCATCCATCCCCATATGAGTGGGGATGGTGGTAGTGACAGGCATCCAGCCCCCCATTAGTAGGTGTGGTATTAGTGGTAGGCATCCATCCCCCTATGAGTGGGGATGGTAGTAGTGACAGGCATCCAGGCCCCCATGAGTAGGGGTGGTGGTAGTGGTGGGCATCCAGGCCCCCATTAGTAGGGGTGGTGGTAGTGGCAGGAATCTAGCCCCCCATGAGTAGGGGTGGTGGTAGTGGCAGGCATCTAGCCCCCCATGAGTAGGGGTGGTGGTAGTGGTAGGCATCCATCCCCCTATGAGTGGGGATGGTAGTAGTGACAGGCATCCATGCCCCCATGAGTAGGGGTGGTGGTAGGCATCCATCCCCCTATGAGTGGGGATGGTGGTAGTGACAGGCATCCAGCCCCCCATTAGTAGGTGTGGTATTAGTGGTAGGCATCCATCCCCCTATGAGTGGGGATGGTAGTAGTGACAGGCATCAAAGCCCCCATGAGTAGGGGTGGTGGTAGTGGTGGGCATCCAGGCCCCCATTAGTAGGGGTGGTGGTAGTGGCAGACATCTAGCCCCCCATGAGTAGGGGTGGTGGTAGTGGCAGGCATCTAGCCCCCCATGAGTAGGGGTGGTGGTAGTGGCAGGCATCTAGCCCCCCATGAGTAGGGGTGGTGGTAGTGGTAGGCATCCATCCCCCTATGAGTGGGGATGGTAGTAGTGACAGGCATCCAGGCCCCCATGAGTAGGGGTGGTGGTAGTGGTAGGCATCCAGGCCCCCATTAGTAGGGGTGATGGTAGTGGCAGGCATCTAGCCCCCCATGAGTAGGGGTGGTGGTAGTGGCAGGCATCTAGCCCCCCATGAGTAGGGGTGGTGGTAGTGGTAGGCATCCATCCCCCTATGAGTGGGGATGGTAGTAGTGACAGGCATCCAGGCCCCCATGAGTAGGGGTGGTGGTAGTGCTAGGCATCCATCCCCCTATGAGTGGGGATGGTGGTAGTGACAGGCATCCAGCCCCCATTAGTAGGTGTGGTATTAGTGGTAGGCATCCATCCCCCTATGAGTGGGGATGGTAGTAGTGACAGGCATCCAGCCCCCCATGAGTAGGGGTGGTGGTAGTGACAGGCATCCAGGCCCCCCTGAGTAGGGGTAGTGGTAGTGGTAGGCATCCATCCCCCTATGGGTGTGTATGGCATTGGTGATGGCCATCCCGCCCCTATGGTTCTGCTGTTGCTGGTGTACGTCATTTGTGCATCCCTATGTGTGTGTGACATATTTCGGGTATGTGTCGTTTGTTTGTGTTGTGGGTGTTTGACCTACCGTCTGCGCAGTATGCGTCCGTGCCGGTCCCGGTAATAGATGTAGAGTATTGGTAGGACCTGCGCGATGGGATTCATGGTTGGGTCGTCTCGTTCGGGTTTCTCGTGTCTTCGACTCGTACTCGTCGCAGGCTTGTTCGTCTCGTAGCCGTGGATCGTCTTGTGGCGCGAAACGGAGCTTATGTGCGGCTCACCCGGATGCTCAAATGTGCCGGACGTAGCGACGGGTTCGGAGCGTACGGAAGGCGCATCGTACTCGTCCGGCCGGAAGGTGCTGTGTATTTGCTTCCGTGCGACTCGATTCGGCGTTTACGGATCCGGCTCGGCGGGGAACAGGAGCTGATATGGGTAAGTACGGCTCGCTCGGAATCTGGGCTGTTATGTGCATCGTACTTGTTCGTTCAGACGAGTGTTCGAATCGGTCGGGAAACACGCATTCGGCTGGTTTTTTTTCCGGACGAATACTGTTAGGTGCGCTTCCGGCCGAAATCGGAATCGACCCCTTAGTCTCCAACTGCTAGGAATCCATCTTCTACTCAGTCCTGCAGGCCCTAGTTCCTCAGATACATTTCAAGCAGGGCAACCCAATCTCTTGCGAGCTCGGATATAATAGCATTTGATGCTGAGAGCCCAGTGAGGTTACAGTGGTCTCCTTTTTGGGCTGATTCATTTATTCATACTGACGCCTTAGATTGGTACCGTTAGTGCTTATTATACTTTGGCAAGATGGACACCAATGAGCAGAAAAATAGACACCAACGTAACATCCTTCTAAAGCAGTACCATCTTGTGACTGGCAGTTGTTTTTAAGAAGCGGTCCTTCAATGACTTCACTGAATAGTTTAGGACCGTGCTGGCTACGGCATTGTAAAACAGCCCACTGTAGATGGGGAACCAAAGAAAGATGGCAGCATGTAGGAATAATACATCTTGGGTGGCTCCGGGCGTGTGCGTGCTCCAAAACGTCTTTGGACAGCCCACGTTCCTGGACGGCAACAGAGAGGCGCAGCAGATCGTCCCGCAGCACCTTCACACAACCCCAGGCAAAGGTAAGGGGGTGCGTGCTCTGCTCAGAACGAAAGCCTCGTGGCCCATTCAAATGCTGCATATTCGTAACAGCAAAAAAGCACACACACCAGACTCGACCGGCTGCTAATGTAGGTCACTTGAACATTGCAGCCAGCTCCCAAACTTCAACCCTGAAAGTCTATACCGCTGCTGGTGTCCGGCAGAGTCAATCCATTCCAGTTTGAACAGCAGACAGACCCAGCACCTGACAGGTTCCTTGAACAAAACAAAACGCCAGATCCTCTATACAAATGGTGTCTAGACCTTAAACCAGTGTTCTTCAAACTTTTTAATGCCGCGTCCCCCCAGTAGGGGGGGGGAAATCATCACCCCCCCCCTTAATTTTTCACACTTATTCTATTAAACTGGCAATGTTGAAATATGCCTAGACTTATTTAAACATTGCAGTTAAGCTTTGTTACCGTTTTACAAATGCAATCAAAGATATCATTGCCAAACATACCATTCTGGTCAGGCAGGCCTTTCTAACGTGTAAAAGTATCCACAGTGTGATTATTAGAAATGGGGGTGGAGGTTTTGAAGAATATTTGGAGATCCTTCCTTTTTGACACCTTCTTCCACCCAGAATATAAGTGACAAAAGTTGTTAGTGATGGCACGTTACAGAGCCGCTTGGTGCTGCTCATTTTTTTCCTGCTGAAAACAAAGGACTGTTATTAGCATAATGCTTCTTTTTGCCAGAGCCTGACGCCCCCCCTGGGATCACGTGAGGCCCCCCTAGGGGGGCCCGCCCCCCAGTTTGAAGACCCCTGCCTTAAACCAATGTGCTGCATGCTCCTCTGCCAGATGATTTGAGCAATCTCTAGACCATGTAAACAGTTCGTGCCACGGTGCTGAATGATACCCATAAAGTAAAAATAGATCCACATCCTGGCTGTGAGCTGTCTGATGGAGAGGACACTGGTGGGGCTGCAGAACATTCTGCTTCTCTCTGTACATTTAGTTTCCTTAAGTTTCCTTTAAGATTCTTCAGTGGTGTCACGCATTGTTCTTTCTCCAGCACGTCGCCAAAATGTTATGATGAAAAGTCTGGTAGCCGAGGTGTAAGTTATAGATAATGATTTATTGGTCTTAGTTGCAGGTAAGTATATTTATAGGTTCTTAGCTGAAATGTTAGGGTAGACCCACCAGGAGCAGCCTCCCTACTGCTCAGCCCTTACTCCAACTGACACTCTCAACCACACAGACACCCAACCATTCCATTGCATCACAATGCACTCCAACATTCCACACAGAACTTTCATACTGACTGAGCGGCAAAGACCAGAGCAACCAGGGAAGATGCATAATACAATACACCAGATCTAACATGTTGGTATTACATGGTAACATACTCCTTCCTGCTGTCCATGTAAGAGGGCTACTCAATGCAGGAGGCAGGACTTTCTGAAGGTCAAAGAAGAGAATTTATCCAGCATATGAGATGCTCAGGGCCTGCACCTGGGCTCTTAGGTTGTCAAGTACTATTGTGTGTTAATAATAGGTAGTCATCAAGTAATCTGAACATTATTCTGACTCAAGGTGTCTGAGTAGATCATGTATTATTAAACGCTGCAAGTACACGCAAGGCAAAATGAGGGTGAACATCTCATATTTAGGATGTGGCCACTTTCCTTTTGATTGGATTATAATTGTGTTATGTAATATCCCTAGATTAGCTGTTCATGTATAGAAGTCTCCTGGGGGATTTTTCCATGACAGTGAGGTAAGACATCAGTGAATATGCTGGGACATTTATACTTCACTATGCATACACTATGGTAATAGATTCTCCTTGATTTCTGCATTCCCATAGGTTGCTTCCTCTATTTTGTCCTGATGAAGACCCAGCTTTATGTTTTTCAAGGGGTCAAAACGTTGCCGTATTAACTTGTTGACTGCTAAATAGTGTAGTACCCTAAACATACTCTAACTTTGAGCCGTATTGTTTTGAACTTTGAACTACTCAGTCGACAATGTTGATGAATTGTTCTTTGTAACTACCACAAGCACACCTGTATTCACTATTGTCGGTAATCACTCTCACTGCGCTGTTTGTTGGAGCACCTTTTGCACATGTTTTGTCTACTTGACATGATTTTACAGTAATTAAATACACATACATTGCCCTAGAAGTTTAGGCTTGTAAACATCTCCCAAGGGAACAGTTGTTTTTTGGTGTATGATGAACCCAGGTTCTTGGGGAGAACGGGTTGCCCCATAGTATTTTAAAGAATGGATTTCAGGAGCCTTAGCATATTGCAATAGAACGCCTGTCTTCTGGTTGTGGACCTCATGGACTTTGGTGTTTCAATCCTGAAAATGCCCTGGATGTGTGTGCTGTACTTTTTTTTTTTTTTTTTTTAATTTTTTATTGATTTTAGTGCATAATTACAAATCAGAATACACAAGCAAATATTCAAGTCAATGAAATCAGAAAGATAATTTCGCAATAACTCCCTCCCATACCCCCCTCTCCCTCCCTCCCAGGCAGATCCTTATCAGAATTCCAAAACACTTCGCCTATTGCAAAAAATCAACGTATACATGGTGGGTGGTGACACCGTTAAAGACTCTCTTACACAGTCCACATCTATGGCCAGCAAACTTGAACACACCTTTAGTGATGTCCCATAGGGAGACAGCATTTGCCATGCCAGCCAACGGGCCCCTCTCCTAGGGGCGTCCAACGTTCATGCCAGGTCAGGGTGGGACATCAAATATATTGTAAGGGGAGCCCAAAAGTCCTTGGGGCGGGAGGACTCGGGTAGCTCTTCTCCATATATCCGAAGCTGATCCCTACAGTACAGTAAGTCCTTAAGCCATTTGTTAACAGTGGGTACTACCTTGGCTCCCCAGCACTGCGCTACTGCTCTTTTTGCGAAAAGGGTCGAGATTGCCACTAGGCGCCTGTTACACGGCTTGAGAGGTTTGACGTGGCTTAGCAAGCACATCTCAGGGGTACAGCACACAGGTTCTGACACAACAGCCGTAAGCATGGTCGTCACTGCAGTCCAGAACGCAGGCACACCAGGACACACCCGAGCCACATGGAGAAAATCTGCATCCGGAGCTCCACATCTCACACAGTTAGCAGCCTCTCTCAGACCATATTTGTGTAGTTGTAGGGGGGAGTAATATACCTGATGCAGGAATTTAAAATGAATAATTCTGAGGTTACAATTAGCTGTGAGACGTCCCGTGAGCTGACAACACTCCCTCCAAGTCTCCGGTGTAATAGGGGTGCCCAACATCGTTCTCCACCGTACACACGAGGGGGAGTCCTCTTGCTCCCGCTCCCGCAGCGAGGCGTTATACAGCCTAGTAATTAGACCCCTTTGGGACGCACCTGAGAGCATCACCTGCAGCGCCCGCAGAGTGGTAGGTTCGGCTGGATAATTCGGGTATGCCGCACGGACAGCTTGCCGGACCCGGACATAGGTAAAATTAAACATAAAAGGTCGATTTACGCCACCCTGCGCCGCCTGTAAGTCCTTAAATTGACCGCCCATATATAAGTCGCCCAGTGTGGTGATGCCCGCAGCTGTGAGTTCTTTCCTGGCAGTCGCCTCTCGTGCCGCAGAGATATCAGGATGTGAGACTAATGGTACTAATGGAGCGTATAAATAAGAAAGATGAGCCCGTAGCGCAAGCATTCGCCACGCCCACGCCGTGCACTGCGTGGGGTTGATCTCATTTCGTGGGCCTCCTGTTCCCCCGTAAGAGCAACTGCCTGTACTGGAAGAGGAAAAACAGCATCCGACTCAATCGCCACATGAGGCTGAAAGCGCTGGGGGAAATGCCAGTAATGTGCGAATTGCGCCTGCGCACATAGATAGTAAAGACGAAAGTCTGGGGCCTCAAAACCACCGCGGTCAAATGGTAGCACCAGCAGATCCCATCGGCACCGGGGTTTCTTACCAACCCATACAAACGTTAAGAGCGCAGACTGCAACGTGCGGAACAGTGCCATATTCAATTTGATAGGGATGTTAACGAAAAAATACAACAGCTTGGGCAAAAAGACCATCTTCACAACGGCAATTCTATCCGCTAATGATAGAGGTAAGTGTGCCCACCGCACGGCTTGTTCAGATATACGTGAAATCGTGCGACCATAGTTCTCGGAGACAACTACAGCCGGATCTCTGTGCACCCAAACTCCAAGATATTTGACCGGGTCAGATGTCCAGGCCAACGGGAAATCCACCTCGACCTCAGTTGTTCGCGCAGTTAGTGGAAACACTACGGACTTGGACCAGTTAATCCCCAGGCCCGAGAATCTTTCAAATTTTACGTACTCTCGCAGCAGCGCAGATAGGTACGTAGCAGGTTCGCGGACATACAGCAGCATATCATCTGCGTAAAGTGAGACAATTAAGGGTCGCAGCCTGAACCTCAGAGCCGCCGCGGCGTGTTTCTGACGCAGCATGCAGGCGAGGGGCTCCAGCGCCAAAGAGAAAAGCATAGGAGACAGAGGGCACCCCTGCCTTGTACCCCGTTCAATGCAAAACAATGAGGACACCCATCCATTAACCCGAACGCGAGCCACCGGTCCGCTGTAAAGCACCCTAAGCCACTGCAGAAAGAAAGGTGGGAAGCCCATGCGGCCCAGCACGGCAAACATAAAGGGCCACTGCAAAGAGTCAAAGGCCTTAGCTGCGTCGAGTAACACGGCCACCGCCTGGAAATCAGGTTCAAAGTAGTGTAGCGTGGCGAAGAGCGTACGCAAGTTGTGTGTCGTAGAGAGCTCCGTGACGAAGCCAGACTGATCAGGCAACACCAGTAGAGGAACTAACGGTTGCAACCTGGTGGCGATCATTTTGGCGAGAATCTTTGCGTCGATATTGATGATGGACAAAGGTCGGTAGGAGCCGCATTGATTTGGGGGCTTATCTGGTTTCAATAGGGTGACAAGGAGGGCCTCCCGGAGGGAGTGCGGCAGTGTCCCACTGTCATAAGCCTCTGCATACACAGCTAGGAGCCGAGGGGCCAAGTCCGCTGCATAGGTTTTGTAAAATTCGCCAGGTAGCCCGTCAGGTCCTGCAGCTTTACAGGTTGGTAAAGACGTGATAGCCTCCCTGACATCTTCCACTCCGAATGGTTGTACGAGGTGTTCTCGATGTGCTGGAGACAACCATCCTAACGCTATCTCGTCGAGATAGGCATCTATCTCCGCCGCCGATGGAGACTCTCTGGTGGCATAGAGACTTGTATAGAATCGCAAAACCGTGTCGCAGAGGTCCACAGTTGAATGATGAGCGATCCCATTTTCATCTAACAGCTCAGCAATGTCATCTTGACGGCGCGGTTCCGAAATCTTTTGTGCGAGCGAGCGGCCCGGTCGGCCACCCTCCCCGTAGTAGCGTGCTATCCGACGTCTGGAGCAGTGTGATAGCTCCTGATCTACCGCATCATTGTGTTCCCAGATAAGCTCCCTCATGGCCGCAAGTTTAGCTGAGGATGGATCAGACTCGAATTCTCGCTCCCGCTGGGATATGTCAGATGTCAACTTCCGTATTCTACGGCGAATATCTCGCAGGATACCAGACTGGGCCCCAATACAGGATCCCCTTATGGTAACCTTAAACGCTTCCCAGAGCGTGCCCGCGCTGTCTACAGATCCCTCATTTTCCCAAAAATAATTCTTAACTGCCTCAGCCACGGTCTGGTGGAAAACCGGGTCCTTGAGCTCTGAAGGTTGAAGCCTCCACGCAAAGGGCGGTCTCCGGTAGGCCGGGAGCTGCAGCTCCAGAAGTACAGGGGAATGGTCCGACAGAGTACGTGCCTCATGCGACACCGCCGTGGTCCAATTACAGACCTGCGCTGAGACTAGCCAAAAATCAATGCGGGACCAGGAACCATGGGCCGCCGAAGCAAAAGTGCTCTCCCGGGCATCCGGATTCCGGGAGCGCCAAATATCATTTAGTTGACCAGTATCCATCAGACCTAGCAACATGTCTGTCGCAAGTTTAGGCCGCAACATACCACTACTTACCCTATCCATGGCTGCATCCAAGCACAAATTAAAATCTCCCCCACACTATGGCGGCCGGGGGAACTTCGATATTCTCCGCCACACATCAGAATAAAATGAGGGGTCATCCACATTCGGACCATAGACATTGACTATCAGCACACTTTCACCACCCAAGCATCCATGCACCATCGCCACTCGCCCGCAGTCATCTGTCTCTGATTTGACCACAGTGAAGGGCACACCCCTCTTTACCAGGATAAGCACGCCCCTAGAGTAGCTAGAGAAGGACGAGGCAACCTTTACGCACGACCAGCGTGCGCCTATCTTACCAGCTGACTCCCGGGTTAGATGTGTCTCCTGCAGTAGGGCAATATGCACACCCACCCGATCTAAATAGGCAATCACTGATCTAATCTTTTAGGCGTGTTCAAGCCTCGAACATTCCAAGTCAGGAATTTAAATGTAGAAGTCATTGTAGCCGGCCGGCCATAGTGGGACATCGGAAACATAAGAATGGACAATCCTCTTCAAGGATAACCAGGAATCAGTGCCTACCCACACAGTGATAATGCGAACAATAAACCCCCATGTTCTGCCTGCCCAGCCCAGGACCCCTCCTCCCCCACCCACTTTAGCTTCCCCAACACGCCAAAGCCATCCCATAGCTCAACCCTTCCCCCTCCCCTATCCCAATAAACAAAGCACAACTTTGGGGTATACCCATTTACGGGGGCACTGAGTGCTACTAACCTCCCACAGAAAAGGAGGTGGCCGAGTAGGTCTACAAATTGCCAATACAGGGAATCGCCCATGTTTACAGTCACAGATGTATACTAGTGCCATGACCCCGACTCCAGTACATACCCTATACGGACAAACATCAAGCAGGTCCCTACTAGTTGCGGCCAAGCAGTGCCAATACCCGGGGGGGACTCCCTCCCGAACCCAGTGCTGGAGAACTCAAGACATCATGAGAATCTAAATAGAGGAGGAGTTATAAGACAGCAGCTCAGGGGAGGGAAGCAAGATAAAGACAATAACCCAGCCAGCATTGAGGTCCAATAATACATGTTGTATAGCGTCCACATGTTCCAATAGAGTTAGGCGCCCATCGTATACCAGCCAATGTAAGAAACTTAATGTGCGTGCCAGTTCGAGAAAGTGTTCACATCACTTTATTTCTATTCATCCTCGGGTGTTGTACCAGATTCTCGTCGCTGTCGCTGCAGATGTTTAGCGTGTTCCATCGCGGCCTTGGGAGATGCAAAAATCTTGGAGTCACCATCCCCGCCAATGCGAAGACGGGCTGGATACAGCATGGCGTATGGGACCCCATTGGCCTGTAGGAGCTTTTTTACGGAGCCAAATTCACGGCGGGCCGCCTGCACTGCCACCGTGAAATCGGGGAAAAAAGGAGAGAGCGTTGCCCTGATGCACTATCGGACCCTTCTCCCTGGCGAGCCTTAAGATTGTGTCCCGGTCCCTGTAATTAAGGATCCTGGCAATTATAGGGCGGGGAGGAGCCCCCGGGGCCGGACGGGCAGCCAGCGAGCGGTGGGCTCGCTCCACAATGAACATTCTGGAGAGATGTTCAGGCCCAAAGATCTCCGAAACCAGGCCCTCAATATACGTCTCCATTTTCCCCACATTTGTGGACTCCGGTAGGCCTGTGATGCGGATATTACTGCGCCTCGATCTCGCCTCTAACTCCTCATTCTTGGCTTGAATCACGGCCAGTATTTTTTCCATATTCAGCGCTTTTTCTGCCACAGTGCTCAAACCATCCTCAGTGTCAGACACCCTCTGCTCCACCTCCCCCATGCGTGCATTTTGTTTCTCCAGCTGAGAGGACACATGATCGAGGCGGTTGTTGACCGAGGCCATCGTGCCTTCTATGGCCTGCAGAGAGCGCTGCATGGCTAGCAGCGTGCTTTCCAGTGTGGTAGGGTGGTCCGCCTGCACATCCGCCTCCGAGTCAGAGGCCGCCTTTTGTGCAGTTTTCGCGGGCTTGCGCAGGTCGAAAGTCAAGCGTGGCTGGGACTTGTCCGTCTTCCCCATTTTACACCTGCACCCCCCTCACGGAGGGGATCAGCGCCTATGTAGCCCCGGTAGCTTTTGCAGCCCAGTGCGCAGTTCGCAGTTCAGGCGTATTTCCCAATGGTAACAAAACACAACAAGAAAGGGTATGGGGCAATAGTGACTGCACCTATCCCCTGTGTAGGGTAATAGGTAATTTTAGCTAACTAGGTGCCAAGGATCTGAGACTCAATACCCTAAAGTCCCCTGGGATACAAGATTCCACCTAACATTAAAACACAAATACGATCCAGCACTCTATAAACAAATTCAAATTACACCAGTAAATCAGAAAAGTATTCAAAAAATTATTCAGCAGGTCTGATGTCGTTCCAATTCTTTATTCAAAATCTTCTTAAAAGATAGATTGTAGCCTACGCGTTTCGTCCATCAAGGACTTCTTCAGGGCAAAAGGTAAGGCGTTTCCCCTCAAAATTCTTGGAGCGAAATTTCTGTATGGAGACTCAGTTTCCAAAGGAAATGTATTAAGTCCTTAAGTGTTTTGGCACCAATATAGGAGTCATCCAAGGTATTAAGTCCAAGCGGTGTCATAGACCATTATTATCTATGGCCATTTGAGAACCGGTGAATGGACTGCTTGGTGAACGCGATTGGGTATTTCCCAATGGTGTGCCCCATAAATGCGCCACCTGGCACCCAAAGTGAGCAGGCAGCACCACCACAGATCGCAGACACAGCAAGGGGGGTGGAAAGGTTGCAGCGTCACCCACTGGGCCTCAATATGGGACCCCTCCAGCGCAGGCCCGCCAAGTAAGTTGAGGGGGGGAATAGCGATGTTGCCCCAAGATCACACCTCAAGCCGGGGGGAGTACTCGCCACAGACTCCCAGGAATGCCAGTACCCAGCGCAGCTTAACACCCGGTGGCAGCAGGCAGACAGCGATCTCTTCCGCGGTCCCTCCGCAGCCGCAACAGCCGAAATCCCCTATGCCCCGCACCAGCCACAGCTTGCAGGCCGCAGCCCAGGCCCGGGTCTGCACCCACCTACGCAGCTGTAGCCCAGGCCCAGCTGCGCACCCCACTCACCGCAACCGGCGCCGATGGGCATCCGAGTCCACAGGTAGCCGCAGCCAATGTCTGTACTGCCGATTGCACCTCCGCAGCTGCAGGCCCCGCAGTCGAGTATTGCTCCGCCGCACCACTGCACAGTACCCTCACTGGGCTCCCGGTATCACCGGGGGGGGCCACCGCTGCATCAGAGTCCAGCGCGTAGCGTCGTTATGGACAGGAGGCAGCTGCAGGACGGTCGCACAGCGTGCTGGCCCAGGGAGGCCTATCTGCGAGCAGCGGTTGCCATTTTCTCAGTGGCCGCTTCCTCACTCCCAATCGCCGCCAGCGTGTTCCCAATGATGCCGCTGGTCCAGCAACCCCGCCATATGGTGTCACCTGGGTTCCGGGAAGCACTCCAGTAGTTTACGGGCACTTTTACCCCGTATGGCAGCAGATAATGGTCGGATGTCGGCTCGGCCGGGCAGAGCCTCACACCAGTGCGGCCATTTTGCCGTGCGCCCTCTAGCGCCCCCCCTGTGTGCTGTACTTAACAACACAAAGAGATATTGATTTTATTTTTAGGGGATAGTGGTGTGTGGGAGGTGATAGACTTGAAATTGATGCAGCAGATTTTGAAAGTGATTCAGGCTTGAAGGAAGAAGCTAGTTTGTTGCTGTAGTGTTTGGTGAACCAGTCATATATTTTTCTGGCTCTTGATGAGCCTTGCTGTTACACAGAGGATGCCATTCAGTGCTAACTGGACCACAGCTTGGATGGCATTTCAGAAGCTGTGTCCTTGATGGCATGCTTTGACTTTGTGCAGCAGTGAGAGCAGGTGTCAGACTCCATCTTCATAGCAATGTTGGTATTGGAATAGGGTTTCTGTTGATCTAGAGTAGAAAGGGCTTAACATTATTAGTGAGATGAGGCAATAAATTCGTCAAGATCCATTTCATTAAGACATTCTTCCACTTACAGTTGTTTATTGTGCATGCTGATCAAGACAAACTCTGTAAACTCTGTTTTCATTGAGTTGAGCTTCAAACAGGACAACCAGGCTTGAATGCTGTGGCTGTGTCAATAGTCTGGGGGTGTGCAATGAGTCAATGATTTAGAAAAGAGTACACAAGTGCCCGTCTTTGTGAGGTTAGGTATGTGAGAGAGATAGTATGCAGCCCACATGGGATAGAGAGGAAAGAAAGAAACACAATGCATATCTACTGCCCCTCTTCTATGTGGATGGCTTGTACTACTGGCAGAGGAGAAGTCTCCATTAATAGCGCTCTGTGGTTCACACTGTTTGACATAGATTTATGAGAAACATGCAGCAGATGATTACACATCCACAAAAGAATAAGTGAAGCCCATAATATTAATACCTCAGGAAACATAATTAGAACAGCAATACCTGATGGTTCAAAGTGAAGGTAAGCAATAAAACTGGGGGAGTACCAGGACTCCCTCCCTAGGTTTAGGAGCACTGGTAGAAGTGTGTATGCCTTCCCGAAGGTAGATCTAGTGTTGATGCTTCTGTCAGATAAAGTCTTCAGGTAGAGCTGTGTGTCATCTTTATTTTGTTCAATTGTAATGTTTGGGTCTTGTTGGGAAATGTTTAAAAGCATAAACACGCTTACAGAGTCTTCTGATCTCACTCCATCTATTACAACTTTGTGTGAAGAGAAGGCCTTTTTATTTATCTCTATAATCTCCGCTGATAGAGAGTTGACTTCTCAGGACAGCTACACTGGCACAGAACTTCTTTCCCCATCTTCACCAGGGCAGGGACTATTTTCTTGAAGCCATAGCACATCCAAATCTGGCACACTTATTCACCCCTGTCTATTTCATAACTGATATTTCCCCAAGTATTTCTACCCACTATATTCAAGTATTAATTCCTCTCTCATTAAAGATATTGTCTCGTAGCCTTATGAGAAAGAGTTGTCAGTTGCATTCATAAAGATGACAAGTTTAAATCCTACCTCACTAGCTATCGTCTGAGTTCTCTCTAACATACAATTATAAAACCTTTAAAAAATCAAATGCTTAACCAACTCTGCTTCTTCTTGGAAGTCGACACTGGAGGTCAATGCTCTATTGAACAATGCCCAGTCTGGCTTCCACCCAGGTCACAGCACAGGGGTTGTCTTTGTGGATCTTGAACTTGACAAATGCAGTTGCAGCTATCATAGGTGTTTGACACTGTTGACCACAGCCCTCCTGTTGAACAGACTAATGGATATAGGTCTAGGTGGAACCATACTAAGTTGGTTCTCCTCCTTTTCTGATGACCACTTCCAGAAAGTCATATCTTTGATGTTTTCAATTAAGTGCTTCTGGGTTCTACACTTTTACTGTACTTCTTCAACATTTTTGTAACATCTCTTACTGCTTTCATCCAATCCTATAGATTGCAGTTTTACATATACACTGATGGTACTGAGGGCGTGGGGTCCCCCACAATTCTTGCACCCCAAGGATTTACCTCAACAGAACTCCCACAGATTGATGAATCAGAGATGGTGTTAAACCTCAATTTCATGAGGCAATGTGCCCTGAGGTAAGGCACCTCCCAATGCATCAAAATATCAGAAAAAAGTCAGATAAGTAAAGGGCCCACTCAATAACTGAGTTCTGGATCAGCGAAATGAATGTAAGGGTGCTATTCAAAAGATGCAGTACAAAATAATTGCTATGACGTCTCTTAGCAAATAGAGTATTACAGAGTAATGCAAAATCAAAAATATTCTGAGTCGCAAGTGGGCAAAAAAATCAATAGAGAAACGGACAGCATCCCTAGCAGCATTCAGGTAAGAACTGGCTAACCCTCAAAATTGAGGGTTTATATACACTATTTTTGCATACTAAATCACTAAAACTGCTAAATCATCATGGTACAATCAGAAATATTACATTTTCAACAAGTGAAAACAGTTTTTTTAAACATCATATTGCCTTATAGATGTTCAGTCAACCTACGATGCCTCTCACCTGCAGATTCTTAACAACTGGTGGTATGGTCCGCGAGATAACACAGCATATGCTACTGAGGTGGGTGGTGGGCGACTCCTCTATGCTCGATTTGCTCTAAAGCGGGCCGGATCTGTGTACCCTGCCCCCAGCAACTAGATTTGTGATTCAGGTATGGAGACGATCACTTCCTAAAATGGGTTGGTGGAGGCGACTGACGCAGGAGACACAGCTGTGGCGGGGTGCACTCCTTCCGCAGGTCGCTCAGCTGCCGGGCTTTCGGGGGTGGGACCATATAGGCATTTCTACACTAGGCGACGTTATGCAAGGCATTGTACTCAGATCATTTCAGGAGCTCCAATCCAAATTCATGATGCATCGCAGACAGTTTTATAAGCATTTGCAGCTGCACCATGCTATTTCCCCGTTTCGGCGTGACCTTTCAGATCTCCCGGAATTCAGTCCGCTAGAGGGCAAGCTATTGATGGGTGATTTAGATAGTCATAAAATTTTCTAAATCTATCAATCCTTGGTTACTTATAGCTTCACTACATTGCCTGCCCTCCTAGCGGCTGGCAGGCTGACATCGATAACATTGATGAGGATGACTGGACAGAAGCTCTAGAGGCCCCAAGCGGAGTGGTGGTATCCTCTTGCTTGAGATTGATTCAATTGAAATATCTACATAGAGCATATTACATGAGAAGCTGCCTGTGGCGTATGGGTCTCATAGACTCTCCCACATGTCTATTTTGCAAGACTGAGGTAAGCACTTTCATACATACTGTGTGGAGCTGCACTGTCCTGCTTTTGGAAGGGGGTTATGTCATGTCTCAGTGAAGTTCTTGCATGGGCCATGCTGTTTGTCCCGAAGCTACTTCTTCTGCACAGCACCGAGGGTATAGGTGGGAATTGATATAAATGCCACTTCCTATTTCTTGGGCTCACTCTAGCAAAGAGAGACATTGCTCGACAGTGCAAAGCCAATGTGCCACCGTCCCTAGGGGCATGGAAGCGTGGGATGGATTGCTCTATGGGGTTTGAAATTGCAGCATTTTAGGCTAGGGGATGCCCCCAGAAGCACCCAAAGATCTGGCAGAGGTGGGCGGATTATCGGGGGGCCTGTTCTTGGAGTCAGTTCACATAGCCGAACTGCAACTGGATGCTGAAATTAGACACTATGGCCAAGATGCATAGGGAAATGCGATACAAACAGGCTATACATGTGTATAAGATTGTGGACGCTGCTTTGGGGGAGAACAGGAGGTTTCCAGGGATATCCTGTGGAACAGTTAGTGTTTTACATTTTGTAGGGGCCTTATCCTGCAGAATCATATGTATGTACATGGACCGTTCGGGTCCCTTTGTTGGCAAAAACCCAAGAAAATGTGTTCTCAAACAAAATCATATTGTCTTAGCACCTAAGCACTATCCCACTACAGGACTATTGATTCTGCCCACTCTATGCTAATGTCATCCAGAGATTGTAGAACAAAGTAGATACATGAACAACATCAAATTGTTATGAATGAATAGGGTACAGTAAGCTAACAGAAGGACCTCTGAGATAATTACAGTTTTGTGATCAAGCTACGAAGATTGCTTCGAAAACAATAAGAGCAACAGCAATGGAAATAAGCAAACATTTCTGTGCTTGACTGTGTGCTATGGAAATAAGGAACAGCAAAATGTGCAGGGGGAAGATATCCAATTTGGAAAACATGGCTGCTTGACCTAAATTGAGGCGTAGTTACCGAGGGTCTGGAAAACACACTTTTACATGTCATAGGAATTTATTTGAAAAATCAGTGCGTACATGTGTAATCAAGAGTAAAACTACATTCTGCACGTTGTTAATGGTACACAAAAATATAAATGCACTTCGATGTACTTGCTGCTCTAATTCTGTTGTTTGAAAATGAAATAAAAGGATTCTTGAAAAAAAATATGTAAATGCACAATAACACTACCAAGCTGCTCTTTTGTCTCTGGCTATGATAGCAGAAACACAGCTCTGTCAGTACATGCTGGGTATCAGGAAGGGGCGAAGAGGCACTGACAAGCTCAATGCTGAGAAAACTGAAGTGTTGTCAGTAGTGCTCATCTATGGCAATACTCACTTTTCCCTCAGGAAATTGACTCCTGCCTGAGCCTTCGAATACTATTAAGGACATTAGTATTCACTCTGAACTGCATATTAACTCACAAATCTCAGCTGTAGTTTTGTCGTGTTGATATGATGTGAAAACTGTGCAAAGGTTTGCCATAGAGCATCATTAATGGACACCAGACTGCTGTTTCTACCTTTAAAGGCTTGACATTAGAATACTGGAATGTTGTCCATCTTGGCATTGCTAGACCCCTTCTTAATTGCTTTCAAATTCTTCAGAACCATATATACAACTTGGTTACCCCTCATTGGTTGCCCATCCATGCCAGAATCATCTTTGAAGTCTTGTGTCTTGTATACTGCTGTACTTACAGTGAGTCTCCTATTTTTTTTTAACTGACATCTAGTGAGATAGATTCCCTTCGGGTCCCTCTACTTCTATCCTGTGTCTCTTTGAGAATGCCTCAATTTAGGAGATCCAAGTATGGGCATTGTTCCCTTTCAATCCGACCCATCTTTCCCTGGAGTGCCCTCCCATTGGAGCTGCATAAACTATTCATTAATCTTTCCTTCAGTAAAATATGCAACACTTCCTTCTTTAACAGACTAGTCTAATTTTTGGGAGCTTGGCCTGTGCTGATTATCAACCTACATTTCTTGTACCAAGAGACCCGTAGGGTAAAGAGCAACCTATAAAACGTAATTATAAAAAAAAAAATCATTTTATTGGCATTTGAACAGAACACCATTCCTTTCATAAGAAACAACTGGCCCCGACCATACAGTCGGCTTCATTCAGTATGTGGCTGCGGGAGGCTAGGGTGGCTACCCCCGGCCTCCAGTCTTAATTGAGTATCGGAACAGAGGTCAGCACTCCGTGCATTAGTAGCTCTTTAGGGACGCGGGCGTCATGTCCGGGTTTCTGTCCATATATCTGGTGTAGTCTCTTCCTGTCGTCTGGCCTCCTGTCTGACAGGACTGGCTGCTCCACCAGGCCCTTCTTCCCTCTCACCACTCCCAAGCCTCTATAAAACCTCATTCCTATGACAAATAGCATTGTTTTTGTGGGAATGATGGCCCTGGAAAAAACGTTATATTAAAATTAATCGTATAACCATTTTTGAGAAATAAAAAGGGAAATAAGCATACTAAGCAAAAAGAAGTTTGTACTTGAAAGCAGAAGATAAAGCACTGAGAGCAGTGGGAGTTGAAAAATGAAAATATAGATTGTTTCTATATTACAAGAAAGGTAACACACAACAGCAAATGATGAGTTATTGGGACCTGGAAAACATGATGCCGACCCTAAAAGACAAGTAGCACAGAGGAGGTGTTCAATGAACCTGTTATAAGTAAGTTAAAATAACATATTGTTTCTAATACAGTGATAAAATTCTTTAGGAACAAGCATGTCAAAGCCATCAGTTTGAGCTTTTACTTAGTATAAGTGTATGAAAACGTTTGGGTGTTGTTGGTGCTTATTTCCCCATGAAAATATTATGGGATTTTCATGTCCTAGAACGAAAATCCCATAATAATATTTACGGACTCCAACAATATGGAAGAAAAGAGTAGGGCTTCTTTATTGATCAGGCTGCACTAGCAGAGTTTAGTTCTACCCTCAAAAGAAGAGAGTAATAAAAAGGAGTCAGATGGTGACGTTTGTGTCATAAGCGGGGAACTCAAAAATTACACATAGCTAAACACTTCCTGTTACTTTAGAAAAGTGTCCAGTATTTTTGTTGCATCTTTAAAAAAGCCTATGTGCACACATGTCTTTACTTTATGAACAAAAATAGCCAAAAATACGTTACCATGACAGAAAAGTAAAACAAATGGATATACAAGTATTATGAGTAAATAGAGCTGTGTCTTTAGGACAGTCTAAGGCATTCAAACAGCATGTACTTTCTATACAAAATAGACTTAAATCAGAAATGAAAATGTCATTGTATCAGCAAAGAGAATACGTCATAGACAATGCACTGCCTATCAATTACACACTACACGTCATGCTCCATCTGTAGTCTAACAGAAGGACTACTTCATGCTCCATCACCAATATACAATGGGAACACAACTGGGACAATTTAAGCATCCACCATGATATGCAGCCCATCTAAGCAATGGCAAACCATAAAGAACACTGGAAAGATAATGGCTGAGGAGGCTGCCCCATATCCCACTCTCCCTCTGCAGTTTTTATTGTAGTTTTAAATAACTGACTTGTGGGAAAACCATGGCTAAATCTGTCTGTAGCCAGACCAAAAAATGGCTACAAGCGCATCATTGTGATGGAGGACAGCGTCCGTTTTCACCAATCCAACAATACTAAACTCTGTGAACCTTGCTGCTGAGATGGAGCATCCTTTCTTTTTAGCAGACAGGGTTGCATATCAGGACAATATGAATCAAGACAAGTCTTTGCCCAGAAATGGTATCTTCTACAAAGCATCCAGCAATAGATTTTGTGAAACTTGTGGCTGAAAAAGAACATCCACTTTTCGCAGAAAGGGTCGCATATCAGGACTTTATAAAACAAGACAATTCTTTACCCTGTTATGCTCACGTTATATAAAGCAAGACTCTCACAAATTAGTCACAATATATATGTTCATCTAATTGTAAGTAGCCCACCTCCCCAACAACTCACATGGGCCCAGATGTACGAAACTTTATAGTGCTCATAAATTCTGCGATGCACTTAATGTGTGGGCTTACTATGTACTAAACCCATTTTAGAAGCCTGTAAAATTTTACCTACTGGATACCAACTCGGTATTTAGAAGGTGCATATATAGGGCATCCCTTCCAAATACCTAATCCATATCAGATATACCAATAGTTCAAACTATTAAAATGTTAATTACTCCCAAGTTGGGCTGATAACTAATTCGCAAAAGGGAAAGGGTCCCATTTGAACCTCTTCCCCTTTTTAAATTGGGTTAGACGATTTACAGAGAGAGGCTGTAGCCCAGGAGACCACTCCCAACACTCTCTCACAACTGTGAAAAAATAAAAATGTGTTTTATTAAACAGCCCTGGTTACTTTAAAGAAATCAGGCTGCTTTTTTTTTTAATTCTTTAATTAAAAGCCTTCACAGCCTCGGAGGTCTGCTGTTCCTTGCAAGCCACCATGCCTCTGATTGTAGCCAATAATAGTGAGTCGCCATTTGCAACCTACATAATGAATATTAATTAGGTAGGTCACATTGCAACCCAATTGGATTCCTTATTTTGCGAACCGACCTATTAGTAAATAAGTCGGTTTGCAAAATAAGTTTTTGGTGGTAAAAAGACCGGTTACAATTGCGACCCATTTTTGTCACCTTAAATGTTACACATCTGCCCATGGTCTTATGTAAAATCCATGGTTACCAATACTGCATAGACGTGTAATACCCCTAACAACCAAATCTTGTTGTCTGATTGAAATAAACTGCATGAATGAGACAATCGTTTTCTTTCTCTATTTATCTATAATCGTTACGTACCCCGCAGTTCCTCGCACAGATCTTACAATACTAATAAATAAAATAAAAAATGCTGCATTTTCCTGGAAAATATGAATTCTCTCAGCACAAAGGCTTGCTGTGCTTTTCAAATCACTCAGGTGTCTTAAGGTGCAATCCTTTTTAATTAGTTATTTGGGTAATAAACTTTGTACTACTGAGGCTCCAATCGATTTATAGTTCCTCAACGTGAGTCTCACGAACAATGTATTATGTACTGATTTTAAGAAACACTGCCGTGCCCGCTTAGTTTTTCCGGTTGTTTATTACACATGCCTGGAATAGAAGCCGTGAGACCTTTTCCGGTGTCTGGTGTCCCCAAACGACCTTCTGGTCGCAGGAGGACATTAGTATCTTGAATTAAAGCCACATGTCCTTGGCGTTTAAAACGTTTTGCTTGCAGAGAGCTAGAAAAGCACATCATTTCCGTAGTGAGGTGGTGTCTTTCCATCTGTGGGTTGTGCCACTGCCCCATGTACTCTGCTGTCAGCCCACAGCATGTTCTAATCTTCTTCGAAACGGCAGGTCCTCCTTTCGCAGTAAAAACGCATATCAGGGTCACACATAACATGGTAAATCATGATATGAAAAAACGTATGTAATTTGTTCACGCACATTATTTGCATAGGCGTTGAAAGTAGGGGCGCAGTTCAGAAGGTGAATGAGCAGTACAAATGCCTTTACATTTCGTTTTTATATGGTTACCTTCCTGGTGCTTTCAAAGACAGAGGTCAGATGTACATCTATGTCTTCTGACAAATTGATGCTTATTCTTTTAATATGGTGGGTGGTATTTTTTGCTTTTCTTTCTCTAACTGCAAAGTTAGAGCATTTTGCAAGGTGAACTATCTGACAACGGTGCTGGGGTACCAGGAGTGTAGCTGTAGGATGTCAGTTTTTTTTAAACACCACAAAATGTAAATACCTCTCGATGAAATGTACTAACATTTCAAAATATATGTCAGCATTAAGGAAAGCACAAATGAAGAACATATTCTTTGTAATTCTGAAGTGTGATGAAAACAAATATTTTAATAGGATCAAAACAAATCACGATACTTTACTTGGTGATGTGCAAAGATTGAATATTTACAGAAACCCAAGTTTCACATATCATCGTTTGTGCGCTATGATTTTATTACTATTAGTTAAATTTCATGTCAGTGTGAATTTTGTGGCCACTTCAAATGAAAATGTGCTGTCTGTATAAGTAATAGATTTGCAACTAAATGCTCCAAAATGCAGAACTGACTACATACCACCCCCTTACCACTCTCCTGCTGAATGTGAGACGCTTCACATTTTCACAATCCCTTTGACTTCAGTGATGTAACGTTGATGTCAGCACGCCCACTCTGAAAATCGCTCCAGCACCACTGCTCTTTTGCCTTCAACAATTTTAGTTATTGCTTTTCCTCCAACAAATTTAAACACAACATATCCTCTCATTATTCTTTTTCACATTGGTACCATAATCCTAGGGGGAAAAACTGAGGGGACAAGTGTGATGTCTAGCAATACACGAGCCTAAAGGTAGGAGTAAAATGTGAATGAAGGTGTTAGGGGTATTCTAAGAGCCCAACTGCCACATTGTGACCTGGATCCATGTCAGCCCTCCACTGGTGGAGACGTCCTGTGTGCTGTCTACTATGAAACAAGCATTGGTAAATGCATTAGGTTTCCCCTAAGTGATTAATAATAAGCTGATTGTGCAGGCGAAACCTAAAAACAAAGATATCCGACTTGATATCCGAGTTGACTACCAGCATTCGGTTCAGTACCCGAGCAACATAAAACCTGAAGAGAAAATGTATGCAAGAGCAATTTTTATATTCAATTTAAAAAAAAAACAGTAGATGGCAGTGTTGTCCAGTTCTTCCAATATGGGAAGAGAGTGACGTGAGATCTTCACACGGGCTCGTGCAGGCACACTAATATAACTGCCCAAAACAAAGTTATAAAATCGAGCTCAAGAACTTAAGCCCACATCAGCGGCCGTTGGTGACATTAAAAAATGGTGGGGCGCACAGACAAGCTCACAAACACACACACACATATAGTCACAATCATAAACACACACATACACAATCAATCACACAGCGAGTCAGGAAGGCAAAATACATAAAAGTTTCACTTACCTTGCAGCACGTCCTCACGCTCTCCAGTCCGTGGCTCTCACTCCTCCGAGGATGAGGTGACGTAGGAAGGCAAACTGCACCTTTTCCAATCCAGACGCTGCTCAGAGCAGTGTCTGGATTTACTGGAGCAGGCAGCCTGAGAGCCCCAAATGGCCCTGTGCCTGCTCTCCAACTCAACTGTCTAAGACAGCTGGGTTGGACAGTTTGAATTGCGCATGTCGGTTTGGCAGTAGCATGGTAGCCAGCCGAACCTACATGCGAAATTCACACTGAAGGGCCACTCCTCATTGCTGCCAATCTCATGGGAGCAATGACGAACTGGCCCCGCCCTCGCACTCCGTTCGGCAGAAAGCTAGAAAAGTAAAATGGTAATAAAATCATTTTTATCATCATTTTATTTTTCCAGCTTTCTAGCAGCAGGGTGAGGGGGCGACGCTCCTCCGCTCATATGGAGGCACCGCCACCGGCCCACATAAAATATAGAGTGAGATCAAAAGAATACTCCTCGGTGGCATCACGATGAAAAGATCAGGAATGTAACACAGCTGTTTCAATGCATGCAGCCAGGGGAAGAAAAAGTTCCACACAACAGCGGATGGACACTAATTCGGCATTGGGAGCTGATAAGAGCCCCCTTTTAAGATACATTAAATACAAGAGATAGGTGAAACCTAACAAGAGGTTCACCAGAGCTAAGAGAAACTTAAGCTAAAGAATGCTCTATTAAAGTCTAGAACCCTACGACAATATTTCTTCGGCTGTGGTCCAAGTAAAATGTAACTCTACCTATCTGAGCTGTGATGTGCTCTAAGGACTTGGATACAACAACTCTTCTCTAGATAACACACTCACGCAGCCAATATAAAGATTCTACAGACCAAGGTGTTGTGACAAAAACGCGGCGCAACTCTGATGTTGATGCATGACACCCAAACGCTACTTACGAAGAACACACCAAAAACAGACATTCTTTTAACGAAACACTCCCATACCGTGCTTCCCATCTGCAAATGCGCTTCGATGCCTCATTTGGGGTATAAAGTGCTATATAAATGCAAGTACGATAATACACTTTTGCTCCTGTCCTTCAGCGTCCAGGCACGTTTTGTCTCAGGTGCGTGGCTGATTTAGTTGGATGCTGTACCAGGTACGATTAAACAGTGGTGTCTGCAGGAGTCATATGTGACCATTTGAGTGAAAGTGAGCGAGGAGGCACAGGTTACAGATTCTCCGCCCCGAAACTGTGCAACTGTTTCGCCCATATCATGTAAGAACGGTTACATGACATGTCTAACCCTGGCCACCGCCACCACAGGTATCACCTGCCTTCACGAAGAAGTACAATAGAATAGTGCCCCCAGGTCAAGAGCCAATTACGTAGGATCATCAGGTGATTGTGTGCCATCAGCAGCACCACATGCAAGTACAGCTTCTCTCCTTCTGTAGCGTGTTTCCAATCAGTTTGTTAGGGTAGATCAGGAATACAAATTTCAGAATGCATTCTGTTTATTAAACACAAGCCGAGGACTAGAATAGGGTGTCCCCGAAGATCGTGAGTAATCTAGTAACCTCATTACTTTCGAAGTCTGCACCTAACAAGTCACAGATCACGAGAGTGCAAAAGAAAGGTCCTCTGCAAGCTACTTCCGATCAGCGATGATCAAGAGAGGGCTTTCCAAAGGGAAGAACGAGTGGCAGGAAAAGCAGCCACTTATGCATATTGTAATTATCCATGCACACAAGATGCTAGTGAGAGACACAGGGTTCTGCTCCAATATAATGTCCTGCACGAGTGATAATGCCAAAGGTTACCAGAAAAGTAAGTTATTAGTACTCACCACGTGATGAAACCAGAAACACGGACTCCGGAGCCTGCCAGAAGGCGTAGGCAGATTGCATGGCCACCCTGGGGACAGGAATCCAATCCAGCATGCACCATGGCCCAGCCCTGCTGTTGAGCGCAGGCTCGCCAGCTGCAGGAGCTCATGGGCTGTACATGGGAAGTTAGAAATACCAGTGGAAAGTAAATACAGGATCACCCTTTTCTTTGTTACGTTTGATCTAGTTGTCTTAACGGTGTTTGACAGCCCAACAGTAACCCGATGTGCCATATAGTCCCTCATTTATGTTCGTGACAACCGTAGCACCAGTACATGCATGCACCCTAAAGCAGCAAGGTGTACGGCTACTACTGCTCACCGCACAGATTGCAGTGAGCGGGGGGGAGGGACTGCAGAGGCATGCACTCTTTTAAGAGTGCATGCTGGGCAGTAAAGACCTGCACTGCTGGATACCACGGAGAGCGGGAGGGATGGACTGCAGAGGCATGCACTCTCTTGAGAGTGCAGGCTGAGGAGTAAATAACTGTGCTGCTGGATACCACGGAGAGGGACTGCAGAGGCATGCACTCACTTATGAGTGAATGCTGAGAAATAATTAAATAACCGAGAGTGGGAGGAGGGCAGGAGTGCAGATGGAGTGCTCTCTCCTAAATAAAAGAAGTTCCGCGGAGGAAAAGGAGTACTTCTGCTTCAGGAAACTGATAAGAGCGAACACACGAGGAACAGCAGGAAATAGAATGCTATAGCAAGTAGAAGCAGAGGAAAAATAAGTAGCAAGCACATGAACCAATGAAAAGCAAGGGGGCGGGATGTAAGCTCCTTTTAAGATTTATTTGAATACAATAGATTTCACAAGCACAGTGTATGCGCTGTGCAGGTGAAGCCTAAAAATAGTGGTGATGAAGCAATCCAGTCTCAGCTGACTGGCCCACCACCATGTGTGGCAGAGCTCACCTTATCAAAGACTGAAACAGAAATTGTGGCAGATTTTTACAGAAAGACAATAACTGTCTCCTTAAAATGTTAGGAAAGGAGCATGTTAGTAAGACTAAATGCATGGGTACTGATATACCACCATATCGGGAGTGCAATACCAGGGACGACATGAATGGTGACGTTTCTACCATGTAAAATGTATCCTGGTGTAATTTTCCTCAGTCAATTCCTTCCCAAAGTGACTCCACCAATAGCAACAATGCCACATTTTTGGCAAATTGTATGTCATCAATTCAGAGAACTAAAAATGAGCAAAATGTTACTAGGGCCTAATTCTGCAACAATATTCTAAATGCATGGGTTCATTATAAGTTTTGAATAATTCTTTGAATTTTGTATTTAATGAGTTTTGTAATTAAAGAAATAAAGAGAACCCTGAGTACATAATTCAAGACCATAATAGGACACCCACATCATGCTTTGCAATACAATACGTAATTACAAGACGTTTTCGGAGGAAGGAGAGGTGCACGTTAACCCTTGGCACTAAAGCAATGATCTCAGATCTGAAAGAAAGCAGAGCATTGAAAATAAACCCCCAAATCCTTACTTTTGGTGACGTTAATGGTGTGTTGTGTTCTGATGTACAAAGTCCATGAAGGAGGAGGGCATCAGGTTCAGGGCGTATTAGGTGGACATTAAAGAACAAACAGGGGAGCACCTAATTCCTGGGTAAGCTGCAACAGTTTTTCCTGCCCTACCCTTCAGCCATGTCCTCTATTCATAGCCTCCATACCCACAAATTTCCTTTATTGTTCTTCCTCGCCCTGACCTTCCTTTTGTTTACTTTTCCCTCCCTCTACCTCTCTTGCACTCTCCTCTTTTCTTCACCTCACCTCCCATGTTCTCTCATCTCATCTTTTTTCTTGATACTTTCTCTCCTACCTCTTCTACCTCATTGTCTCCCCTGCTTCTTCCTCACTTATTCTTTACTTACCTCTCCTCTTCTTAGATTTCTTGCAGTCTCTCTTTCGCTCCTCTCACCAATGGTCTCTTATCCTCTTCTTTGTTCTCCGCTCTCTTGCACACCCCTCTCTTTCATTCTCTTCCACTCTTGGACTGTCCTCCCCATCAGTCTCTTACAGTCATCACTCCTCTTTTCCTTTCTCCCCTATCTTCTCATGTCCTCCTTGCTGACGCGATACTCAGTCTTGCACTCATATCTTATCTCTTCTCATCTTTTTTTTTTGTTATCTCTGGTACACTTCTCTACGTAGCACTCAAGTAATTCCTCGTTATCACCACACGTCTTTAAGCACCAAAACCCCCATACTCCCCAGATCCCCACATTTCTCAGCCACACATCTCCATCACACCCAAAAGCCTGCACTCCCATTAGTTGCATGCTAGCTACAAACAGGGTGCCAACCTAATAGCCACAACACACTGCAGCCCATAAAACTCAAACAATCCAGAAGTACAAGCTTGCCTGCTTCCAAATCCAGCTTAGGCAACACTAGAAAGTGATAAGGGTATTATTTCTGAACTTTTAAGTACTCATTGTTCACATTACTTCTGGTACAACGAAGGAAATCTTTCTCTGCTGGGGAAATGCTTCCAAGAATATTGTTGAATTGAAGCACAACACGTTATTATAAGCTCTAGAATAAGTGGCATTTTATCAAGTATTTCGTAATGCAGCAATGGTGTGTCTAGTTGCTGCAAATAACTGGTGTTAATATTGCTACATCAATTGGGATTCAACTTACTTAGACACCTGGAAGGATAAAAGGTTGATCTGGCCCTGCTGGGATTTGAACTTTTGACCAGCAAGAAAGTAAAAAGTAGGATGCTACACATTAAGGCAGGTCAACTGGTTCACTTTAATATTCCTATGCTGGTAAAGGTAATGTTAAGTGGTCACATCCTGTTAGAATGAATAAACTCTTGTGCAATTCTGCAAGGATAGAAACAGAAAGATAAGACATTTAGGCAGAGTGCAGATTTGCAGGTATTCATCTCATGCTGACAGAAGGAATAATGTGGTGCGTAAAGAGAATAAGGCAATCTGAGGTGGGAGTAATGTGTTTTTAGATTTATGAGAAGAAGCAGTGGATAGAAGTGTGTTTGATAAAATGGAGTTGCTATAATTCTCCAGCTTAAAACGGTACCCCACTTCTATGGCTGGGCATACCGCCTGCTACAGCAACTTGTCAAAACTTGAACAGTGTGAAGTCAATGTGGTATCAATGAGGCCCTCACATAGTTACAGATTTGGCCCATTCCAAAGAGGTGCACTAGATCTATCCCCACACAGGAGGCATTGTTTCAATTGTGAGAACTGTGGGAATGCAAGTTAGTAAGACTTTGGCTATTGACTTGAAGTGCCCAAGTTCTCTGTCACATACATATGGGGAAAAGAGCCTTTTTTGACCCATACTTTGACGTTTGCTGAGCATTCTAGATAAGAAAATGTTCTGGATTCATGCATGTCACAGAACCCTGGATTCCTACGGGCCTCTAGGTTTCAGAAACGCCCAGGGTTTGTAATGTTTACTAATCACTGGCTGACCCATAGCCCGAATAGTTCAGTCATTCACCACAGCAAATGAGAGTAAATTAGAATTTACCCCCTCTAAAAGACACTATGTTGGCCACCTTCTACCCAATTTCTTGTAAAAATATCCCTGGGTGTAGTGGGCTTTCTGCCAACTCCCCCACAGGGAAAAAAAGGGGTAAGCCCCCAATCTGTCCCCAGGGGATAACCTCTAGGGCCATTTAGGGATGGGGATCAGGCCGATGCCTGAGCAGGCTACCCCAATCGTATAATTTAAAAAAAATCCCTGATATGATATCTAATGGGCTTTCTGCATTCCCCAGGGCATCAGATATGGGGTGACAGGTGGGCTATTATAGGGTTTGCATGTCCTGGTGCCTGAGCGAGTAGTTCCCGCCCTTCTTTTATTCACAGATTTTCCCTTGTGTCTAGTGGGATATCACCTGGGAGACAGAAAGACTTCTAGCGTCAATATCATGCTGGGGTACCAGGAGTATGAAAGGAAAGGCTGTAGGATGTCAGTTCTTTGCTAAAACACCACATAATTTAAATACCTGTCAATGAACTGTACCAATTATTCAAAATATATCAGCCCTATGTCCAGGTGGTCAACCGTGTTCCTTCTTTTTTACCCATTCATTTTCACTGGTGTCTATTGCCCTTCCCACGGCAAATAAGGAGTAAACCCCCCAAAACTGGCTCAGGGGTAGAACAAGGGCCAGGTCTGTTATGGGGTGGGGTCATGGTCTGACGTCTAGAAATACCACAACTACCTCTTCTTTTTTATTCTCTATTTTTCTCAATTCTCTAGTGGGCTTTCTGCCCGCTGAGGGAGCTGATTGGGGGTACACCCCTGGATTTGCCCCACAGGAGGGCAGAAAAACTGCTAGGGCCATTATGGGGTGAAGACATGGCAAGATGCCTAGGCAGGTCTCACTTCCCTTATTTTTTCTTTAAAAACAATCCCTGGTGTCTAGTGAGCTTTTTGTGCATTCCCCTCCAACCCCCTCCATGGGACAGAAAGACTGCTGGGGCCATTATGGGATGTGGGCAAGGCTCGATGTAAGAGTGAGCCACCTCTAACCCTTTTTTACAGTCCAGTGGCCTTTCTATCTCCCTGGGGTGCAGATTGGGGTTAAACCCACATTTGTCAACCCCATGGGGGGCAGAAAGGAAGGTTTTTTTTTCTTTTTTGGGGGGCAATTTAACATGCCCTCGGGGTTGCTGCCCCCTAAATAAATCACTGGCTCTAGTGGGTGGATTACTGCTTGGGGATCTCTCTCCTGTGGCGATCCCTAAGCAGCGATCCACGAGGAAAAGCTACTGCTGAAAAGGAGACATGGTTCCCTTTCCAACAGTACCTTTCTCACATTGATCAGTGCTCAGGTTGTTGGGCACCAATCAAAGTGAAAGAAGTCACTGCCTAATATTGCGGCCTACTTCTACTTTTGACACTATGATGTCAACTTGCTATGTGCACTGATCAGTAGAGTGACAAAAAAATGATTCAGGATGGGAGGGAAAATCCTCCCTCAAATAATGAATTTCTTTTTTTTTTAAAGAAAATCCTTATGGTGCCAAAATTGTCTCATGCAGTGTGGTGGACGAACCATTCACATCCACGGCACTGTGAAGGAAATGCAATGGATATGAACGGTTTGTCCACCGCGCTTATGAAGATAAAGCAGTTGCTGCTGTATAAATTCACTGTTTGCATACTCTAGCTAAGCTTGTATAGCTGCCTCAATACACTATTGACATATTTCTGTGAGAAAACTGTAGTTTTTCAGTGTTGCACTACATGGTGTTTCTTGTTTAAGCCATTTTGTGCAGCATTTGCAAAACTGGTTTCAAATTTAACATTAAGGTGCAAACTCAGAGTGGACAGAGTGGACATTCGTTTAATTCTTTCTTTCCCAATCTGAAGCTGTCGTCATTTTATGTTGGATAAGTAGAACTACTCGAGCTAGTGTTTTGCGCTGTTGGGTTTCGATGTTTGGATAGGCGAGGTGCTGTGAAAATGATAGGGTTCACCATAAATAAATCTAGGCAGTTGCTCCTCTTCAACTGGACCTTCAACAAATTCACCATTAAATAGTGTGAGGCCTCCCATTTTAGTTGATCACATCTTCATAATTGTAATATCCTCCAAATATTCATTTGGCATTCAACAACAGACTGAATTTTTGCCACACCTCTCTCCTTTATATGTATGGACTAAGAACAGCTTATTTGTCTTTTTTGCCTAATATAATTAAGGCTCCTGTTTTCCGTTTTTACGGATTTTTACAGATAAATACAGACAGAAAACAATGTGTTTTCTGTCTGCATTTATTTTTAAAGGCGGATAAATACAGAAAATTGTGCTTCTTTAAGTGAACCTCCGTGCTGTCTTTCATGAATTATAGCCCACAGCTGAGCAGATGGACAGCATGGAAAATGAAAAAACAGTATGAAATTTCTTTAAATAATGGCATATGTCAACATGCATTTGTGGTATAATGCTAATATTTACCAGTGGATGTATTTGTATGTAATATTTGGTAGCTTAAATAGCGAAAACATGACAGACATCAAAGTATGAGTGTGCGTCAAAAGTTAAATACATATGGAAATGTACAGTTTTACAACTTAATTTTTACGCAAAACACAAAATAAATATGGATAAATACAGATAAAATGGCCCAAAAATAAATATGGATAAATACAGACGGAAATGTTAAAAAATAAATACCATAAAACCGGGAGCCCTAAATATAATCAACAAGCAATGGGAAAGCCAATAGGTCTGGCATTTGGAAGCATGCGTCATTTTATTATTTTATTTTATGCTGACATATGCAGTAGACAGTAAAGTTTAAAAGTAGTAAAAAGTACTGTAATCTGAACATGGTGAGCAAATGTATAAAAGCATATGCAGAAAATGAAAGCAGAAAAGAAGTGCAGAAATTGACACACCAATCTTGGCACTAAAGTGGACTACTTTTTAGGCAGATGTACACAAGCACTCACAGTGAAGTGAGCCAGTGGCTGAAGTGGGCTGACCCATTGCCTTATGCTGCTTGCTGTGGAGGGCAGTTACCATTGGTTGTATTGCACTTTTGAGTGATGCCATATTGCCTGATAATATGTGCACATCCATGTAAAAATATTGGGCCTGATTCTCAAACTGCACTGTGTAGCACAAAAAAATTTACTACAAAATGCAATACACAAACTCCGTCTGGAGGTTTATGACTCCGCACTCCCTCTACTTATGTTTGCAGAGTTCTCTACCCCGACTGCGAAGTATAGGGAGTGCAGAGTTGTAAACCTCCGTTCGTAGTTTGTGAGTTCCGAGTAAGTAGTAAACTTACTACCAAGAGTAAGTTTCCTTTGTAAATTAGGCCAAGAGTGTTTCAGTGCCAATGCTGGTGGGCCAAGCTAGTGAGTGTACCACTACGAGGGTACCTGTAGGAAAGTAGGATCTGCTTTTATGGTTACCCCCACTTTTTCCCTGGTGCTAAGCTGTTATTGACTAGTCTGACTGGGGTCCTGCTAATCAGGAACCCAGTCTATCTGCTTTCTCCCTTAAATTGTTGTGTTCAGTACTTAGGTACATCCCAGATTGTATACTGGGGTACCCGTATATGTCCCTAGTATATGGTACTAAGGTACCCAGGGCATATGTACCCCAGAGGTCACCCATGGGCTGAAGCATGTATATGCCATCCATGAGAGACCATTCAAAATGGAACTACAGGCCTGCCACTGCAGCCTGTGTAAGCTGGTGCTAGCACCACTTACTAAAGATAAAGGTTTCCTATATCTAGGGTCACTGCACTTAAAACATATAGCAGGCCTTTACAATCCTGAAGGCATGGTGCTTGGTTCTAAGTCTGAGGGTGCCCCTGCATGAGCAGGACACCCCTAGAGCCTACGGAGTCCATTCTCCCAGTTTGTAAGCCATATACCAGATAGAGGGGCACCGCGTAATTATGTGATGACCATCTCGAAACTGGCTGCAACAAATCCTATCATGTTTGGTATCAAACATGTTGGAATCATACCCCCACACTGTAGATGGTGTGGGAGGTATGATTCCAAGCACTAGAAGAGCCCTCCGTTAGGCTTTCAGTGTTCCTGGTGCCAGCCTTTTAGACCCGGACAGCACAAAATGGTTGCTGCCGACCAGAGACACATTTCTGCCCTCCTGCTGCTGAGCCAAGCTCGAGCAGGGGAAGGCAGAACAATAGGCATCCTGTCACAGGGAGGTGTGACCACCTCCCAGACAGGATTTAGTGTATTGGGACGGGGTGGGTGTGCTTGCCAGCACCACTAAGTCTACATGAGGGGCACATTTGGTGCCCTCCATGCATAGTCCAGTTCAAACCAGTCCTGGGAGCCACTGGCTCCCACTCTGGCGCGAAACTGGACAAAGGACATAGGAGTAACCTCCCCCCTGTCCAGACCCTCCCCTGGGAGTGTCCCCTGATTAGTCCCAGCCCTTTCTTTAGGGTACTTAAGGGCTTACTTGCAGGTGGGTCCCTAGATTCGTCGTGGGACAAGATTCAGATCAGACACCAGACATCTGCCGTCTGGGCACTCTGGACTTCGCTGGACTTTGTTTGGGCTCGACTTCGTCTTCCCTTCCAGTCTGCTGCATCGTCTGTGCCTGTGCACCATACAGGAACCTTCCAAGGCCTGTGGGCATCAAAGACACCTGAAGGAATCTCCCTTGAAGTGAAGGAGTCACTTCCCTGCATTCGCAGGCACTGCAACTAAGTCAACCGGTCTGATGATCCTGGGCTCCTCTGGACTCCGAAAGGTTCTGCAACACAGGTGGTGGTTCTCCACAGCTCTTGAGGCCTGCCCTGCCCTCTTATCAAGTTTGAGGCCAGTATCCCTCGTGGGGGCTGCAATCACCGAACCCTGTGCACCACGTCAACGTGCAGTTGCAAAGGCTTGTTGGCTTCCTTCCACCAAGATGTTCAGACTCCAAGTAGCCCCAACCTCAATCACCTCCAGTGACCAAAGTCTTTGTCCACATCGCATCGACTGCACCCTGGCCTGCATCTTTTGGTGAGCTGCTTGAGGTCCTCTTGCAACTCCAGTGCCTCCGGCCTGTGGGTCCTGTTGAGGGTCACATTTGTTTCTTTTGGGCTCCCCTGATTGCTCGGGGCCTGCCCTGACTCCCCTGCTTGTGATGAGTCCCCCTGGACCTTGCTGGTCCTGACATTGAACCTTCTTCAACTTCTGCATTGGTTGCCTTTGCCAAGCTTATTGGTGCTCCCGCCGGACACCGACCCCTCAGCACTCGACATCCTTCATGGGACAGCTTGTGCACGGCTCCTGGTCTTCCTCAACATCGCCTGGTCCTCACAACTGCATAGTCAAGGTCATAGTCAACTCTCCTGGAACACCCGACATCGGAGGGTATTCGTCTTCCAAGTCTTCTGGTCGCTCCTGAGTGACATAGACTCTGCCCCCTATGCTTGCAGCTACCTCTCATGTAGAATCCACCTTCGGATTCCACCAGACACTTTCTCCTTCTTCAGCAGCGGCACTTTCGTGAAGTCCTCCATTGGGTTCGACAGCGGTTTCCGACACCACTTCACACCTATGCACCCGGCTTCCCTGGTGTAGGTAACGTGGGTACTAGGGTATCCATGGGTGGGGTGGCTCTCCAACCTTCTGTCTTCTACAGGGCTTCTTCAGGGTCCACTGGGAAGGGTCCTTAATCTTTAAAAATCCAACCGCGACTTACACGTAGAATTGTACGTAGCACGAGGTCGTTTTCCCACACTGCACACGCTATCCTTGGGGTCCCTATCTACTTACCGTGGGTGGTTCTGTGGGTCCCCAGCGCCTCTACGCCCTCTCGACATTTTCTTGATCCGAGTCGTGGTTCTTATACCACTTTCTTAGCTATAGTGTTTGGTCCCCCCCTGGGATCCACTGTGTATTCTGTGCTATTTACTGTATTTCTTTGCAAAGTATTGTGTGCATTGTGCATATCTCCGGGTAGGAGATATTTGTATGTGATAGAGAGTATTATATAATAAATACATATTCTTATAAATACCTTGTGTGGTTCATTTCACTTGATCTATACATATAAGATTGCATTCTGGTAAAACAATCTGCTTTACACTCCTTCTGGACTAAGCCTGAAGGCTGCTCTCCACAGCTACCACTTAGAGAGCTTTCTAAGGTTTTCTAAGGTTGTCTAAGACCTCTTAAATCACCATAAGGGTTGTCTGGACTGGGGCAGGGTGCCCACTTACATAAGTGGACATCATATACCAGGCTAGCTTCTCACAGTACCCTTTTATGCTTTTAAAAAATATATATTTGTAAGCCTATGTCCTGCACCTTTAGATGGCGGCATTTTATTTATTTTTACTTTTAATCTTTTATTATTGCCAATGCTTCTTTTTCATAGGACTGAAGCTTACTCTGGGCCAGGCACTGTCAAGAATCTACAAGCACCAAAATACCAATGGATGACGAGACTGAATTTTTTTTTAAAAAGGGGGTAATTAACAAATGGGTAATAACAACACATAGACCTTTGTGCATGAATGCTCAATATTTGTAGAATCAGAGTACAGGTATAAAAATGTAGAGCAACATAATTTAAACAGACACACTAAATCCTTTGGCATTTGCGCATAGAACCCCACATTGAACCCTCATATTCTTCAGCCAACTCTGAGTGCTCTTCCCATTGAGTCCTTTAAACTAAATAGCGATTCCTTACACAATAGAGAACGCTACCAGACATTATCAAGAAAAAATATATTCTGGAACCTGATGATCCAAGACTGGGTAAGAGGACAAGCTTTTTACTTTTCACTGCATGGCCCCTTTAAGGCGATTCATTTTAACAAACAAAGGGGTATATTCACAAGAACGTGCGCTAAACATCGCCAAAATAGCTTACCGCAACTTCTCACATCGCAGTCCATCGCGGGAAAATAACACTGTGTTAACGTGGCATTCACAACACGGCGATACCGTGCGATATACGCACGCGAACGCGGAAAATGTCCACGAAACAACTAGCGCGACGGCGATCAGAATCCAAACCTTAACGCGAAAAAAGTTGTGATGGGCCCAATCGCGAAGAGACAATCCACGATAAGGCGCGCAAGGCCTGCAATACACAAACGTCAGGCGGGAAAAACCAGTACAAAAACAGAAAAAAATATACACCAAACAAAACAACACCAACAGCGAAGCATAACGGAGTCAGGCGGAGCAGGCACAGGGGACGATCTGAACCCCACAAGTCCCCCGGAGCCCCAGCCAGGGCCCTCGGGGACAGGGAAGGACAAGAAGAAGAGGAAGCCGCAGTCCGCAGGAGATTCAAATCCTGGTCACGGAGGTGATAGGACACCATCAACAACTGTTCATCACCTCCACCGTGTCATTGGGCACAAGAAATGGAATATGGCAGTCCATCTTGGACAAGGTGAATGCTGTCGGAGTGCAGAGGAGGACAATGGATGAGGTCAAGAGGTGATGTACTGATCTCAAGCGCAAAACCAAGAGCAAACTCGCCAACAACCTCAAAGCAGCAATGCAGACTGGAGGTGGGAGTCCTGCGCCGCAGGAGGAGCTGGATGAGATGGAGGAGATGGTGTTGACAGTCATCAGTGTGGATACGGTGGCAGGAGTTGGGGGCCCGGACACTGCTGTACAGGACCAGACACAACAGCAACCGGGTGAGTAGCGAACAGGGACTGGGGGGACGGGGGGAGATGGGCACAATGGCACACATGCACAAATAAGCAGACCACACTGCACACCCACAATGACTCCGGATCATGTCCCTGATCCCCCTGGAACACTGCAGCACACACACAAACACCAAGTAGTCCCACCACCACCATGTGCCCAAACGGGCCCCCACCCAACACATTACCAATAACACAACCAACACATGCACACGTGCGGAACCCAGCGAAGATGCGTATCCGTCAGCCACACTGACAATGCAAGAGACACTACATGACTAGTAGCATGGCTGCAGTCCAACTATGTTAATGTGCAGGCCATGACACTGATGCGGCTGAGTGTGGGCCAGATCCGCAAAGGTGCAGGTCACACTTGGACACATTCACGTGCACAGTAAAACCCTTGACGTCAACTACACATCCGCCTACCGACCATGACCACGAGTCACAACACGATGAAGGGCACAATCCACACTAGTCAGCAACATCTCAGCACTGTAGACACACAGAAGTGAAAGGCACACCGCCTGAAAGGGATTAGTGGCAGCCAAGTCAGAGCAGCAGGTGCGACTCCGCCACAGTGCAGCATACACACATAAGAATAAGAGCACCCCAACATTGCCAACAATGTGGTACATACTGCAACACTCCCACAACAGAACACAGGACACAACTGGTGCTGCCTGCGTGCACAAAATGGCCAAGCACATCTGGCATCGCAGGAACCTGTGACATGACAACGGACGAGTACAACCTGTAATCTGTATCAGTTTTATTAACACATGCAGTGCCAGTAGACCATTTGTACTGTCCCATCAACGTACAGGACGGACACAAAGTGACGTGCTCAGGTGAAGAAATTGGCAATGAGGGTGTTCCTACGGGCTATTCCTGCTGCAGCTACAGTGGGGTGTGGGCCACCTGCCCCATCGTCCTCATCATAGTCCGGTGCATCTGGCACTGGGATCCATGGGGCATTGGAGCGCACACAGATGTTGTGCAAAACACAACATGCAACGATCATCTTGCACACAATGTCTGGCCTGTACAGGAGCCTTACGCCTGTGATGTCCAGGCACCTGACACGTGACTTCAACACGCCAAATGTGCGTTCCACGATGCCCTTGGTGCGTTTGTGGGACGCATTGTACTGCCTCTGGGCATGTGTGTTCGGGTCTCGGAGGGGTGTCATCATCCAAGTGCAGAGTGCATATCCCTGATCACCTGTGACAGTGCAGAGAGAGATGAGTCAATAGGTGGTTCGGCATGATGTGTTGGCAGGCACACTAGTCCAGTGACGCCTGTGCTGGCTGTGCGTGGGGTGAGTGTAAGACAGCCCCCAGGGAGTGTTTGGTGCTGGCAACAACTACAACAGTCATCACTCAAGCAGAAGTTCAAAGTACAAACAGCAAAGGACCATGACTTGAGGTGCACAGAGTTAGTGGCCTCGGATGCACAGCGGCCGGCACGGGCACACCGCCACGGGACGGTGACTTGCGATGCACTGGGTTAGGCCCATGAGAGCTGAGCGGGTCCTCGTAGATGGCCAAGGTGACTGTCGCTTAGTGTATCGTGGGACAGTGGAAGGTCTTCCCCCAGGGCATGATGCAGAGGGCACGACCAAGCAGCAACAGGCAACATGGGGGATATGAATGCCACAGACTCATGCCAAACACCAAGTCCGTACCTGCCAGATGATGAGGACGACAACCCCCATGCCACAGACTCAGACGCCACCAAAGTTCAACCAGAGAGTGACCATGACTCACGGTGCACGGAGTCAGTGGCACCAGGGCTGCAAGGTGATGCAGTCTGCGATGAGGCATGTACATTGGTGTAAACTCAGCCATTCAGAAATCAAGACCCAGTCACAAATGTGGGACCTACTTGACCGCATTGTCGGCCGGGCCAGCGGTGTGCGTGGGCCAACCGCAGTTCAGCCAGCTCCTCCTGGAACTCCCACACACGGCGTTGGAATGTCATGTGGCGATGACGTGTGGCTCATGGAGGCTGAGGCACCAGAGCTGAGCATGAGTGCAGCCTGCGACGATGCCGTGCCCTGGCTGGTCCCGCCTTGATGTGATTGGTGTGAGGCCGGCTGGCCCGCAGTGCATGCCGGAGCCAGTAGTCTGCAGGGGCCCACAAACACGTGTCGCCGGCTTGCGTTGAACAGGGTTAGTGGCACCACGTGTCGCCGGCTTGCGTTGAACAGGGTTAGTGGCACCACGTGTCGCCGGCTTGCGTTGAACAGGGTTAGTGGCACTAGGTCAGTTGTTGCTAGTGTTCGGTCACCTCCGTAACAAGGATCCGGCTTGCATCCGGACTGAACCGCATCTTCCTCTTACTCCTCTCCGTGCGTTCACTGGTATGGACTCTGCCATTCATGAATCACGACTAAGTGCTGGATGTGGGACCTACTGGACCGCAGTGTGGTCCGTGGGCAGCGGTCAGCACGGGCCCACAGACACGTGTCGTGTGCTTGCGATGCAGACTTTGGCTTCACTGATCGGAGGGAGTATAGTGATGTGGACGCTGCCACAGACTTTTGGTCACTGCCATTCATAACTCAAGACTCAGTACAATATGTGCCACCAACTGGGCCGAATTGTACGCCGGTGGGGTATGTCAACGAGAAAGGAGTACTTTGGGCCTGCGTCGTGGTGGCCAGGGATGGTCTGCGGCGGCTGCCAAGGTCGCGGGCCTGGGTCTTGGAGCTTGCACTGGCACGTGGTGGGCCCTCTTTGACACACGCCGGTGTCGGCAGGTGAGCGGAGCGGCCTTGGTGCGCTGGGGCAGGCAAGACGGGTCTGGGGACCAGCGGCCTGGGGTGCAGCAGGCGCACAGGGTCGCAGGCCCTGCCGCTCTCGGCCTCGGCCTTGTGGTGGGCTGAGAAGCGCCGCCCTGTCAGACACGTTGGCCATTCCGGAAGAGAACCACGCCCAGTGCAACTGGGTTTTTATTCACACCCCTACGCAGGCCTGGCGTCCGCAGGGGCAACCCACTCCGCCCACGCCTACAGGGGGGGACGTAACAAGCGACATTTCCGCGTTATGCCCCACAGCTTGTGGTGACATGGTAGCGTCCACTGGCCACTACACTCCATGCACCAGCAGTTAATGTCCACATGGCCATTTCCGTGGTTTGCACACTGAAGTCTGTCCAGCACATCCACGCCACACTTGGCATTGGGTAGGTTCTCATTCATTAGTCACTTGCCGCTCTTGCACATGCCTGCTCCAAGCCTCTCCTCACATTCTGCTATTGTGTGGCTGTGGTGCCATGCCGTGGCTGGGTTGTGGGCATGGCAAGCCCAGGTTCCCAAAGGAGTTGTGTTGTCGTGTCTGGTCGGTTGGCATGTTGTGTGGCATGTTGCATGTAGTTTTGCTGCATGCCCATTGCCAGTGTCGTGAGTTGCATGACTGTGGAGTGGAGGTGTGTGGTGTGTTCATTTGGTACTTACCAACGAGTAATGCATTTCCATAGGTGCCATCCTGGAAGCGCTGGTTGATGATGGACTGTCGGAAGATGTATGACTCATGCACACTGCCTGGGTAGTTGGCCACAACATTGGTGAGGAGTCCCCGGTGGTCCACTATTGCCTGCACATTGATGGAATGCGTGTGCTTTCTGTTGCGGTAGTTGTGTGCAGTGTCGGCAGGGGGCACGAGGAGTACATGTGTGCAGTTGATTGCCCCCAACACGTGAGGGAATCCGGCTATGGCGTTGAAGCCTTGCTTGGTCTCCAGCTGCTCCTGCGCAGTGTGGGTGAAGTGGAGGTGCTGGGGTACCAGGCTGATGATGGCATCCAGGACAGGTGTGATGAACTTGGATAGGGCTAGCTGTGAGACTCCTCCGACTCTGGCAGTTGTGGGTTGGAAGGTACCAGAGGCCAACATGTGCAGCACAGCCAGCAGCTTTGTCTGCGGAGGGATGTTGGTTGTCCGCTGTGTTGGTACCGTCAGCCTGTGGGCGATGTGGGTCAGGATGCGGAGGATGGTTGTCCTTTTGAGCCTGTAGTGGGCAATGACCTCCTCTGGCGTTAAGTCTGTGAGGCTGGTGCGTTTACGGTAGGTCCGCTGTCTTTGTCTATGCTGCCTCTGTGGTGGTCCGGGGGGGCGGGTCCTGGGGGTGGTGGCAGGCCTGGGGGTGGTGGCGGTGGGTGTTGTGGCCCTCATGGATCTCCGTGCTGCATGATCATTGTCTCCATGGCATCTGTGGGTCTTCAGGTGTGGCTCTGGTCTGAGCTCCCTTTCGGACTGCAGGTGGTCGTCCCGCTTAGCACCAGCAAAAGGCAGGTGTTAAATACCTGCTGCTACCGCGGCTTATCGCCGGTTTTTGACTCGCATCGCAGATCTGGCTGTCCGTTGAGAATCGCGCGGTGTTGTCTTTTCGTGTGTTTTTGCACGGACACGCCTATTCTGCATCCCATTAGCGTTAGTTGGCGGTGTCAACCGTGGCGATGTTTTTTGCGGCAGCTATCGCGGGATATGTGGTGATGTGGGCAGTTAGCACCAGCTTGCGAAAGGGGCGGTAATTCTATCCCCACTTTTGCTGCGCTAAAGTGCAGATAACTCGGCGATAAGTCCTTGTGAATATGCCCCCAAAGAATGAGGTCTGTGTGGACCTGCCAGGATTAAAACCTGTGACCCTGAGGACAAACACATATCAGGGGAGTGGATGCATTGGTCCACTTAACCACCACACCGACCCATTGCAGGGACTTCTTTTGTTTCCACTATCTAATGTTAGCTGACCTCCGTGCTTCCTTCCACGGTGCCAGTTTCAGTGTCGCCATATGCGGAGCTAGTTTGGTTGCATTATAAACTGACATTTTCTGTTCCTGTTTATTTCACTGAAACAGAGTTTGAGTGTTAGAATACTGTGGTACAGTGCATCAGAAAATTCTATCGGCATGTGTGCACAGCATAAACCACTGAAACTTTATATTTATCAGCCACCTCACAACCCTGCTCTCATTAAATATCGGAAATGTCATAGCAGCTTCTTAAATGATAAAGAAGCCATGATGTAAAGAATGTTTGTAGACACATAAAACAAGCAGTGGTTGCGAGTTCATTGTGTTATTCTCAAAGAGATTTAAGTGCCCCGGTGCCACTTGAGATTTTGGCGTGGGGCAGAGCAGCACGGCACCTTCCTGCGCTGCCCTATACCAAAGTGAAAGGGCAGGGATTTAAGTGGGGAAGCAGCACATGAGGAAGAGAGGTAAAAAAACACACGTACTCCCTTGAAGTGCTAAAAGCAAAAAGATAAAAAGTAAAGGAAACATAAATAAATATGGTTATGGTATTTATGTAATTACTTTAACAGCTTAGTAGCATCTGTGTTACTTACTGTCTTAAAAGGAGAAACATTTGTTTCCTGAGCAATTTTAAAGGAAGAATGTTCCAATCTTGATGACAGAAAAGATAAGTTTTACAGTTCTGTCCAGCAGACTAGAAAGAATGCAATTTAATTTTAATGCTGTTCTCTGCAAAAACATGTTTCTCATCTTATTGTGGGAAGCACTAAAGAAGAATGTAATGTTTTGTAAAAGGAACTGGAACTAACAGTTCAATAGATAAAATAAAGTCAGTAATTTATGAGACAGGTTTGAGGACTGATTCTTTTTACTCAAATTAAACAATGTTGCCTTTAGCCACAGCGGAAATCACACAGAGCCTTTTTTGTGGCCTTATTCCCAGTGGTGCCTGCCAGCTAAGGGGACTGGTGGGGTGGGAGGGATGAAAATAGAGTGCAGGAGGAAAAGAAAAAAAGAAAAATAAATCACTTACCTGGCTTGCATGTCCTCGCTCCTCCTGATCTTCCTCTTCACTCCAGCATGGGCCCAGCCAACTCCCTTAACCAATCCTGGTGCTACTCTTTTGCTATTAGAGCAGCGCCAGGATTGGATAGAGCTCCTTCAGGCCCTGGAGGCCTGTGCTTGGTCTCCACCCAGCTGTATGGAGAGCTTCAAAGTGCGCATGTCACTTTGGCCGGCGCAAGACATCTTGCTAAAGTGGCATGCGCGCTTTAGAGGATCCAGTCAGTCACTGCTCCTGCCTCTGCTGCCTATCGGCTCAGTGAAGGCTGGATGCTGCAGTGCGGTGAGTACCCACATCGGAAAAATAAATGGCAATGAAATCTTTTCATTGCCATTTTATTTATCCTGTGAAGCTCGCAGCGGGCAGGGCGGGCAACGCTCCTCTACCGAAGTCAAGAAACCTCCGCTGCTTATTCCCCTTTACCTACGGCTGCTGCCATAGCTTTGGCACTGGCCTTGTCAGGCCAGCATCAAGTTACACCCAACACAGGTTACAACTTAATCTCCCAAGATCAAATTCAGTACGTGCAATCAGTAGGTACATTTAACCTCTAGATTGTTTTTTTGTTGGCCAGACACTCTATTACAATTAAATAGAAATCTCCCTTCCCTGTCAATATCCCTCACAGATGCACAATTGTTTTTCAGTGGGCTAAACCTACGTTGGCGCTAGGCTGCCAAAACAGCGCCAGTTCTGGGAGAAAGGACAGGAATGCCCTGTATTGCTTAAATACGGTGCATTCCTGCCCTTTCACTTTGGTATAGGGCAGCGCAGGAAGGTGCCGTGCTGCTCTGCCCCACGCCAAAATCCTATGAATAAGCCCGTTCATGTATACCAAGCCGCGCTCCAGTTTCACACTACCGGCAAGCAGTGGAGGGATTAGGACATAATACATTGAGCAACATTCTCGTCAAGTGACCTTCTCATATATGTACTTGTACTAAGCTGGTCGTTATAGTGGTTTATTCTTTTTCATCTTTGTTTGGGTTCTCTGTTCTTTTGTTTGCCTGCCAGAATATTGTACAATATAGCACATTAACACAGTAATGCCCGTTTTGTTTAATACTCTATTTCTCCAATTATCTAAATATCTTGTCACAGCATTTAAAGAATGATTCTGACGGTTTTACATATATTGTATTCGAACTGGTGACTTATGCTGATATTGTTATGCACATTATCTGTAACTCATTAACAAAAAGTTGGAATAAAGTTGTTTAAAAAAACCCTTGTTTTTTAGGTCTCGCCTACGCAGCGCGCATGCGCTGCATAGGAGAGACCTTTAGCGATCGGCACAGCTTTGGGGGCAAAAACGTGCACGCGTTGCATTGCTTGCAATGGCAACGCGTGCACGTCTGGCGATTCCCTTGCGGGAGCGCGCGGCGCCATATGGTGGCGCCATATGGTCGCAATCATTGCGCCTTGCTGCACGCTCCCGCAAGGGAATCGCGCAAGGCCCCCTGCTGCCGCGCGAGGCGCGCGCTTGTTTTACATGAAAGCATGTCAGCTACTGGGCATCTAACTGTGGAGTCTCGTGATGAAAACAAGTTTGAATGATGAAAATCTTTTTTCAGATGGCTGTCCTTAAGGGACAGGGTAACTTTTGAAATTACTTTGCCTTTAGTTAATAAACTTGTTCCAAGATTTCTCGTGGAATATTTTAAGTCACGTGACAATTGTTCAGTGTGTCTTTTGATTCAGTGCAAACACCTCTTGATGAAAAGCTGCGTTGGTGAATAGATTGTCACAGGGAATGGTTCTTTTCGATTGCTCACAATGTCTCCACTGTTTTCAAACACCATAACACTGAAGCAAATAAACAACTGTGTTACACACCATTGTGTGCCTATTGTGTGCAGACCTCATTCTGATACTAAAGCTTAGGATCTAAGGTATATGGCACAAAGAAATTCACAAATGAAAATCCCAGAAGTGCAACAGAAGGATTTTTCCGTTGGATTAAACAGATTTCAAACCAGGAAATTAAATGTCTGAGATATAGGAAACTTGCAAGAACATGGGGTTGCAATTTGTGGCCGTTGCAGTGGCTCATGAAGGTAGCTAAACATTTCATATCCTGAAAAAAGTGGGAGACAACTGTTTATGGTTGTAAGATGGCCCAGTGGTCTCAGTGCCCGTCCATAGACCTGAAAGTGAAATGTTTAAACACCCTCAAGGAGAAATCAGTCTTTAACTGGTCAATTGCCCTTAAAATAAGTACCTCTGAATTGCACAATAATTAACCCTTAAACCCCAACTGCCTAGGTACAATCCTGTTTGTTGTGTGCATTAATAGTTGTTTTTGTTATTATTTTAACAATAACAACAATAATAATAATAATTCATATTATTATACCCATTACTGGACTAGGTCTGCAAAAATGTGACAGATGTGAATGATGTACTTAGGTCATAAACACACAACTGTGTTATAAGTGAAACTGATCAACTTTGTGGACAGAGCACGAACGACATAGGAAGCTTCTTGGGCCTGGAAAGGTCTGTAGTCATCACGTGCCTACAGTTTGCAGCTCTAGAATACACTGTTAAACAGTACACGGTTCAACAAAGTACATTTGAATCAGTGTAGATGCTTTTGACTGGCATATCTATACATCTTTATGTAAGAACTGTTCCGGAGAGTCCTACAGCCAAGCACTAAAATCAATACACTGAGGGGAACGTCCATCCAACCCATAAACAGCTAGGCAGATTTAATTTGAATGTATGATTTATGAAGTTCAAAAACACTAAATCATTGCAGACGTGAGCTACACGGGTTGTGAAGCAGTTTATACTTTAAAGGGCAAATTTATAAAGTGAAAGTGACAAGTTCTCAGTTCTATGCATTTATCTGCCCGGCCAGCCCAGGTTACCGTCGGAAAACTGCTGCTTCAAACCTAGACCTGCTGATTATATGCTTACGTGTTCATGGTGCTGTTCTGCTCAATTTACCACAAAATACTGGTTCTCATCCACAACAGTAGGTCATTTTCTCCTCGGCCGAATGGGGATCTTTGCCATAGTTTCCTCCTTGAATGACAAACTACGATTTTAGTCAGACTGTAGTGTGGCTTTCACTTCCTGCAATGACAAGGCCGCTAGTGGCAGGACAGGGACACTGCTGCCTAGAGGCAACTGCATCACAACACAGAAAGCACAAAAGGGCAGAGTAGAGAGTGACCGGGTAAATATTTCCACACGGAAAAGCAATTTAATGTTGTTATGCACAGCAAAAACAATTTCACTTCCTCTGGTCAAGCGTGCAGAGGGATGTTTTGGTCGATTTGCAGACACATTATGTAACACTTTAAACTGAATGACAGCGACCACGTCGCACATGACAAAGAACCCGTGCTAGCTGTGCAATTTGACCTGTAGTTATGTGCTTGATAGTACAGGCTCTCCGTGCAGGCTCAGGTGGCCCAGTCTGTGTTAAATGCCACCGCCACACGCGCCTCAACACAAATGTAATGATGCTGACAATACAGTGTACACACAAGGCTCTGCAGACTGACAACACCAACACGGCCGCCTCATTTAACAGTGGCACACCTATCTGCACTGCCCATCACTGCCACACTAACCTGGTAATTGTAATTGCATTTATATAGAGCTTACTTCCCCTGACGAGGAGTCAAAGTGCTTTTTCAGCGAGTAACATGCTACTCCGGAACCAAACAAGCATTGGCATAGCCAATAGGTCTCGCCTTTGGAACCTTATAAGTGTTTAGCCATGCAACAGTTGATGTTGTTGCAGGAAGGATATTGTGCTGCATAACTAAATACTTATAAGGCCCCAAAGGCGAGACCTATTGGCTATGCCAATGCTTGTTTTTTATTATGTTAGTGAAATTTTCAGTGCTCAATTATTGCTAATTATGTTTGCCAAGTGTTCTCTAACTTCATTATTGCCCTGATTACTGCCGGTAATCTTCATTACTCCTAGTCCTACTCGTCCTCCGCCCTGTCATAACTAATTGGTTGTAACCAATGACAGGAAACGCTAACTAACCCCACCCGGCAGGTCTATAAATCCATAGCCTTACCTTAGCACTTCCTTTTTTTATTCGTACTTAATTATTACTACTTATGTTCACCGAGTGCGCCCTAACTCTATTATTGCCATTGTACAAAATATATTATTTTATAGTCCAACTAGTAAAGTGTCAAATTGAAATAAATGTTAGCTGCCCGCAGGGCTGCCATTTAAACTGTATGTGTCTCAGTTCATAAAATCCAAATCTGCCTTTCTTTAATCCCAGTGGCAGCCGGCACGGATCGGGGTTGTGGGGTGGGGAGGCGGGGGGAGTAAATAAAAAATGTAACTTACCTCCTCACCGCGTCCTCCCTCACCGTGTCCTCCTCGTTGCGTCTCTCCTCGGCCGGAACACAGAACAGGAAGCACCCAGGCTGAGGCTCCCCTAAGCCAATAGCAATACAGAGAAACACCACTCTGCCCAAGGTTAACTTAATCTGGTGCTAGTAAGTCACCGATAAGAAAAACTCGGTCCTACAAACCAATTGTCCTCCCGAATGGAATACAAACAAGTAAATAGGAAAAATATATATTTATTTATAATATTCGATTGGTACAATACAAAAGACATAAAACTCAATATCACAAAGATCAATATGCATCATGAGTCACACACACTCATTCTATCCAACCAACCAGACAAACACATACTCAAGTCAAGCATACTCAGACATCCCATCAGGTAACAGCTCATTGAATCACAGTGGCAGTGTTTGCGTGATGCCACAAGTCTTCCCCTAAAGAGCAAGTATACAGTATCAATGTAACATGAGCAGTTAAGCAAGAGGGATACACGATCCTCAGCTTATCACACAGTTCGAAATTACAGTTTCTTCTCCAGGGGGGAGATAGATGCAGGGGAGACACAAGGGCTCCAGCGCCGACGCGCGTTTCGGTGTCTAACCCGGATCTGGGTCACAGCTTCATCAGGACGAAGCAAGGCAGTGTGGGACTCATGAAGGAAGGTGCCTAAAAGAACAACAGAAAAATATATATACAGATACATATACATTGTTGGGACAAAAATAGAAATAGAGAGGGGTGTCGATATATAGATCATCCCCTTTACAGTACCTCATTAAAAGGGGGGCAAGGTTTGTAGGAACTGAGAGGATAGTTTTCATAATTTAATGAATCAGGGAGAGTGCACAAGGACGAAATAGAAAAGGAAAAAATGGAAAGAAAAATAGACCAAAGTGCTGTGGAATGTGCTGGATTGGATCATCACCAATAGCCAAACAAACATAGGTGTGGGAAAAAAAAGGTGAAAAAATGTGAACTCCGTAGTGAACATTTGCAACAAAACAGTGCCATACATACCCAACAGAGAAGAAGATTTAAGTTGAGATATATGTCAAGTATGTTGATCAATACCTGGAGGTTAATACCAGGGCCTAGTGGCTAAAAGAGAGCTAAGATGGTACAGCAATGCATGACTCCCAAGGATGACCTACAGCGAAAAAGTATATATATATAACTTCTGGTTGAGAGAATATATACCAAAAGGGTTCTAACGAATGCTAAAAACCAGACCGGCTTACCCGATATAGTCAAAGAAGAGACACGCTGATAAGGAGTACGATTACATCCATGTGCGGGATAAAAAGTAAACAGCATGTGAGAAGGTCTAGTCCGATGGAAACAGGCCAACTTTAGAAAGAAGTCGCCATAGGGACAGGCAACGTTGCTAGGATGTAGCAAGGTCGTGTAGGTGCAGGAAAGCCAAATAAGACGAAAAACAGAACTACATTTGGAAACAGACAATACATATACATAAGGACTAAACAGACACATGGGTACACTTTCTGTGACAAGCAATGTCAGGCATAGTTTAAGGAAAGATCTATGAAGTAGTTTAGCGAGGGGCAAGACGCCAACAAACCGAATGTCTGTATACAGCAAATTAGGGACGGACACTCGTGGCAAATGGATGTTTAGAAGCCGAGAAGTGTCTGCATCAAGCAGACGATACACAGGCAGCTGGTAACATCAAGTTTGTCAGGACCAAGTGGCAGAGAAAACGTTAAAAATAAATAAAAATAAAAATAGAAGCCCGAGACCATCGAGGCAAAGGAGTCATAAAGAAAATACTAACGTTAAGACGGTCATAGGCCAAAGAGCAGCCCTGCCAAGTATCACGCAACAAGCGTTAGACTAACGCATTTTCGTGTGGTGATCCGCATCACCGCACGAAAATGCAAAGTCACGCATTAATAGAGCCTCGTGAAGTTGCTGACAACAGCTTACGCAGGAGATGGGAGCGCTGCTATTAGCACTCATCTGGCAGCTCAGTGTATGTGACAGTCTAGTCAGAAGTGCGCTGCTCTGCAGCGGCAGTCACGTGAGATGGCGTCACATGACTGCAACATTGTCTCCATGAATTGCGTTGGCGCGATCAGCGGGCGGCAGTTTATGCTTAAGTTTCGTTTGGCACAGGCAGCCCCACCGTTCCTCGCACTCTTGCCTGTGGCTTTCATCATGCAAATACGTCCCTGCGACCGCACGGCTGCTGGAGACTCGTCGTTGCTTGGCTCTCCGTCACTGACACTCAGGTCAGACTGTAATATCGGACTTTAAAAATATTTAATTTTAGAGCGTCACTGAGCAGTGCTCCGCTCAGCTGACACATCATGACGATGGTAACCACTTTACCGCCGGCTGGTGGTGAGCGTGGACCACACGGAGCAGGCTGAGAATATAGCCTGCCCTTCCTCTGAGTTTGTTTATTTGATTTCATCGAGGGCCCAGGCCGCCGAGGCTCCCTGGCATTGTAGGCTTCGGATATCAGCGGTGGGAGGGGCACTGGGGGCACGGGGCTGAGGGGATTTCTCAAGGAGTGCGAGAGACACGAGACTGCAGCCAGTTGCTGCTTCATGTTGTATCGTGAAAGAAACTCCTCTGACTGCTCTCTGAGTTGCGCTTGAGTTTAGTTGCACTGAAAGGACAAGCACGTAATAAAAGTCCAGCTGCAGCAGCTCAAACTAGCATCGTGATTAATCACTTCTATACAGTCCTCTGTGCAGCTCTCTACTCTGCTCAGCTGACAGTAGGACCGGCTGCCAGAGACTCGTCGCTGCCGTGGCACACATTTACTTAGTGCTCATTCTCAATATATTTAATTTAAAGCTGAGCGTGCGTCAGCATGAGCCTGTAGCTCACTGCTTGTGTCCTCGGGCTACACTGAAATGGTGCCTCTGCAGGCTGGGCAGCGAGGTCAGCATACAGTGGCTCTAGATAACTGATTTATATTATAGCAGCTGAGATCTTTTACTGCGTGATATGATGACTTTTGGGAGCAAAGCTAAAGCACTGCTTAAGATAACTGCTAAAATATGTTAGCACCCTTCCATTTTTGCTGCTTTACAACACTTTGTAGAGCTTCTTCGAATTTCCTGTTGCTCAAATGGATCTAATTAGTGATATTTATATATTTACCTCGTCTTCATTGCTTGATTTTGCACGCGAGAAAGTGTCTCTATTAGTTGTTGAAATGTCACTCATAATTACACTGAAATTATGGAATTGTCACACATAGCAATCTGAAACCTTGGCAGCTATGAAAGAGAGGGGAGCCAAATTCACCGGACATATTCCAGAAAACAATGAGGGCAACAGCGCGCTTACCTCGGACAGATCTCTGGCGCTGTGAAAAGAAAACGGAATCCAGAAGGCGGATGGGTGCTCCCGCCGGTGGTGACCGACGGCTTTAGAAATTCAGGAGAGCACGGTCGAGATATAAGCGCGACAGACGCGCGAAAAAGACCTGCACGGGGGGCGGAGTCAAAGGTAACGTCCTACTCGACAGGTAGGAAGCATAGAGGTAGGACTACCTGGTAGGCTAAGAGGCGTGGAAGGTGAGCGTCATGACAGAATGGATAGAGTACAAGCCCAAGGCGATACAAACGGGCAACAGGGTGGAAACTAGGAGCAGAAGCCTGCCCAAAATACTCCCTAGGACAATAGTGCAAGGTGCATACAGAGTAAAGAAATACACCCTACACTCCAAAGGGCCGAGGGGGACAGGAGTCTGTGTAGACATAGATGTGTCCCGAGCTGAAATAAGAAATCATCAAGAAACAGGCGATGTCATGGGAGACATGGATCCAGAAGTCGTTGACAGACGGAGAAAAGGCACGATGGGCGACAAGATGGATTGCCCAGGGAGTGCCAAAGTCAGGACGTATCAGGGAGCCCAGGAAGGTCCACAGTCATATGGCGAGAAAGTCACGTGGTAGGGCGGGAGGGAACCAAAAAAGATGGCTGGAAAAGAACATGGGCCCAGTAAACCAACGGTAGAAAGCTAGGGAAACGAGTCTAAAGATCCCGCGGGAGGGGGTAAGGGCAGGGCTCAGGGTAGGGGATAGTACTCGGAGAAGTTAGAAAATAGCATTCTCCCATGGTAGATTTTCGTTGAGTCCCTTTTCGTTTGATTTGAGGGTGAATATCCAAAAAACCTCTCTCTTCCTGCGAGTGGCAGTGACATCTCTGCCAGCTTGGGGTTGGATTTTCTCCAGAATGGACCATTTAAGGTCACTTTCAGCATGGGCCGCCTCAATCCAGTGGCTGACCAGAGGGGCAGAGCGTTTCATGAGCCTGATGTTGGACTTGTGTTCCCCAATTCTTATTCTGCATTTCCTGCCGGTTTCGCCAACATAGGCCAAATTGCAGGGACACAGGATGATATACACGATATTGGATGTGCGGCAGTTGGTCATTTCCGAAAGAACGACCGTCCGGTCGTTTATTCGGATGTTGTCGCTAACGATAGCATTGGGGCAAGCTTGACAAGAGCCACATCGATGGCTACCTTTAATGGGCTCACCTCCTGTGATAGATTTATGACAGAAGGAAACACATTCCCAGTTTTTCGCTCTAACCAGGTAGTTGCTGAGATTTTTATTCCTCTTGAAGGCGAAGAGAGGTCTCGGGAGTTTGTGTTCATCTTCGTCGATGTTAAGGAGATGCCATTGCAAGTTTATGACCTGGCGCACCTTGTGATTAAAGTTGAGTGCTTGGTAACACATACAAGTTGGTCAGTTTTTTCTGCGTTTTTACGTGAAAACATGGCTTCTCGATTATAATACCTGACTCTTTTCAGGGCATCTTTTATCAATCTGGCAGGGTATCCTCTTATCAAGAGCTTCTCCCTCAGGATTTCCGCTTGTTTGAGGAAATCACCCAAATTGGTGGAATTTCTTCGAATACGAAGGAACTGGCTAAAGGGTATACCCTCCTTTTGGCATCGGGGATGGAAACTGCCGAATTGCAATAAGGTGTTTCTGGCAGTTGGCTTGGTGTACAGCGTGACCTGGAGATGGGCATTGCAGTGCTGAACCCATACATCTAAGAATTCCAACTTGATGTTACTTGAATGGACGGTAAATTTCAGATTAAGCCAATCACAATGCTGCAATGCAGCGTTGTGATTGGTCTCAGCACCGTGGTTCGGCGCTCAGACGGGGACTGGGAGCCTGGGCATGTTCTCCACCCAGGCTGTAATGCAGCTTGGGTGGAGAACATGCTTAGTGCGCATGAATATTTGGCCGGCCCGAGACGGCCGGCCAAACATTCATGCACACTTAGCAAGTGAAAACCATTCCTCCCCTCCCCTGCTTTGTCAGCAGAGCAGCCCCGCCCTGTCCCGCTAGGCAAAGCTGTTGAGCCCGCAACAGGAAAAAATGAAATGAGAATAACTCTCAGTTATTATCATTTTATTTTACCTTACACTGCTGAAAAGCAGTGGGGCGACGCTCCTACGCCTTAGCGGAGGAGCCGCCACTGTTTATTCCTCAGCAAGGTCAGTTTCAGTGTCTGAATTTTATCAGATAGGAACAACTAAACAGAGACACTTTACTGATACATAAGGCAGGATATTAAGAATATATTTTGTTCTCAGCATTTAATTGCATTGATTATAGACCTTCCGTCGAGCGGGCGGTTTCAGTGTCTGCATGTGATCGGAAAGAAACAGCACCGCTGATATTCATGTTAAGTGCACATTAAAATCTTATTTTTAATGCAGAATTCAAGTCATAAAAATGAGAAGGGCAATTTATTTTCACAACATTCATGTCAACAGTAAAAAGAAGCATTGGTAACTGCAATAGGTTTCGTCTATGTGCATAATAATAAGCTGTTTTTTGTTGTAAGTTGTAGCTTGATGAGCAGTTGTGCAATATAAGTTACTGAAGCCCCTTTTAAGATTTTCCATTAAATACAATAGATTTCACAAGCACACAAAACCTAATAAGCACAGCGCAAGAGCTGTGCAGGTGAAACCTAAAATAAGGAAAAAGCAGACCAAGTATTTCACTGTTGGAAACTTGCAAAGCAGATACCATGCTGTGGGGCATTAAGTGTTACAGAGAACTATGCCGAGCCCTATCTATTTACTTAAAGCACAGTCCACTCACAGTGAAAGTGAGGCTGTGGGAGTCCCTCAAATAAAACCCATTAAAGGGTACTAATCCTATACATTGTTTAAACAATAAAACACTATTTTCAACATAAGAGATGCTTTGCATTAGGAATCACTAATTTAAGGACACCTTTGATGTTCCCCAAAAAATAAGGAGCACTTTAACATAGTTATATTTGTTTAAGCATCCCATGGGCTGAACAGGAAAGTGTAAGATCACAAGTGGCATCTAAGCAGAAGTGCGCGCAGGCGAAACCTAAAAAGCAATGCTTCACAAAAGGTTGCAGTTCGCAAATGTGGGCCATTTTTTGGGGGAGCAACCGTGTCTATTTTTGGTCCCAATCTGACCGTGCTTTGAGGTCAGGAAGAACTTCATAACTGTATCTTTTGCTTCCGCGTTTGGAGGTGTAGGTTTTGCAGGACTAGAGTGCTAAAACCGTGTAGTGCACCCTAACTGCATTGATGCATGTGGAAGGCTCATGGTGGAAAGCAACATCTTAACACCACATGCCACAGACAGCATATATAAATGGAATGAGATGCAATTATCAAGAAACACTACATATTTGTTGCATTCCATCATAAGGCAGGATTCTACTTTTTTAAGTAGAGGGGGGCATATTAGCAAGACCCACGTTAAAATTATCGCCGTTTTAGCGGCAGGAAACTGCCGCTAAAACGGCGATAATGGGCTTGCTAATATGCGTTATAGAATTCCAATAGAAGCCCAGGTCCTGTCCTGGACATCTAACCTGGGCTTCTATTGGAATTCTATAACGCATATTAGCAAGCCCATTATCGCCGTTTTAGCGGCAGTTTCCTGCCGCTAAAACGGCGATAATTTTAACGTGGGTCTTGCTAATATGCCCCAGGGTTTTCTATCAGTGAAGAGAAGAAGAGTGTATATTTCATTTATTGCCTGTTAATTCCGAATGAAGCTAAAGCTATGAACATATGAATTAGCTAAACTGCAAATTAAGGAAGGGTACCTGCTGATTTTAGAATTAATTAGTTTTAGTTTCACAACTGTTTTCCAAGAATCCGTTTTTTTAAGAATCAATTCTTTTATGTCCCACATTTTTTTTTTCTTCAATTAATGATGGCCTTTTTGATGAATCAGTTTGCTTTTTTAAAGTCTTTATTCTTTTTTCCATTTTTCCAGGGTGATTTTTTGTGGTTAATTTGCAGCACAGCAAACTTTTAGAAATATGTTATCTTAGTTTGCTTTTGATTTAATTAAAATCACCTAAACCGGTTGCAGCATTGATTAGTGAAGCAATGGTTGTTTCATGTCTTTGAGGATTTGGTATATCAGAACTCTTTACAGCTGTTCTGATTTGGAAAACTGCGGGGTATAATGTCAACCTTCGTCAGTATTTATATAATTGTGATGCAGTAGTCTTGCTTACTTTCATAAATGCATAACTGTCAGGATTACACACGTATGGCACGCAAAGATTAGGAGGTAAAGCAATGGGTTAAAACGAAAGGGGTAGTTTTAGCCGACATTTCACTCAGCTTCACGTATCTTCGAGTGAGGCCTTCGATGTAGCTGGAGGTAAGACAGTAATGGACAGGGTCAAGGCACTGTCAGTTAAGAGTTGTGCTTAGCACCCATCTAAATTGCTCTAGCAGCTATCATCTTGGAGGGTGGTGGCGGTTATTTACTGTGACTTATTCTTAGCCGAGAGCCAGAATTAGGTTTTAGATACCAGCGGGTCTTGTAAAGTGCTTCCCAGGCGAAGACGGGCTGCGGGAGGCGATCCATGTCTTTTACCTCATGAGAGCTGTGACAGATGACAGATTAAAGGAAGAAAGCAAGGGAGGGATGCAGGTGTGGAGCACAGGAATTTTGTTTGCGATAAAACAGCGGGACTGAAGAAATAATGTGCATTACCTTGTATTTGTCGAGGCCAGCAAGCTGTTCCGGGGTGACATATCGGTGCTCAAACATGTTGCTGTTTGCCTGTGATGCTCGTGTAGAGCGCTCCGATAGGGATCACGCTACACAAAAGACATTACCTGTGCAGAGACGATAACAACCTGTGGGAGAAGTGGCACAGGAGGTCAAGGTGCTGCTACTGGGGAAGAGGTTGGAGGAGGAGGGGACAAGCAGGGGTGCTGACACGCTTGCTCAGAAAGATGTTCGAAGCAGACGAAAAGGAGTACTTGGGCCGTGGGATACTGATAAGAAGAACACACGAAGAACAACAGGAAGTAGCATGCCACAACCAATAGAAATGAAGGAAAAGTAAGTGGCACTCACACCAATCAATGAAAAGCAAGGGCAAGCGCTGTGCAAGCGAAACCTAAAATGGAGATAAATGTGAGCACAAGCGAGACAACATTCCACTGAAGAGCGATGACAAAATGACAGGCAGAGAGGACAGACCGATCGAGGTGGAGTTGGAGAACAAAGAAGAGCTGAAGGCTGGCAGAACCCGTGGCAGATACCTAAGGTTCCTAGATGTCATAATCGGGCCAAACTGTCAAACCTGAAAATTTCCCACCACGGTTGGTCAAGGTATGCTGGCTTATATATCACTCAAAACCACCCCACTTTCCTCCTGTTTCCCAAACAATGACAGTTTGATAGTCCCTGTCCTCAGAGCCCAGGTACCTGGGTGCCACCTGAGAGCCAGGTGGCGGTAAGACTTCTTAAGGTCATCATCTGTGGCATCCCTGCGCCATCCCAAAGCTTTGTAGTGATACTTCATGCTGACAGCAGCTCAGAGCCTGCCGCCATGCTGAGACAGGGACCAACAGAAACAGTATAGCAGGGAGTGGAGACAAGAACGGACATGGCATAGTCGGTACCTACAAACGCGTGGACACTAGTCACAGTAGCAGTGATCACACCAAGAGAAAGGCGTAATTAGGGTAGTTAAGGGTACTTAAACCATAGCAGACCTAGGTTATGAGCACACATTTAATGGAAATTAAAAGAACAAGACTCCTTCCCCAGCCATGCCTCTAAAGCACACAAACTGCTGCATGAAGATTGGTACCTAATGCATATGTGCATGCATGCCAACATTTTGAAACAGGAAAGAGGGAGCTTTTGAAAACTAGAGCAGTGTAGTCTCCCTGATGTTTCAACTTTCTGACCTAGTTTATCTTTGGAAAGGGGTCAGAAACATGATTTTTGATTAGCGCAACTGTATATGAGCTACTGGTGGCGTCTGCAATTCGCCTATGCATAAAACAAGCTGCGTAAGCACCCGACACGCGCATAGTTTACTCAAATTTTAGTCTTTTTTCACCCCAGGCAGTGTGAGCCAGGACTAATGTGTGAATGGCAAACCGGGATGTGTCAAGATGGTTGTCATTGAAAAGGTGCGTGGGAGGAGGGAAAGGGGGGGGGGCAACATGAGGAACGGAGGCAAACTGTAGAGAGCCATGCACTTGGCAGAAAGTAAAAACAAGCACAGGGCAAGCGCTGTGCAGGCAAAAGCTTAAACATAAGTTCCATAAAGCAGATGAAAACAGTACTTAGACCATGGGAGACTGATAAGAGAATACATGGAGGAACAACAGGAAATAATAAGCCACAGCCAATAGAAATGAAGAAAAAGTAAGTGGCAAGTACAGGAAACAATGAAAAGCAAGGGCGTGATGTAAGCCCCTTTTAAGATTCATATTAAATACAATATATTTCACAAGCACAGCGAAAGCGCTGTGCAGGCAAAACCTAAAAAAGGATTCTCAAAGCCAATAGATCTTGCCCTTCAATGCATTACTCAACTGTTTGGCTTGGCCAATGCTTTTTGGCAATTTTGTTCCATATCTACAACAACAAAAAATGCTAGTTTGACATTGCAGGACAGTGGAGTGGCATAGAGTTGAGTAGAGTGTCATAGAGTGGAGTGGAATAAAGTGTTGTAGAGTGGAGGGGCATAGAGTGAAGGGCACAGAGTGGAGGGGCATAGAATGGAGTAGATCAGAGTGTTATAGACTCTCATACAATGGGGTGTCAGAGTGGAGTGGAGTGGCGTAGAGTGGCATAGAGTGGAGGAGAGTGGCATAAATGGAGTAGAGTGTTATAGAGTGGAGGGGCGTAAAGTGGCTCAGCACAGAGTGGAGTAAAGTGTCGTAGAGTGGAGTAGAGTGATGTGCCATAGAGGGAAATGGAATGCTGTGGAGTAGAGTGGGATGGTGTAGCTTAGAGTGGATTCAAGTGTCATAAATTGGAGTGGTATAGCATGGAGTATCATAGAGTGGAGTAAAGTGGCGTAGAATGTTGTAGATTGGAGTGGCACAGAGTGGCATAGAGTTTCATAGAGTTAGTGGCATAAAAGGAGTGGTGTAGAGTGTCGTGGAATGTCAGAGAGTGGAGTGTCGTTGAGTAGACTGTCAGAGTGTAGTAGAGTGTCATGGAGGGTCATTGAGTTGAGGGTCGTAGACTGGAGGGTCAAACAGTGGCAGGACATAGAGTGGTGTGGAGTGGAGTGGCCTAGAGTGAAGTGGCATAGCGTGTCGTAGAATGGAGTGGCATAGAGTGGAGTAGAGTGTCAAAGAGTGGAGTAGAGTTTAATGGAGTAGACTGTTATAGAGTGGAGTATCGTGGAGTGGAGTATCATAGAGTGGAGTAAAATGGCCTAGAGTGAAGCGGAGTACAGCGCAGTGGCGTAGAGTGGAGTGTTGCAGAGTAGAGTATAGTGGCATTGAGTACTGTAGGCCATAGTAGATTGGTGTAGAGTGCAGTATCGTAGAGTGCATTGGTTTTGAGTAAAGTGATGTAGAGTGCAGTGGTTTAGAATAGAGTGGCGCAGAGTGCAGTGGAGTAGAGTAGAGTGGTGCAGAGTAGAGGAGAGTGGTGCAGCATAGATTTCAGTGGCATTGATTGGAGTGACATAAAATGGAGTGGTGCAGAGTGGAGTAGAAAGGCAAAAAGTGCAGTGGTGTAGAGTAGATTGTTTTAGAGTAGAGCGAATTGGTGTAGAGTGGAGTGACTCAGAGTAGAGTGGAGTGGAGAGGTGCAGATTAGAGTGCAGTGGCATAGAGTGCAGTGGCATAGAATGGAATGATGCAAAGTGTAGTGGCATAGAGTGCAGTGGTGCAGAGTGTAGTAGAGTAGCAAAAGTGCAGTGGTGTAGAGTAGATTGTTTCAGAGTAGAATGAATTGGTGTAGAGTGGACTGGTGCAGAGTAGAGTGGTGCAGGTAAGAGTGCAGTAGCATAGAGAGCAGCAGTGCAGAGTAGAATAGAGTGACATAGAGTGGAATGGCTAGAGTGCAGTGGCGTAGAGTGGAATGATGCAGTGTGTAGTGGCATAGAGTGCATTGATGTAGAGTGCAGTAGAGTGGCATAGAGTGGTGTAGTTAGTTTCAGTAAAGTGAAGGGCGTACAGCAGAGTGGTGCAGGGTAGAATGTCATGGAGTAGAGTACAGTGGCGTAGAGTACAATGGCAGTAAGCAGAATGGCATAGAGTGCATTGTCGTAGAGTGCAGCGGTGTAGAGTAGATTAGATTGTTTTTTTAAGTGGATTGGCGTAGAGTGCAGTGGCGCAGAGTGTTGTGGTGTATAGTGCATTTGCACAGAGTGCAGCAGAGTGGCGTAGAGTAGAGTGGTGCAGAGAAGAGTGCAGTGGCATTGATTGTAGTGATGCAGAGTAGAGTGACATAGAGTTCAGTGGCAGAGAGTTCAGTGTTGCAGAGTTGAGTGTCATAGAGTGCAATGTTGTAGAGTAGACTGGCGCAGAGTGCAGTGGTGTAGAGTAGAGAGGTGCAGAGTAGAGTAGGGTAGAGTGCTGTGATGTAGAGTGCAATGGTGTCCAGTAGAATAGCATAGAGCGTAGTGGCTTATAGTAGAGTGTTGCACAGTAGAGTATAGTGGCGTAGAGTGCAGTGGTGCAGAATCAATTGGCATATAGTGGAGTGACGTAGAGTGCATTGGTTTTGACCAAAGTGGAGTAGAGTGCATTGGCATAGTGTGCAATAGCATAGAGTGCAGTGGTTTAGAGTAGGATGCTGTAAAGTGAAGCGGCGTAGAGTACAGTGGTGCAGAGTAGCGTGGTGTTGAGTGCAGTGGCATAGATTGGAGTGGCGCAGAATAGAGTAGAGTGGCATAGAATAGGTTGTTTCAGAGTAGAGTGAAATGGCGTATAGTGGAGTGGTGCAGGGTGGAATAGAGTGGTGCAGCGTAGAGTGCAATGGCGTAGAGTAGAGTGGCATGGAGTGCAGTGGCATACAGTGGAGTGGCGTAGTGTGCAGTGTTGTTGAGATCAGTGGCGTAACGTGCAGTGGCGTAGAATGCAGTTGTGTACAGTAGAGTATCATAGTGTGCAGTGGCATATAGTGCAGTGGTACAGAGTAGATTAGAGTGGCATAGAGTGCAGTGGTGTAAAGTGCAGTGGCGTTGAGTGGAGTGAAGTAGAGTAGAATAGCGTAGAGTAAAGTGGTGCTGGGTAGAGTACAATGGTGTAGATTGCAGTGGCATAGACTGCAGTGCTGCAGAGTAGAGTAGCATAGAGATCAGTGGTGGAGAGTGCAATGTTGCAGAGTAGAGTGCCGAAGAGTGCAGTGTTGTAGAGTAGACTGGCATAGAATGCATTGACGTAGAGTGCAGTGGCGTAGAGTAGAGTGCTGTTGAGTTGAGTGGTGTAAAATGCATTGGTGCAGAGTAGATTGGCATAGAGAGCCGTGGCATAGAATGTATTGGTTTTAAGTAAAATGGTGTACAGTACATTGGCATAGAGTGCAGTGGTTTAGAGTAGAGTGGCGTAGAGTGGAATGTTGCAGAGTAGAGTATAGTGGCATAGGGTACTGTAGGGCATAGTAGATTGGTGTAGAGTGCAGTGTCGTAGAGTGCATTGGTTTTGAGTAAAGTGATGTAGAGTGCACTGACATAGAGTGCAGTGATGTAGAGTGCAGTGGTTTAGAATAGAGCGGCGCAAAGTACAGTGGAGTAGAGTAGAATGGTGCAGAGTAGGTTAGAGTGGTGTAGAGTGGAGTAGTGCAGCATAGATTGCAGTGACATTGATTGGAGTGGCATAGAATGGAGTGGTGCAGAGTGGAGTAGAGTGGTGAAAAGTGTAGTGGTGTAGAGCAGATTGTTTCAAGAGTAGAGCGAATTGGTGTAGAGTGGAGTGGCGCAGAGTGGAGTGGAGTGGAGTGGTGGAGATTAGAGTGCAGTGGCATAGAGTGCAGAGTAGAATAGAGTGACATAGTGGATTGGCTAGAGTGCAGTGGCATAGAGTGGAAAGATGCAAAGTGTAGTGGCATAGAGTGCAGAGGTGCAGAGTGGAGTAGAGTGGCGAAAAGTGCAGTGGTGTAGATTGTTTCAGAGTAGAATGAATTGGTGTAGAGTGGAGTGGTGCAGAGTGGAGTGGAGTGGTGCAGGTTAGAGTGCAGTGGCATACAGTGCAGTGGTGCAGAGTAGAATAGAGTGACATAGAGTGGAATGGCTAGAGTGCAGTGGCATAGAGTGGAAAGATGCAAAGTGTAGTGGCATAGAGTGCAGAGGTGCAGAGTGGAGTAGAGTGGCGAAAAGTGCAGTGGTGTAGATTGTTTCAGAGTAGAATGAATTGGTGTAGAGTGGAGTGGTGCAGAGTGGAGTGGAGTGGTGCAGGTTAGAGTGCAGTGGCATACAGTGCAGTGGTGCAGAGTAGAATAGAGTGACATAGAGTGGAATGGCTAGAGTGCAGTGGCGTAGAGGGGAATGATGCAGCCTGTAGTGGCATAGAGAGCATTGGTGCAGAGTGCAGTAGAGTGGCGTAGAGTGGTGTAGAGTAGAGTGCAGTGGCATAGAATGGAGTATAGTGCATTGGCGTATAGTAGATTGTTTCAGTAGAGTGAAGGGCGTAGAGTGGAGTGGTGCAGGGTAGAATGTAGTGAAGTAGAGAGTAGACTCGCATAGAGTGCATTGTCATAGAGTGCAGCAGTGTAGAGTAGATTAGATTGTTTTTTTAAGTGGATTGGCGTAGAGTGCAGTGGCGCAGAGTGTTGTGGTGTATAGTGCATTTGCATAGAGTGCAGCAGAGTGGCGTAGAGTAGAGTGGTGCAGAGAAGAGTGCAGTGGCATTGATTGTAGTGATGCAGAGTAGAGTGACATAGAGTTTAGTGGCAGAGAGTGCAGTGTTGCAGAGTAGAGTGTCATAGAGTGCAATGTTGTAGAGTAGACTGGCGCAGAGTGCATTGGGGCAGAGTGCAGTGGTGTAGAGGAGTGTAGAGTAGAGTGGTGCAGAGCAGAGTGGCGTAGAGTGCTGTGACGTAGAGTGCAATGGGGTACAGTAGAATGGCATAGAGGTTAGTGGTGTATAGTAGAGTGTTGCACAGTAGAGTATAGTGGCATAGAGTGCTGTGGTGCAGAGTCAATTGTCAGATAGTGCAGTGACGTAGAGTGCATTGGTTTTGAACAAAGTGGAGTAGAGTGCATTGGCATAGTGTGCAGTAGCGTAGAGTGCAGTGGTTTAGAGTAGGATGGTGTAGAGTGTAGTGGCGTAGAGTACAGTGGTGCAGAGTAGCATAGAGTGGAGTGCCACAGCATAGATGGCAGTGGTGTAGAGTGCAGTGGCGTAGATTGGAGTGGGGCAGAATAGAGTAGAGTGGCATAGAATAGGTTGTTTCAGAGTAGAGTGAAATGGCGTATAGTGGAGTGGTTCAGGGTGGAATAGAGTGGTGCAGCGTAGAGTGCAATGGCGTAGAGTAGAGTGGCTTGGAGTGCAGTGGCATACAGTGGAGTGGCGTAGTGTGCAGTGTTGTTGAGATCAGTGGCGTAACGTGCAGTGGCGTAGAATGCAGTTGTGTACAGTAGAGTATCATAGTGTGCAGTGGCATAGAGTGCAGTGGTACAGAGTAGATTAGAGTGGCATAGAGTGCAGTGGTGTAAAGTGGAGTGGCGTAGAGTGGTGAAGTAGAGTAAAATAGCGTAGAGTAAAGTGGTGCAGGGTAGAGTACATTGGTGTAGATTGCAGTGGCATAGACTGCAGTGCTGCAGAGTAGAGTAGCATAGAGATCAGTGGCAGAGAGTGCAATGTTGCAGAGTAGAGTGTCGAAGAGTGCAGTGTTGTAGAGTAGATTGGCATAGAATGCATTGGCGTAGAGTAGAGTGCTGTAGAGTAGAGGTGTGTAAAATGCATTAGTGCATAGTGGATTGGCGTAGAGGGCAGTGGCATAGAATGTATTGGTTTTAAGTAAAATGGTGCACAGTACATTGGCATAGAGTGCAGTGGTTTAGAGTAGAGTGGCGTTGAGTAGAGTGGTGTAGAGTTTAGTGGCATACATTGGAGGGGTGCCATTGCAGTGGTGTAGAGTACAGTGTCGTATAGTGGAGTCGCACAGAGTGGAGTGGTGCATAGTGGAGTAGAGTAGCGTAGAGTGCAGTGGCATAGAGTGCAGTTGCGTAGAGAAGATTGTTTCAGAGCAGAGTGAAGTGGCATAGAGTGGAGTGTTGCAGTGGTGTAGGGTACAGTACAGTGGCGTAGAGTGCAAAGGCATATAGTGGCTCAAAGTGGATTGGCGTAGAGTGTCGTGAAGAAGAGTAGAGTGGCGTAGAGTGTAGTGAAGTACAGTGCAATGGCGTAGAATTCAGTAGAGCGACGTAGAGTAGAGTGGTGCATAGTAGAGTGCAGTGCCATACAGTGCAGTGGCATAGAGTGCAGTGGTGCAGAGTAGAGTGGCGTAGAGTTCAGTAGCAGAGAGTGCAGTGGTGTACAGTAGAGTACATTGGCATAGAGTGCAGTGACATAGAGTGCAGTGGCGTAGAGTGCAGTGGCATAGAGTTCAGTGTCGTAGAGTGTTGCAGAGTAAATTATATTGCATTGAATGCTGTGGTGTTGAGTAGATTTGCGTAGAGTTCAGTGGTGTAGAGGAAATTGGTTTTGAGTAAAGTGGTGTACAGTGCATTGGCGTGGAGTGCAGTGGCATAGAGCGCAGTGGTTTAGAGTACAGTGGCATAGACTGCAGTGATGCAGAGTAGAGTGGTGAAGAGTGGACTGGCATAGCATAGATTGCAGCGGTGTAGTGCAGTGGCGTAGAGTCAAGTGGAATAGGGTGGAGTAGTGCAGAGTGGAGTAGAGTGCACTGCTGTAGACTAGATTGCTTCAGAGTAGAGTGAAGTAGCGTAGAGTGGAGTGGTGCAGGGTAGAGAGGAGTGATGCAGAGTAGAGTGGCATAGAGTGCATTTGCTTAGGGTGCAGTAGAGTGGCATAGAGTGGGGCATAGTAGACTGCAGTGGCATAGAGTGCAATGGTGCAGGATAGAGCTTAGTGGAGGACAGCACAGTGTAGCAGAGTAGAGTGTGGTACAGTGCCGTGTTATAGAGAAGAGTGGCGCAGAGTGCATCAGCATAGGGTGCAGTGGCGTAGAGTGCAGTAGCGTACAGTAGAGTAGTGCAGAGCAGAATAGAGAGCAGTGGCACAGAGTACAGTGATGTAGAGGGTAGTCACTCAGAATGCACTGGTGTAGAGTGGAGTCACCTAGACTGCAGTGGCATAGAGTGCAGTGGTGCAGAGTAGATTGGTGCAGAGTGCAATGTTTAGAGTGGAGTCGTGTAGAGTGTAATGCATTCGAGCAATTCCCTTGCGCGTCAGTAGGTGGCATTGTCTCCGCCTTTTGTGAAGTCCGCATCACCTATATAGGCACCACCTCTGTGCGCTGACATCTTTTCTTTTTTTTTCCGAGCCAGCCAGTGCAGATCTGTAAAGACAGCTATCCTCTGCCACATTTTGACAGATTTTTCTCAACATTTTGTTGAACTTTTTTTTGGTGTGTAGGTTTTTTCACCATGTCCAAGAAGGTTTCTGGATTTAAGCCATACTGTGCCTGCCACTGCGCCATGTCAGTGACGGATCACCACTTGGTGTGTCTTTGGTGCCTGAAGTGTGACCATGACTCAAAGTCGTGCTCTGACTGCAGGGCCCTGGCTCTGAAAGGTTTGAGGGAGAGGTTCCTAAACCTGCTTGCGGCCCAGCGCTCGGCACTGCTTCGGTCACCCCGGAGGTCTCGTTCACGGTCCCAGTCGAGAGGAAGGTCTGAGCACCACTCCGTGAGCCCCAGGTCTTCGTATTCCCACTCGAAGTCTTCGAGTCGGTCAGGTAAGAAACACAAGAAACATAAGAAGTCAAAGCATTTTTCGGCTTCTCCCTGTCCTTCGGCCGGCACGATGGAGGAGCCTCGACATTCTAGGTCTCGTTCCTCGGAACCTGCACCTGGGTTGTCTCCGAACTTCCCAGCTTTTCCGGGAGCCGGAGGGACCCTCGCCCAGCTCAAGGAGTTTTATGACGCCCTGTGCCTCATATTTGAGCGGCCTAACCCTACCAGGGTGCCTTCGGGCCCCTTAGGCTCACAGTGGGCTCCATCGGATTCCATGCCAGCAGCTCCGGCACCGATGCCCCCCATGGATCTGGTGATGGATCCGGACCGACACCGGTCGTTCTTTTCAGACCTTCCCCAGTGCCGGTCCCGATGTGAGACTTCCAGAGCAGGGCCTGCCGGCGGCGGCAGCCCCATTTCTATCCCGATGATCTGGAGCCAGATCAGCGCCTACAGGTGCCGATACCGGCACCAATAGAACCCTTGGGTTTTGTGTTGTTTTCTCAGCCTTATTCTGAAGGGCTAGCAATGGAGAAAGATTGGGAGGGGTCACAGGACCCTTTACAAGACCAGCCTTACCAAGACATGGACTGGTGTGAGGAACTGGGTGAGGCCAGCAGACTTGATACCTCTCCAGATTTTGGCCTGCTTTCTCCCCCTACCGTGCCTATGGAGGAGGGCGCATCATACTCTATGGTGGTGCGGAGGGCAGCTGAGGTCCTGGACTTGTGATCCCTGCTGTGGCAGTCAAGACAAACATCTTGATGGAGATCCTGCAGCCTGGTGTCTCCTCAGTGGAACGCTTGCTGCTTTTCAATGAGGCCTTAACTGATGTCCTACTGGGCACCTAGTGCAAGCCCAGCACAGGGGCTCCTGTGAATAGAACAATTGCTGCATCATGAGAACCATCTTTCCAACCACCCTACCCCAAGAGCTTGGTAGTCCAAGCCTCTACCTCCCAAGGCGCATTGCCTTACGCACCCCTGGATAGGGACTCCAAGAGGCTGGATAGTAGGGTAAGAAAATCTTTTCTTCTGCCAGCCTTAAATTGCAGTCGGTTACACCACATGCTTATTGGCCCGTTATTCTAACCAGTGGCAGCTCGCACAGGTAACGCTGTGGGGCGGTGAGGCAGGGGCTGTTTGGGAGGGTAGTGGAGTACGACATACAACGGGAAACCACTTAAGTGTTAAGTGGTTTTATTTATTTATTTATTTACATTTCACTTTCCCGTTGTATGTCTTACTCCACTACCCCTCACCTGCCCCTCCCCCGCCCCGCCGGCCCACAGCGTTACCTGTGCGAGCCGCCACTGATTCTAACACTTTAAAGGAAACGGTTGCACAAGTGATGCCACAGGTCCCAGAGGAGGCCCGGGCATCCTCTCCCAACTGGTGTAGACGGGAGAGATGCAGCAAAGTTCGCCATCCGTTGTGGGCACGACATGACCGACTCACGCGGAAGAGTGATTTCAAAGGCAGTGGCTGTTAAATGCCACATATGGTTGAGGACTTCTGGCTTTTCGGGGGGTGTCCAGGCACCTCTCATGGACATGCTTCGGAGACAAGGCAGACATGGCACTGGAGTGCTTTAAGGACTCCCGGGCTACGGCCAAGCTCTTGGGCCTCTCAGTGGCCACTCGTCCCCAGTCTGCCTTTTGCCCCTTTTGTGGCTACGGAAGGGGTTTTCAGCCGTGCCAGCCATATCTCAGCCACAAGAATGCATAAGTTCAGCAACCTCTAGGAGGCCGTAGGCGAAGCTGGTTCCAGCCCCATGGGTTGGGCGGCCAGAGGCCACGTCAGTCCACCACCCACCTCTAACCTCAGCCTCCAAACCTTCCTAGTCCGGCCCTTCAAGATCATCGGCGGCCAGTTGGTGGCAGGATCAGCCATCATCTTCACCACTGGCAGGACATGATGTCGGACAGGTAGGTCCTTCAGATAGTCTGAAGGGGCCAATCCCTCCCCTTCGAGACTACCTGTCCCTCCATGCCTCCAACTTATGACCGACTGACGGAGGATCACCTGACTTTGCTTCAGGAGGAAGCCATGGCTCTCTTGGCCAAGGGAGCCATAGAGAGTGTTCCAGCTCCAGAAGTAGGCTGTGGTTGCTATTCCTGCTACTTTCTGGTCCCGAAGAAGGAAAAGTGCCTGCACCCTATCAAAGATCTGCGAGCCTTCAACTACTTCCTCAAAAAATTCAAGATGCTCACTTTAGCTCACGTCTTGTCTGTCCTGGACCCGGGAGATTGGATGGTAGCATTGGACTTGCAGCACGGTGATTTCACATTCCTGTCCTGCCTGCCCATCGGCGCTACCTGTGGTTTATGGTAGGACACGAGTATTTGATGTTTACCGTGCCCCCCTTTGGCCTTACCCTCGGGTGTTCACCAAGGTGATGGTACTGATGGTATCTGAGGGCAGCCGTGGTCTTGGTACAAGATTCTATAACTGCTCCTCATGCACCAGTGATGTTCCTGGTTACTCCATGTCCCCACCACTAATCTTCTGCGTTCATCACCTTCAGTTCACTTGTCGCTCGATGTCCTTATCTCCATTGCTGCCTGACCTTAATGAGGACGACCTGCAACTGAGTTACGGTAACAAAACCACCTATCCCAAGGCAATGAACCCTAACGAGATCTCCAGTTCAGACATTTACCCCCCACCAACTCCTTAACCGATATTTTTGATGGAACTTTTGACGATGCCTCCTGGGCGGAAACCAGAACTTGTCTTTATTTTCCGCGGTGCCCGAGCAACCTTGGCTGATGCCCGGTGGAGCTGTCTCTTGCAGCTAAAGAGGAGTTTGGCTCTGGTTCACCCCTTGGCCGGCACCTACCCAGTCGGACATCGGACATTGTTCTCCTCGCCTCCCCGTTGTGTTTACTATTTGCATTCCTTACCCCTGTTCGCCCTCTCCCTCTACCTTTCCTCCCCCATAAGACGGGTGTACGCGTTAATAAGTAACTGATGTAACTATGTAACAATGTTTCTGATGCAATGTCCTATCTCATGTAAAGCGCTCTGATACCTTCGGGTCTAGCCAGCGCTTTATAAAACTCTTCAAACTTTCCCTCTTTTATTCTTTGTCTTCCTCCCCGGCTCCTATCCTCCCTCACCTGAATCTCTCCCCTTGCCTCGTTTTTAACGCATGCAACTGCGCCCCAGCAACTGGTTACTATGCTCTGAAACTATCTTGTAACTATTGTAAGCCATGTGCCCTTTACCAAAGCGCTCCCTCTCCCCTTGTTGGGGAGGGATCCAGCATTTATTCCCTGGAGTCTCAGAGACCCCTCTGAGAGAGTCCACAGCGTCAAGGGAGTTCACACACAGCAGAGGTGTGGGAATGGCGCCCCTTGCCAAAGCACTCCCTTTTCCCCTTGTTGGGGAGGGATCCAGTATTTATGCCCTGGAGTCTCAGTGACCCTCTGAGAGAGCCCACAGCGTATAGGGAGCCATACACAGCGGAGGTGTGGGAACGACACCTTTTCCACTGGGATCACTGCACACCGGACGTTGGACACTGTTTTTCCGTGTCTCCCGGTTAAGTTTCCTTCTCCCTCCGCCACCTCTTTCCCTCTTTCATTCTTAATCTCCCTCTCCTGCTCCTATCCTCTCTCCCCAGAATCTCTCCCCTTGCCTGCTTTTTCCCTTTAGTATTCGTTTTTAACGCATGCAACTGCGCTCCAGCAACTGGTATCTATGCTCTGAAACTGTGTATCTTGCAAAGTTGTAACTTGTAACTATGCTATGAAACAATGCTTTTCCTCATGTAAAGCGCTCTGATACCTCCGGGTCTAGCCAGCGCTATATAAAACTTTTCAAATAAAATAAAAAATAAATAAATAAATACTGGTCGCAGCTCATCTGCGCAAATCAAGGGTGCTAGTCTTCCCCTATCTCGACAACAGGCTGTTGAAGGTGAGTTCTCCCCAGGCTGTAGTCTCCCACCTCCAGACTACAGGGGTGTGGAATTTAATAAAATATTTACTTGTCCATGGGGTAAGTTGCTTCATAAATCTACTTGTCCTGTAACAAAATCCACTTGTCCCTTTTGTGCCATGTAATGCAGCAACAAATTATGGCAGCAATCTCATTATAAAAGAGCTCTGATATAACCTCACTGATTAAGCCGGGCTCATTTCGAAGTAGGGTTTGAATACCAGCAATTCCCTTATGTTGCAGCAATTCTGCAGATCTACATACTGGGGCTGAAGGTAGGGGTAAGCAATAGTTCCAGGGTTGGAATGCCATTTTGAGTCTGTGCAAACCTATTAACTTGCATGTTTTCAGGGTTTTCACCAACTCTTCTCTAATCTTTTCCTATACTGAGAAAGGTTGAAAATGTACTCCGGACAATGGCAGATGTAAAACTTCTTCCAGGGTTGGGAAAAAAGTGGTTGGAGAGAAAGTGAACTTGCAAACAGTCAGATTTTTGCATGAGCAAATCTGCATGTGTATATTTGCTCATTCTAAGATGCAGTTCACAAATATTTTCTAGGCGTACGATTTCTTGGCCTACTTCTGTAAATTCTTGTGAATTCATGAAAGCCATATATCTGCACTTAACGCAAGGACATATACCTAGGGTGCACTTTTCAGCATTTCTTTATTAATTGGGTCCCTAATTAGGTCTGGCTTTAACCATGACCTTTTGTGTTTATTAAAATTCTGTCTCTCTCTCTAGGTCTATCGGCTGGCTTCTTTGTGAGTGACAGCATTCTGCTCTTTCACAAGGAGCATATCGGTACACAAAGTAGTTTTGTTCAGTGCCAGGAACTACTGTGGCAATGTGTGCTTTTTGAGACCAAACACAATTTTGCTTTTGCCAATGTTGGTTATAATGGTGAGGGCTCAACAGCTCCCACACCAATAAGTATTTACAAAAACCAGAAACTCGAGATTTGGACAGTGGACCACAAAGCAACATATGCAGCACCTGTACCGTAAATTGCCACTATTATATAAATACAAAACAATCCTGTGTGCAGAAATCCAAATGTGCCCCCTGTCCAGAAGCACCACCCCTCACAAGGTGATTTAATACAAAAAACTGGATTGGAACTGCACCACCGCTAGTCAAAAAGGTCCATAAGCAATTGTCCATGAATGTTGAAGAGTCATAGTTCAATGAAGAATCTTTATTCAGTTCATAAAACTAACCATCAGCCAACGCGTTTCGTCCTTTTAAACATAGGACTTCTTCAGGGCAATATCAATAGACGGCGACAACCAATCCAATAGGTTGTAACCTGGTTGTAAGAATTATCAGGAGCAAGGGCTGTAGCCAGGCATCTGTTCCGTGCCGCAAAATAATATTCCAAGCTGTTCGGATTGATTGGTATAATCCAATGCCCAATTAAAAGCAGTTGAAATGAGCTTATGGTATGATAGCCATAGACAGATCTTACAACGTGCAAGTTCTATTGAAACTGGCACACAATGATGGAGACTATCCACCCAAACTAGTGCACTATAACCCGGAATGTAGCCCGGCGTGGATCCTTCCTCCAGATGGCCGTCCAGGTTACAACCTATTGGATTGGTTGTCGCCGTCTATTGATATTGCCCTGAAGAAGTCCTATGTTTAAAAGGACAAAACGCGTTGGCTGATGGTTTGTTTTATGAACTGAATAAAGATTCTTCATTGAACTATGACTCTTCAACATTCATGGACAATTGCTTATGGACCTTTTTGACTAGCGGTGGTGCAGTTCCAATCCAGTTTTTTGTATTTACAGAAACCATGCCAAAACAAGTCACACACTGACAAAACCAAAGACTGACCACCAATTTGAGACCTATGCATTTGCCAATGATGGTTTATTTTTATGTTTCCTATAATCTTATTGAAACTGGTTACACTTATTTTCCATTATGAATATTTTTGGGAAATACTAGCATACATCAACACATTTTACTAAATGATGCTGCAAAGAAATGGTACCTAACCATTTACAGTACTAAATGTCTTTTTTCCTATTTGCATTTTTTTGTGAACATTATATTTTGAAAGCAAAGAATCATCAATCTTGTTTTCATGCTCCTGCCAATATTTGCATCTTAACAGAGAGCATTTTGGGAGCGTTATACATAGCCTCATATTGCTAAACTTTAAAAATGTGTGTACACATTTTTATACTGGAACCACTGTCAGTAGTGCAGTCGGAGCTAACAACATTTACTTAGAGCGCTAACCCTAATAATAAAGGCTTTGCATTAATGAACCATAAAAACAAGTCTCAACAGCATTAACACATGGATACAAATATTACCTTAATTGCAGACAATGCCCTTCCCTGATCCATAATGTGGTACTGTAAACTGGCAGCCACAGGGTTTGTGCTGTAGGGGGTTGGGCCTACAACGGCGAACCTTCTGCATTCACTGGGGTTCTCCATCACACCTGACTCCCTCTCAGATGCTCCTTTCCATTGGAGCTGTTCTGGACACAGTGCACTTTCGGGCCTATCCTCCCCAACAGTGAGTCCCAGGATATTCAGGCTATGATATCGTTGTTTCAGCCTCTATCCTAGATTCTCGGTGAGAACGACTCTGAGACTTCTGGGCCTTATGGCCTCCTGCATCCTGCTAGTGACACATGCCAGATGGCATATTCAGGCTCTGCAGTGAGAATTGAGGTTCCAGTGAGCGCAGCATCAGGGCAATCTCTCCGACATGGTCCAGATCTCGGAGAGAACTGCACAGGACCTGCAGTGGTGGCTAATGGACCGCGATTGGGTCAGAGGCAGACCCACCTGCAGTGGTGGCTAGCAGACCATGATTGGGTCAGAGGCAGACCCCTCTCCCTTCCCCAAGCAGACAACACATTAGTGACAGATGCGCCACTCCAGGAATGGGGTGGCCATCCTGGAGAGGTGGAGATTGGAGGACTCTGGTCTCTGGCAGAATCCGAACTCCACATCAACTTGCTGGAGCTCTGAGCGTTTCGCTTGGCATTGAAAGCCTTTCTTCCTTCAATCAAGGGAAGGCTGGTTGGTTCAAGTGTTTGTTGACAACACCACCGACCATGTGGTACTGCAACAAACAGGCGGGGAGGGGTCGTGCACCACCTTGTCTAGGTGTAGAACGCACAGCAAACAAAACAGCACCTTATTTATTCAGCCCTGCCAAGTACCACGCATCAGGGGCAGACTAACGCATTTTAGTGCTGGTGGCCGCATCACCGCACTAAAATGCATTAGTCACGCATATTAAAGCTCCTGGGACTGACATGTGCGCACTTAGGCACTGCAGCATTCTTATAAACAATGCAATTTATTTTGAATGGCTCTCTACTGCTCGCTGCCGCAGCACAATGTCATCATACGCCAGGCTTGGAGGGGGGGTGGGCGGGGTTTAACATTGCTGGGCTACAAACTGTTAAAAAAACAGCTTTGGCAACATGATTTGCCGTCAGTAATTAAACTGACTGGCCTGGTCTCTCTGGGCCACGTGGATCCGGCGTTGTAGTGTGTCGAGATAACAGTATTAAACGAAGCTGCCAAGGTTTCAGATTGCTGTTTTATGACATTTTCATAAATTCAGATTAATTATGAGTGACATTGAATGACTATGAGTGACACTTTCAGCAAAATCAAGCAATGAAGACAAGGGAAACATAAATCAGAAATTACACCCATTTGAGCAACGAGAACATAGCTGCCAAGCTTTCAAATTGCTTATGTATGACATTACGCTTTCAGTGAGATAGTCATAAAAAATAACTTTTTAATATTATTTTAATGTGTTTTAGTAAATATGTTAATTTTTGGTTTTAGTAGTGTAGATATAACAGTTATTACATATATCAAATATAGTTTGTGATTTTAAGTGATTTGTATTTTGTAATAAATATTAGTAATTTATAGTGTTGTAGCCGTTTTTTAATGTTATATTTTGAATTTAATATTGAAAATTTAATTTTAGTTTTATCATTTAAGTAAAATATTTTAGTAGCAGATTGTTGGTTTGTAGGGTTAGAGGTTGGAAAGTTAATTAAGTTAGAAATAAATACAAATTTGTCAGGAAACAGGGTGAGAAGATACATAAAATGAGATGTATTCTACGTTAATGCTAAATTTTGTTTTGTTTAAATATTATTTGATTATTACTTATGTAAATTAATTTACTAATTATTGTGTAATTGTTGTGCTGTTATTTCTTTTACTATGTTTATGACACATTTATTTTTAATGCCGCATGTTTTATTAAGTGAATAGTTTGGGAAGAAAATAAATATATCATATGTTTTATATTAATTGATAATTATATGTAATTTTATAATTTGTAATTACTTATCTATAATTTTTATTTATTTAGTTTTTATTTAATGGTGTTTATGAAATTTTGTTTGTGTCATGATATTTATTGCTTACATTTTATTTGTTTTTATGTACTAATTTAAATTAAATAAATAAGTAATGATTTCATATTTTTGTTATTTTTTGTAGTTAAGGAAATTGATATTATTCTATGTAATTTTATTTTTTCCCTTTCCTTTTTAATTTATGTATATATTATTTTTTTCTTAATATACATATATATTTATTTCTGTGTACTGCAATTTTATAATGTTTTATATTAAGTGTTCAAAACACATATATGTGTTTTTTTGAAGTCAAAAACGTTTCCTACTGTTGCTTACATTGAATGGGAAGAGTAAATCTAATCCCACCAAAGTCCAACATTTACCCACTGCTGTTTAGCCTGGAGTGGTAATATTAAATTTAACGCTTCTGAAGTCCACCACTTTCCCTACTGTTGCCTAGAATCGAGTGGGAATAGTAAATCTCAACCCTCTGAAATCAAACTCTTTCCCTACTGTTGCTTAGACTGGAGTGTAAATAGTAAATATAACCTCTCCGGAGTCCAACACTTTCCCTACTGTTGATTAGACAGGAGTAGGAATAGTGAATTGAATTTATATCATTATTTGTTTATTTTTTTATATTAAATATTGTTTGTTTTATTTTTTTCATCTTTAGATTATTTTTTAGTGAATGTGTTTTTTTATGTTTTATTATTTTACTATTTTATATATTAGTGAAATTAATTATTATAGATTTTGTTGCTTAATTATTTATACTTTTCATATTGTTTTTAATTTGTGTGTGTATTTTGAATAGCTATATATGTAACATATATATTGTGAGAAAGGTGAAAGCCGAAATGCGTTGGTGACGAGGCATCAAGTATAATAAAATATTTAAGAAGCCCGGAGTGTCCTGGGCTTCTCTGTACGAGGGGACGTGGTTGTGTATAATAGGGCTGCCGGAGCCCATCCAGGACGGCTGCAACGTACAGCCCCGGGTCTCCGGATTACGTTGGGAAGGATATCTATAAATATATATATATTTGTGTATATTAATATGTAAGCATTTTATAGTACTAAATAAAAAAATAATAAAAACTAAAATTAATATAATGTAAAATAAATATTTTCGGATTTACATATATATGTGTGTGAGCATATAAATATATATTTATATGCTCACACACATATATATGTAAAATCGAAAATATTAAATAATTAGTGGACTTTATTTACATTATATTCATTTTATATGTTTTAATATTTAACATTTACTTCTATACATATATTGGAAAAACAAAATGTGTGTATGTTTTTGGACGATATTACCGGCCACTATATTTTTTACGATATTTTTGTCATCCATTATAAGTATGGGTCACAATGTTGTGGTCAATTACATTGTTTACCATGATATTGTGTCATTTAGGAAATCACATCCATTTAGGGTAAGAAACAATGTGCTCTCATTTTGTCTTGCTTTCATGATTCAAAGTAATTGGATAACAAATTCATTCCACAACATTTTTGCATTCATCTGCCACTTACATAAGGAACCGGGAAGCTTCACCAGTAGGTAATTTCGCTATTTTTACTGCCAAGGTACGTTTTTGTTTGGGTGTCACACACCACTTATATCACAAACCAACCATGTAGACATTGATCGTACTCCTGTTGTTTTTCCCCTTTAGGTTTATGGTCTCCTCTGTTGTTGGGCCCTGTTGTGCATATCTCACATAAGTGCTATTTCCTTTTTTCCACCTCGTCCCTAATTTTTGTCCCTTGTCTCTTCCCCATGGGGTAGGCAAGACCCCTATTGATGGACTCCTACCTTGCAGAGATTGAACACCAGCCCCCGTCTTGGGTAGACCCCACCATTTTCTAGGGGGCAAAACGCGTCAACACAACCCTTCAAGGAAACCAGGACTGCAAAGGCTATTTTACCAGCTTTGGCCACCCAACAACCTATTGTACTTTCCGTAAAGTGACCGTAATTAATGTCCATGACCTTATTAGCCTTCACTATATGACTTTGAGAGTGGGACATTGGAATTCCCCAAACAAATAAAGTCCCATCTGATTTACTGAATATTGAACTGGTGTCTCAAAACGACTTTAGATATAACAAATGAGCTTTTGATATAGAAATTGTAAAAATTATCAACGATTTAATTGAACTAGAACTGACTTCCCCTTCTCTTTTGATGTATGCATGTTCGTATATCTTTTAGCACGATTATCTCACTTTTTATCACTCAGCACAGTGGTGAAGGTTTGCCGTTTTTTAAACAATTTATGTGAAGAAGGCATTGACATAAAATCTTTCTTGTCAAGTCTTGTTTTTACACAATACAAGCTTATTTTGCAGCTTGTCCCTGTATGTGTCTACAATTAATTGAGTACATACGTTGAAACTCTGCTTTGAATTATTGTGTGAATCTTATTCTCTTGTTACAATGGAATTATAACAATGTTCAGGTACTTGTGATTTAAGTAGCCAGCTTGGGATGCATTTCTTCATACTGATTGTTGCACAAGAGGTCAAGCCTCCCAGCTTTATATGGACCCAACCCCGTTTTTGATATATCTACATTTAATGAATAAGCTGTACTATGCCCTACACAGAAAGCAATACCACATTGAAAATATAAACAGCACCTCCATTCGGTCTAGGAAGTGACCTTAAATTGTAAACAGTTGTAAAATACGTCCGCTTTTGGAACATAAAACATTACATTTTATAAATGTTACACTGCAATCAGACCATTGAGCTAACTGAATTTTGTACAAATAATATGAAGCCTGAAGGTCAAATCTGAGCTCTGCAGTACACAGACAGGGAGGGGAAGATGAGTTTTTGTCAAACGCGGGAAAGAACCCACAATAAAAAGTGCAAACTGAAAAGACAAGTAGGCCTAAAGTCTCACTTTTTCCTGGCTAACAGTTCCCACATTATAAACATTGAATAAGCAACTCTTTAGTATTAATTAGTGTTCAAAATTATTTATTGTTGAATCCACTTCCACACCACTGGAGATTCTACATCATTCATACAAAAAACCCTGCTCCCACACAGTGGTTGAGCCCATCCAAGCTCCAATATGTGCTTTGGGTGATAAAGCCTGCTTATGGGTGAGAGTTCTTTTTCTCAGGGAAAATTTCTCTTCGATCTTCATAAGTAGAATTATCCTTTAATTGCCCGTTTTTTCATTACTCCAGTATGTTAAGACACCATGCGCCTGCTGCCAGATTCTGCAAGATAGCTTCACTCCTCGCCCTTTAAGAACCAAGGGGGTTATTTACAAGCCCCTTGTGATACCGGCGCATCTCTTTATATGATGATCCGCTGGCGCAGGATGCAGACACATATCTACAAGGCCACGCAATGCGATTTGAGAGGCTTTCCATGGCCTTGTAGATATGGTGTAAAGTAATGCAGCGCAAGTCGCGCATTGTCTTACACTGCATCAGGTGGACATTCCATGAGCGTTGCAGTGGGTTTTCCCACGCCGAACCCATGGGTTTTGACATATTCCCAGATTTACAAGGATCTGTAAACCTGGGAATGTGTCAGAACTGTACGCCTCCAGAAATATGTTTATTTCTCCTCGTTTTTTCCTCTTTCAATGTGTGCTGCATTCTGCAGCACACATAGAAAGAGTGAAAAGCCTCCATGGATTGTTTTTGTTTAGGAAGGTGTCCCTTGCTGCACAAAAACAATCCTACCATCAACGCAGACACCTCTGCGTTGGAGCGAGGCACCAAATTGTGCCCCAGCTGAAAGGACAGAAATACACTGTATCTTGTACATACGGTGCATTCCTGCCCTTTCAAATTGGCATAGGGCAGCGCAGCAAAATGACTTGCGGCGCTGCCCTATGCCAATTCATTGTAAATGAGGCCCCGAATCCTTAGGATCTTTAGGTTTCTCATAGGCAGCAGTGTATCTTTGATGTCCCACATTGCCAAGAGAACCAGACAGCATGGTACCACTCATGGAAAAAAATAACACATATACGTATCGGAAACATATGTTAAAACAAGAATTTAAGATCTGTCCTCTTTCACAGAGGCGGTGGAAATGTCCTATTTAGCAGCATCTACAACTCACTGCTAGCCCTAATGATGTAACCAGAAAGCAGGCCTTTCACATTACGCCCAAAGAACATGGAACTCCATCCTTTCTCATATCAAGTTAGTACCCTCACTCCTCACTGGAAATTCAGCTCTATGAGGAGAACCTGAGTAACCACTATTAGACACTCAACTCCTCCAGGCCTTTGACTACCCTGTGACAACTACCTAATACTTGTCAACTCACACTAATATGGATGATATCACACTCTCTTCAATAAGGTTACTAGGTTACTTCATATTACCAAAGGTGTGATGCTCTAGTCATTGTTTTTTAAACAAACTAATACATTCTGCAAGTTGTAGACCTGGTTCACTTCAGTTGATACTGTCATATGGCCGTTGGGGTCATTGTCGACATTGCTAAAGTTAGCTTGAGCTCTGCTGCCATGATGCTGCTTTTGCGCACGTTACTACATGACTTTATTTTGCAAGACTCTGTTTATGCCTTTCACATGAGAACCGTCTGCTTTCTGCGTTCTCTGCCTGTTCCCGGAGTTTAGTCTGCACACAGTGTGCAAGGTCGATAAACAATGCCCCTTGTTATTCTGTTCTGGTCAGTCCCTAGCACCTAGACAAAACATGCTAGCACAGCTGCTACTGCTGGAAAACGTGCTTTGATATTGTGGGGATGCATGTTGACTAAAAACACTTAGAGAAGGACCTTTCCAGGGAGAAGAGCTATGCTGTTCCTATGATGTAGAAATACCATCTAGGCATTGAGGTATGGGGTCTGCTGACAAAGCCCAGAGATCTTATTTTATATAATAAAACTTCTTCTAATCAAGTTAGGTTAGGTTAGGTAGGTAAGGTTAGGCCTTATAGTCCTTTTATCCACTGTCTGCATACGATGACATCCCCTTTTGTAATCTATGGTCTTGCAACAATGCTAACTGTTTTAGGTTTATGCGTTTTGCTGCTGGTAGTGGCTCGTATACTGCATTATAGAGCACTATAGTTAAAATACACATTTTGAACTATAACAGTGACTCTGTCAATTCTTATTGTGGACCAGTACGAGTGAGTGAGCGAAAGGGTACGTCTTGCTACCGCGATTCCTGAGAGAGTCGGGAGTGTTGTGTTCTGGGTTGTCTAATCATTTGCGACTTCGTGATTATGTAGGAGAGCGAATGAGACACTATAGCTAGTCGGTTTTGGGATTAGGGTACTGAGGCAGTAGGAAGGCTCAGCCCCTACACACCGAGGTCCTGTTTTCCTGAGCATAGTTCTGTGTATGTGCAGAATCCCCTCAACATGGCGCCGCCAACGTTTGGTCTGGTACTTATCTGCGAGACTCCTGAGTAGTGCTTGTGCTGGTCCACAATCCCCTCGCTCCTGTTTCCAGAGACAGTTGTGACGGGGTAGCCTCCTATATTGAGATTTATAGGTTTTTCAAGCTTGAATTTTAAAAGGTCTTTTTCTTTCTTTAGCCTGTTATTGCGCTGCCGCCTGTAAAGTTGTTATCTTCTTTTTTTTATTATGGCGGTTGCCATAGTGGGTCCTAACCGCGCTCGGGTTACCGCTTATTTGACTCAATATGGAGTCCCTAGTGCCGGTGCTGATCTTATCTTTGATGTTGAAGCGAATGCTGCACATCGCTTCGAGGTGTTGTACTCGTGGGTCACCTTTCCGGCAGTGGATGGAACTGATAATTTCTTTCACGAATATACTGCCACCTCGATACCGCGGGAATATTGACCTTATCGATCTCTTGAAGTTCCGTTAACGGCTTGGCAACACACCATATGGTTTAATGGCGCCATCACTCACCCTTTGACAGCGGTCCGTTTAGGCCCCTTATCGATTGATGGGGCCACATGGCCCGTTTTGGCTGGGTATACCCCACATCCAAATTATCTAACTGTTACTGTCGCAGAGCTACGCGTATTACATACATCATTAATACGTGTACATAGAGCTGTTATACAGTTCATGTCATGCAACATGCAAGTGGGACCACCTGGAGTTGCTGCTTAACAACCGGGTCCCAGTAGTGTAGTTATCAGTCCTGTCATTATTAATTCAGTGATGGGCAAGCGCCCACAAAATAAGGACGAGCTTCCTTATTGGCTTGCTGAAAAATTTGGGCAACTCGAAGCTGTTTTTCCAAACACAACACCTATGGAGAAGCACAGGATTCCTACCACGAGCTTACCGAAAGGCCTTGTTCTTGAGTTAGCTGATTGTAACACTTGGGGTAGTGTTTGCAGCGGTATATTCAATGTGTTTTGGCACTCCCTCAATGACCGTTCTCCCTTCCGTGATAAAACGTATTCAGGATAAACATGGGGCTGAAGCGCCCCTGGAGTTGGGAATGAGACTGGTGGGGGTGTTCGATATTGTATGCGATATAATCCTTGCTAATGTGAAGGGTGAAGCAGTAAGCTTACAAGTGGCACAACGCTTGGAGGCTGTTGCTGACGCAGCCAAACAGCGCGAATTGCCAAAGATTATTGCTAAAGCTTATAAAACCTTAGGGCGCAATAGTCTGGGAATTAAGCCTTTTACTCAATCTCAAACTCAACAAAAAGCCCAGACTGATAAGGATGGGCGACCGTTTTTTCCTAAAAAGAACTGGAGAAATAAAAAGCAGGGGCAGCAACAACAGAAGCAAGGTTCGCGTGGTGGTTTACCGACACCTGATTCTTCTAAGCGAACGTATGATTTGCGCGACCACGCAAAAATTAAGACTCCTGATAGATTTCAAGTCCCTGATCAGCGCTCTCCTCGTTCTTTACAGGACACATCGGACTCTCAAGTTGGTGGTGAGGAACGCCAGGATCGGAGCAAAGGTGCGATCGCTCAACAGGGACTGGATCAACCTCGACAGTTTGACGTAAAAGCCAAACAAGAGGGACTGCCTCGTTTTAGACCCCCTTATCAAAAGAAGAAGGTTGCCGCTCTAACGGGGAAGTATGCCTCAGACAGTGAGAACGGTTATCCTAGACTGGACATGGGCAGTGACTCTGCTTGACAGCGCGGTGGAGGTTACCATAGTGCGGGAGGCACTGCGTCCCTGTCTGGAGGCGCGAGCAACTGATACCTTTATTACAGTAGAAACACCTGATACTCGAGTTGCGCCCCCGGATAGACTCTATGAAATTGTCTACCAAATTGAGGGTGATATACGGCGTACAATTACAGCGGTTTTCTGGGAAAATCTCCCCTCCTCATATGACATTTTCTTGGCGGAGGCAGATTGGCCTCCACCATTTGTGCTGGCCGCTTCTAGAGGGGAGGACGTGGTACTTCCGAGTTTTTCACATTATGTCCCAGAGGAAGCTAAACAGGCTTACGCATCTGAGTGGGCATTGGCCCTTGCCCCAGCGGTGTACCGTAATCAGGTGAGCCGGGATAGAGATTTACCGGCGCATGAGATACCATTATGGTCTATGCCACAGCCACAACCGCAATATCCAATCAGACGCGAGGCTAAGGCTCCCGTTTGTGACATTCTGACTCAATTGGAATATCAAGGGGTAATTGAATCCTGTGTATCACCGATGAATAATCCTCTTTTTCCGGTATCGAAACCGGATGGTTCATATCGCATTGTTTTAGATTATCGAAATTCGAATAGTCATTGTCATACGTTTGCGGTACAGAACACACACAGCTCTGCGCTAGTGGGCTTTTTGATTCAGACCGGAGCCGCCGGCGGTTACTAATCAACCCAGTCCGGATACCTAGGTGTACTCGTGGCACCCATCACTTCCATTAACTGAAATTTCTTGGTCTTTCCAAGAGCTTACGGGCTCTCATCTCGATAATACAGCCTGAGTGCACTTGCTGTCACCTAATGGTGCTCCTTTCCCCTCATTCACCATTTCCTTGAGTCCTGATGAAGACCCCCCAATAAGGATGAAGCTATCTTTATGATTACAGGGGTCGAAACGTTGACATATTGTTATTTATATCAAACATAGGCGACAGAGACATGTTTTTCTGTGCCTATAATGTTATGTTTTGTTACTATATTGTTTTGCCAAGTAAAAGGCCGGATTGGATTTAAAAAACCTGGATGTATTTGAACCACATTACCTTTCCGTTCCTTTACACCATCACTCAATTCTCCTTGAGCACTCACAAACCCCCTTCCCCCTTTTTCTGAGCACCAATGTGTATCAATGTGGATTAATCACATATTCGTATGTTTTGATTAATTTCGATTCTGTGATGCAAATTAAATCACAAGAAATCATCTGTTTTTGCAGTGACGTTTGAATTATTTAATGTATTTGAATTCAGTTCTACGTACGTGAATTTGAAATCAGTTTTCCACTGTGACCATTTATTTATGTACCACTGCGCTAGTGAACAGCATTGTTCGTAAAAAATACAAAACGACATTGGATATTTCCAATGGTTTCTACAGTCATAACTTGGCTCCTGAGAGCCGTGACTTGACAGCATTTAGCGCCGTCGGAAATCAAAAAATATTTATGTGCTTGCCTATGGGGTATAAGAACAGCCCTGGGGCTTTTGCTGCATGTGTTGTGTCTTTGCTGCACAGCATAGATCCAGATGCGTACTCGTAGGTAGATGATATTTATCTGACGGACGACGAACTGATACTCCACCTTGTCCGAGTCGACCGAATTATTCTATTGTTTGCCGACTACGGATACAAATTTAATTTTGCTAAATCACACATCGCTTGTTTGGCGGTGCTCTTTTTGAGCTACAACCTCAATAATGAAGGTAGGGGGTTAGCCCCCCACTTTCTGGAGAAATGTGCACAATTGCAATCTCCGTCTACACTGAAGAAGCTTCAGTCTTTGCTGGGATTTTTAAATTTCGGGACGACATACATCCCCGATTATGCCCAGTGTATCAAATCGCTCTATGCGTTGATACAACGTACATATTCTTCTGTCTGCAGGCTTCCGGAACATACCTCTATTTTACTATCTTTGCAGTCGCTAGCGACTAACTACTTGTTGACGCGTGATAATTCCACAAACCTGGTCATACGTATTGTACCTGGGACGGTGGGTTTCAATTACTTGACGTTCAACGAAGGCGACACAGTACCTATTGCATACAAATCACATTTGTACACAGCAGCGGAATTGCGGTTTTCGAATGTTGAAAAGATTTTGACTGCAGTCCAAATGGCGATTCTGAAAGAACGCTCGCTGGCGCAGGGGAAACGCATTCTTATGGTTTCGCCTATCCCTGCTTTAGAAGCAGTGACTAAGGCAAGTGTACCGAACTCTAAAGCTCTACATCCCCGTTGGATACAATGGGCTACTTCTTTGACATCTGCTGATGTCACATTTATCTTTGATCCTGCTCTTCAGACACAGGAGTTTTTACAGTATGAACATGTTCATCCTCCTCCATTGTCGTTGCTTTCTTTGGATGAGTACAAATGTATCATTACACGACGGCTCGGCTCAACCGGCCATCGGGTCCAAACATGCTTATTCAGCAGTTTGCGCTATTGTGGCTGGTTCAGTAGTAAATGGTGAATTTAAGTCTTCCATTGTAGCTACACAGGCACTGGGGGACTGTACGGCGCAATTGGCGGAGCTGCATGCTCTTGTTCTAGCTCTCGAGTTTGCTGATCCTAATGTGAACACTCTTATTGTGTGCGATTCTTACTACTGTGTCCAGTCTTATAATGACAACTTATTCTTTTGGTCTCAGAATGAATATCGGGACTCTAAAGGCAGCGCAATAAAGCATAAAACGCTTTGGGTTTAAGTGGCGGATCTTAAAGAGCGTCGGCCACTCACACAGGTTATACATACTCTTGGCCATCAGCGTGTGGGAGCACATGCTGTTGGTAACTCTTTGGCTGACGAGGCAGCCAAATCTGCAGTAGCCACGTGTTCCATTGCAGCGGTTACAAGATCCATGACTGAGATAGATAATGACATTTTGGCAGCTATAGCTGCTACGAAGGATGGAACTGCTTACCTGCAGGGCTTCCCTTCAAAGTATTCTTATCATTTATCTCCCGAACGAGTTCCTTATGCTACTATTCCGTCAGTTGGGGATCGGCTGATTCCCAACATGGACTGCAGGCTTTCTTTGATCATTGCCGCACACGAGGGCATGGCTTCTGCACATGCCGGGGTGTCTGCAACAGTCTCTATTTTGCAGCAATGTTATTGGTGGCGTGGTTTAAATAAACAAACCCGTAATTATGTGCTTTCTTGTGACATTTGTCAGCAAATCAAACAGTCTACGGTTTCACGACCACCACAAACACAGCTATATATATCAAATTCTTATGGTATGTTCCTGCGAGAGACCTTCGGTCAGCAAATGCACACTTAGCGAACATCCCAAGAATTAAGAAAATGAAATCGGGGGGTAGAGCATTCGGTGTAACAGCCGCACAGCTGTGGAATGAACTCCCTCTAGACATTAGGCAAATCCAATCTTTGCCCCTATTTAGAAAGCAGCTAAAAACCTGGCTGTTTCCCAGGTAGGGTCTGGCTGAGTTCCCAATAATGTTTTCCTGGGTAAGATGTTCACAGGCTCCAATGTCGATTTTGTCAGTCACAGCGCCAGGATACCCGTAGGGTGACAGTATGCGCTATATAAGAATTATTTACATTACATTACATTACAAATCAGCCATTTGGCTGTGTATATCTTGATTACTGTCGTCCATTGACTTCTGATACTGCGTATAAATATATTTTTGTTGCAGTTTATTGGTGCACTAGATTCCCTTGGGCTTGGCCACAACGCAGTGCTGACGCTCGAAATGTCATTAGAGATTTGTGTTTCTTTGTCGGGACATTTGCCTGTGGCACAATCCATTCTGACCAAGGTCCTGCGTTCGCCTCTAAGGCATACAAGGACGCGATGAAGTCTATGGGGGTGCTGGTGCAGTTTTCCTCTCCATACAGGCCTGAGGGCAATTCAATAGTGGAGCGAATGAACCGTGACTTAAAGCAATCTTTGACAGCTAGAGTCTTAGGTACTGGCAGGAACTGGCTGGCCCATTTGTATGGAGTTCAACGTGCACTTAATAATCTCCTAAGAAGATGTCTGGGTGGGTGGACCCCATACGAAATGCGCTTTGGCATTAAAATGTTGTGCCAGAACTTGATGGTCTAGACCATGGGTACTCACAAACTTTCTCCCGGGGGCCAAATTTACAGTGTGGTTTGTGGCCGAGGGCCGCACCGGTGGGGGCGGGGTCAGTGGGGGAGGAGGCGGGGCTAGAACAAAAAAAAACTGTGACCATGAGGTTGAACACAGGCCCCTGCAGCGGACGCCTACATCCACTGAGCCACCAGACCCGGCATACACACATCTCTCTCTCTCTCTCTCTCTTTCTCTCTTTCTCTCTATCTCTCTATCTCTCTATCTCTCTTTCTCTCTCTCCCTCTCTCTATCTCTCCCTCCCTCTCTCTATCTCTCTCTATCTCTGTCTCCCTCCCTCTCTCTATCTCTCTCCCTCTCTCTCCCTCCCTCTCTCTATCTTTCTCCCTCTCTCTCTCTCTCTCTCTCTGTCTCCCTCTGTCTCACTTCCTCTGTCTGTCTGTCTGTCTCCCTCTCTCTCTGTCTCCCTCTCCCTCCCTCTCTCTCCCTCTGTCTCCCTCCCTCTGTCTGTCTCCCTCTGTCTCCCTCCCTCTGTCTGTCTCCCTCTATCTGTCTCCCCCCTCTGTCTCCCTCTATCTGTCTCCCTCCCTCTGTCTCCTTCTGTCGCCCTCCTCCCTCTGTCTGTCTCCCTCTGTCTGTCTCCCTCCCTCTGTCTGTCTCCCTCTGTCTGTCTGTCACCCTCTGTCTCCCTCCCTCTGTCTCCCCCTCTCTCTCTCCCTCTGTCTCCCTCTGCCTCCCTCCCTCTGTCTCCCTCCCTCTGTCTCCCTCCCTCTGTCTCCCTCTGTCTCCCTCTGTCTGTCTCCCTCCTCCCTCTGTCTGTCTCCCTCCTCCCTCTGTCGCCCTCTCTCCCTCCGTCTGTCCCTCTCTCTCTCTCTCTCTCTCTCTCTGTCTCCCTCTGTCTGTCTCCCTCTGTCTGTCTCCCTCCCTCTGTCTCCCTCCCTCTGTCTCCCTCCCTCTGTCTCCCTCCCTCTGTCTGTCTCCCTCTCTCTGTCTCTCTCCCTCTCTCTGTCTCCCTCCCTCTCTCTGTCTCCCTCTGTCTCCCTCTCTCTCTGTATCCCTCTCTCTCTGTCTCCCTCTCTGTCTCCCTCCCTCTGTCTCCCTCTGTCTGTCTCTCTCCCTCTGTCTCCCTCCCTCTCTCTGTCTCCCTCTCTGTCTCCCTCCCTCTCTGTCTCCCTCTCTCTCTGTCTCCCTCTCCCTCTGTCTCCCTCCCTCTGTCTCCCTCTGTCTGTCTCCCTCTGTCTCCCTCTCTCTGTCTCCCTCTGTCTCCCTCTCTCTCTCTCTCTGTCTCCCTCTGTCTCCCTCCCTCTGTCTCCCTCTCTCTGTCTCCCTCTCTCTGTCTCCCTCTGTCTCCCTCTCTCTCTGTCACCCTCCCTCTGTCTCCCTCCCTCTCCCTCCCTCTGTCTCCCTCCCTCTCCCTCCCTCCGTCTCCCTCCCTCTGTCTCCCTCTCCGTCTCTCTGTCTCTGTATGTCTCTGCCTCTATCTGTCTGCCCCTGTCCCTGTCTCTGCCTCTATCTGTCTCTGCCTCTATCTGTCTCTGTCTGTCCCTGTCTCTGTCTGTCTCTGCCTCTACCTGTCCCTGCCTCTCTCTCTGTCTCTCTCTCTGTCTCTATCGCTGTCTGTCTCTGACTCTATCTGTTTCTGCCTCTATCTGTCCCTTCCTCTCTCTCTCTCTCTCTGTCTCTCTCTCTATCTGTCTCTACCTCTATCTGTCTCTGCCTCTATCTGTCTCTGCCTCTGTCAGTCTGTCCCTGTCTCTGCCTCTATCTAGCTCTGTCTGCCCCTGTCTCTATCTGTCTCTGCCTCTATCTGGCTCTGGCTCTATATGTCTCTATCTGTCTCTGTCTCTATCTGTCTCTGCCTCTATCTGTCTCTGCCTCTATCTGTCAGTCTGTCTCTGTCTGTCTCTGTCTATCTCTGTCTCTATCTCTCTCTGTCTGTTTCTGTCTCTATCTGTCTCTGTGCCTCGGGCAGTGCACACGTACTGTGTCTACACGTCCCCGACACCAGCCCAGAGACAGCCCCCCCACTCCCTCCTCTCCCTGTGTAATGTAAAAGCCAGCTCGTTTTCTCCTGGAAAAGACCACTATCGCGTGGCAAGTGTAAGTCGTGTGGTAGGTGTGACAATAAAAGGCTGGGGGTGGGTTGGTTCAGATTCAGTCACATCCGTCTGGTGAACGAATGATAAGTAGCACTGGACACCAGGCGCGCAACGCCCATTGGGCTCAAAGGGCTTCAGCCTCCCCACCCCCCCGTCGTGTGTGTCAGCCCGGGCTGAAACAGCTTCCCGGTCACACACACAGCCGCACCCGAGTACTTCACAGGTCTTTAAAAGACCATTTACTTGTTAATGAGGCTTTGTTGTATTTCACCTCTTCTTAGCGCCCCTGCATCTCCACTTTGACTATCCTGGAATCGCCCGGCCCCCATAGAGCAGAGTCTCTCGGAGTCCGCGCTGCAAACACAGGTACGATATCTGCAAGGTCCGCGGGCCGCCAAGGAAGGCTTGCCGGGCCGCTGGCGGCCCGCGGGCCGTACTATGAGTACCCGTGGTCTAGACGTTGTGGCGACGGCTGCACCATTTGACGTAGATAACCATTCTATTATGTTACAGGACCTTCAAAAGACCCGTGACAGCAACGCTACAGAACATATACCCTCTTCCCATTAAACGGCAATACTGATTCCGGTCGTAGGCTGGCTTCCTAAGATTGGAGATCTGGTACGAGAAAAGCTGGAGAACAAAAAAGAATTTGGTCCCTCCTATCATGTACCAGTCCCAGTTCCGGGATTGAAGGGTACTCGTACAGTGATTCTACAACCTTTGCCTGGACGCAAAGAAAACAGATACATTTTAGTTGACAATGTCAAACTACACCATCTGGCCGATTCTGAATAGTGTGACTCCTAGTGTTTCATGCAACGCTATTTCTTTGAATCCGATGTCTTCAGCCTCTTCGACTAATGCCCTTGTCCTTGAGGGTGAGATGGAGACTACTATCGACCTTTTGCCTGTTGTGCCTTCATCCTCTTCCATCCCAGATGTCGAGTATGCTTATCCTGCGGATGAGTCCCACATTGAAGTACTGGATGGTCCTTTACAACATCAGGCTGATGCTACACTGCCACCATTAATGAACATGGGTGCAAGCGGTTATTTTGGGGACCGTACGAGCTTCTCCTATGACTCTTCCTCCTCGTCATCCTTTTTGGCACTTCCACCAACAAAAAAGAGTATTTTTATCACTTGGTTCAAAAAAAATTACCTGGTCCCACCCTGGACCTACATCTGGTTAGTGCTTATCCTGATTTTCCTTTTCATGTCAATTGGATTTGTGACAGTATTTTTCTTGCTTATCAATGGTCATTATTTGCCAGAACGCTCTGCTGTAAAGTTGGTTGATGGAATTCTGGCTCCACATACATCGTCCCACATCATGAAACATGATCAAGCCCTTGTAAACATTTCGACTTTCCCTGTTGCAGACGGCATCTTTTGGGATAAAGTAGCATTCAAAATCCATGGTCCGACGGAAGTCTTCAAGATACCATACGTGTTTCGCGTTTCATTAGGAGATGTGATAACTCAGGACATGCATTCTGATGATTGGGATGTACAAGCAGTACATTAATTGTTTTCTGATTTAAAGTATTATGCTGCTTTTGATGCTGAAGATTTGTATTTAAATTCTGCCAATTATGCTGACTTATTCTGTTATCAACACTATGGCCATCATTTCTTACACAAAACAAACACGTTAAGACCTGTTTTTAATTACACGCAGTGGGAACATTGTCCAACTCCCTTACGGGGGAGTTCTAAAACACTTAGAAATAAGTTAACCTATTTCACTGATTATAACACGTCCAATCCGGAATCCTATTTCTTTAGGTTGACATTGCCATCACAATCTAAATTTATTCTTACACACACAAAATTAATATATTCAAATTCATTTAGGACTGAATTGACCTTACAGGGTTATGATAACTGGAAAGATACCATTGATTTGAAATCGATTTGGGGCACTAAAGCTTGGCAGGTACATGGAACTGAAGCGTTGCATCGTGCATGTCTAATTCTGACTAAAATACTATTTCAAAATGACACAGGGCATCAAACTACTTGTTTTGGCCTGGCTACGGCCAAAAATCTAAATATCCCATCCATTCCGTCATTGGCTGAGTATGATAATTGGTGTAAACACACAAATTATACCATCGATGTACTACAAGCTCTGTTTCGAAATGACAGTTTCAATATCTCTGATGTTGATCCATCAGGATGGTTGTTGTGGCAAACCAGCTCTGATGCATGTCAAATGCGTTTTCATAACGCAACGAGCGGTTTCACACAAACTAGACCTGATCCCCGTTTCCCACATTCACACTCTGTCACCACATATTTGGTGGGTAAATTGTGCCAACAATGGTTGGAACACTCTACTTTGCTGTCGGTGAAAAACACCTGTCTCTCTTGTCGAGCGAGATCAATTTGGCTGATTTTATCTTGGGTCCTAAGATTCCCAGATCAAAGAGATTCATCTATGCCGCTTATAATGAATTATGGAAACTTTCGCAGATGGAAGCAGCGTTCCGTTTGCGCCAAATTGACAAAGCAAATTTGGAAAAAGTTCTTGCAGTAGTCGACAATAGCATAAATACAGTCTTCCCGCATTTATACCTTGGATAATATTGTTTCATCTGTCATTGATATTGTTCAAAGTGATGTATCTGTGTTATATCATGGTCAAAATCAGTTACGATCTGTGATGCAATTTGCCTGGACGTTACAGACTCTCAAAATGGGAAAAGTACAGTGGGATTATTTGAACGCTTCTGCTTTGTTTTTACTATTTATTTTAACTGATAAACAGAGATTCATGTCCATGAAAGACGCTACCTACACGCTGTTACACATTGAACAATTAGAACACTTGCCGTTTTCTGTGGCGGAAACCGATTCGGCTGTATGGTTAATTCATAGTGTGATCTCCATTTTCGCAGTTTCAATTTACATCATGCATGAAACATTTTCCAATTGGCCGCTTTGAACCCCTGGGTAGTGCTTTTCTCCATGAATTATGGTCCCTGCCTTTCACCTACAGATGTCAGCGGGAGGGTATGGAAGTTTTCCTAACAGGGGAGAACTGCGATTCCACAGTAGGACATTCCCTAGTTTGTAAACAAGTTAAGTTGCACGGCGCTTGTAATGTGTCCGCACCTAATCTGGCTTGTTTTTTTAAAGGGACGCCTGTCCCAGCAATAATTCCCGCTCTCACGTTGCTTTCTAATGGCAGTTATCTTATTTTGAATAACCACGACTGCTGTGGTTTACGGGCAGGCATCCCGTATATAGTGACAGTTTCACAGCGTGTTACTTGTTGTAGCAATGTGCTTTTCCACCCCCGCATGGGATTGTAGATAGTTCCATTTGGCCTTCCATTCCGACTTTGAAAACAGATTTCAATAAACTAAGCAGGCTCAAAGCGCTATTATTTCAGCAAGAAGTGGCTCTCACTTCGGCTCGAGAGACCTTCAAATTGCAGGTGGCTAGAACATCTAGTGAGATTCAGTCACTGCTGAAAACGAACCTCCTACTTCATTTTTGGGAGCTGATACATCAAATATTTCATGCGTCTGACACAGAAGGCCTTGCTCATTTTTTTAAACTTGTGTGATCCGGCCTTGTAACCTCTTTTCAGACACTTTTTGGAGTAATACCAGCCTTTATCCTTTCTATTTTTTCCAGCGTCTTTGGAGGGTTCCCATTAATATTGGCGCTGGCGGGTGGCATCCTGATTCTTCTGCTCCTGATACGCAATGGCTGCCCATCATGTGGTAATGCACAGACCAGGCCAATTGCAACTGTACTGTGACCGAATGCAACAACTTTTTGGATGCTGTCATTAGCGACGCTTAGCGTGAGTTATGAACTAACTTTTCGCTTTGCCTACTTCACTTGCATGCAACCTGTGTTCTACTATCAGCGGTGCCCTTTCTATTGGGCCTTTGGATTTATGCCTCTCCAATACGTCAAGCACTGACCCGGATTATGACCAGTTAATGGGTCCATTAGTGGCCCATGACCAGGCATGCTCTCGGGATGGCCGTATGGCGCGTGAGGCTAGACTTGGAGTGTTGGCTGAGTGGAATATCTGTGCGGCAGAACAGAACCTCTTGCAACGAAGTTTCATCGAATATCACGCAAGTTGCCCGGATATGCTTTTGGAGGCATCGGATTATGAGGAACACGTGTGTTCCTTCCAGCTACTTGATTGGATGGCATCCCTTTTTGCCACGAACGACAGGGATGGCCTTATGGAACGAATTGCATTCTTAAATTCAAGTACTTTCATGGATTTTCCTACTCGAAATTAATCCCGTTCTGGACGAACGACAGCATCTTAAAAGAAAATATATATATAATTTATTTCTTTTCTTTCCTGAAATTTTCTAATTTGGCTTTTTCGAGCGCTTCTGCTTACCTTTGAACTCTGTTTGGGTCTTTTGTCTATATGCTATGACCTTACCAAGGGGAGGGTGTCATATGGCCCTTGGGGTCATTGTCGACATTGCTAAAGTTAGCATGAGCTCTGCTGCCATGATGCTGCTTTTGCGCACGTTACTACATGACTTTATTTTGCAAGTCTCTGTTTGTGCCTTTCACATGAAAATTGTCTGCTTTCTGCGTTCTCTGCCTGTTTCCGGAGTTTAGTCTGCACACAGTGTGCAAGGTCGATAAACAATGCCCCTTGTTATTCTGTTCTGGTCAGTCCCTGGCACCTATACAAAACATGCTAACACAGCTGCTATTGCTGGAAAACTTGCTTTGATATTGTGGGGATGCATGTTGGCTAAAAACACTTGGAGAGGGACCTTTCCAGGGAGAAGAGCTATTCTGTTCCTATGATGTAGAAATACCATCTAGGCACTGAGGTATGGGGTCTGCTGACAAAGCCCAGAGATCTTCTTTTATATAATAAAACTTCTTCTAATCAAGTGGAGGGTGGTTAGGTCTTATAGTCCTTTTATCCACTGTCTGCATACAATGACACCCCCTTTGTAATCTATGGTCTTGCGACAATGCTAACTGTTTTAGGTTTAAGCGTTTTGCTGCTGGTAGTGGCTCGTAGACTGCATTATAGAGCACTATATTTAAAATAAACATTTTGAACTATAACAGTGACTCTGTCAATTCTTACTAAGGACCGGTGCGAGTGAGTGAGCGAAAGGGTACGTCTTGCTACCGCGATTCCTGAGAGAGTTGGGAGTGTTCTGTTCTGGGTTGTCTAATCATTTGCGACTTCGTGATTATGTAGGAGAGCGAATGAGACACTATAGCTAGTCGGTTTTGGGATTTGGGTACTGAGGCGGTAGGAAGGCTCAGCCCTAACACACCGAGGTCCTGTTTTCCTGCGCACAGTTCTGTGTATGTGCAGGATCCCCGCAACAATACAAAAAAATTAGCACACATAAAGACAATGAGTTGTAATGGAAACACCCTGGCCTGGACAATTTCATCCCTTATCTCACTGACTTGTCAGGTAACCTTGCCTTTCAATTATATTCACAATTCTAACATGCAAGACACTGTAGAATTGGGTATATGCAGCACTGCAAGTTTGAGCTGCCTATTTACCCATTATTTCGGGGAGTTGTTGGTGGTGTACAAGTGATGTATGTCAGTGCTGCTAACTGGAGCTGCCAAAGCCCAATTTTCCTTAGAATACAGTTCCCTCCAAAGTCGACCTTCCAGCAGCAGTGATTTTTATTTTGGATATTATGAAATTTCACAGTGGTTAGATAAAGGAAAGGGTGTTTGGGAGGGACTTCAGAGAAGGAGACCTGGAACAAAACAAATATCCCTGTTAGACCTGACATCCTTGTCGTAGTATTCCCCAAATCTTTTGCCTTCACACCTCCCGTTTGCTGAATTCGTTTTTATTGCATCTAGGACTCTGTGCTCTTTACCAGTGCTAAACAGCATGTACTCTTCCCTTCAAACATGATAAAACTCCACATTTACTTGCGATCCCCTAGTAAATGGTATGACAAGTGCCTAGGGCCTGAAAATTAAATGGTACTAGCGGGCCTGCACCACTCATTGTGCCACTCACTAAGGTAGTCTTTCAAAACATGCTTGAGACCTACCACTGCAGCCTGTAGTACAGTTTTAAACTACCATTTCATTGTGCCACTCACTAAGGTAGTCTTTTAAAACATGCCTGAGACCTGCCACTGCAGCCTGTAGTACAGTTTTAAACTGCCATTTCGACCTGGCAAAATAAAGCTTTTAATGTGAAGAAATTCAAGCACGGTGGCGAGAACAAACCGTGTGCACAGCTAACACATATTACTCTACTCAACCAAATTAAACTGCAGAAGTATTCAGCTTTTGTACCAAATGAAATACAGACGCATAATACGTTTCAAATATGCTTATTCATTGAATTTCAAAAGATATTCATCTTGTCTCATGAAAGAAAATCCAACAATCATTGCATCATGACGGTTAATACAAGCACAATTCACAGGAATGACATAGATCACAATGTTACAATGTGAACAAAATGAATTGCGATTGATGACCTTCGGCCCAATGCATTTCGGGACCGCTGGTCCCTTCCTCAGGGGCCACTGCAAATAAACACAAACATATGTATTTTCATATTTACGAGCTCAAAGTCAATAATGGCATCAATAAAACGAATATAAGAGCCAGCGAGTCAACCGACACCCCTTCAATATCGCAGAGAAATAGAAAGAAATGTAAAGTGAAGACTCACGGGTAAGTGGGGTGATATAGTGAAACCCAAAGCCAAACTGTCACCGTGCTTATGGATGAAAAGAAAGAAACTGGTGAAAACAACTGGTGAAAAAATGATGACTGAACGAAAAATCATGACCAAAAAACTGTCTACTACCAAACAACTCAGCACCCAGATACAAAGCATGCATGTGCAAAACAGGCATGCGAGCAAATGTTCACGCTGTAAGAAGACTGCAAGCCAGTAACACTTACTAGAAGCTTCAAGAAATGAGAACAACTCGCAAAGGAAGCAGATAACAGCAACCTCCTGTACAAATACAACACATTGTAAATACGAGTACTCTACCAATACCGTGAAAAGGTGCAGAACACTGAAAATTATAAATATAATACCTAAAGTCAATCCACAAGAATCTCGATCCGTCTGTGAAAACAATAAAAACAGCTATGAACACAGTGCACCAATAACAATGCACCCTACGTGAGATATGTCCTGCAACACCGTGTACCAACCTGGATGAAAACTAGAAGTTCACGAACTTGCTCGTGGCGCTAACAAATGCAAACAAACACTGCTGGTTCACCCTCAACGCTTTCTATACTCAAAACCGCGCGTACACGTTAGTGAGGTCACATGATACAAAACAACACTGCATACACTGACAACTACGTCGGCCATGTTGGAATGGTATGATGTGTGGGAAACAGCTAAAACATCCCGCCTGATAGACCAAAGCACATACCGTGCAAGCACCAACGATTGAAATCATAATAAAATGACAGCGCGTGTATAACCTCATGTCCCAATGCTCAAAACTGCTAGAAAGACAGAACACTATCCGTCATACACAGAGAGCTTCCACTTATACAGACTGCTATCCAGAAGTAAACAACAAGAGCTGCAGACTACCTCGATTATAAAGAAGGGACACACCCCCTGCACACGAAGGATCAAAGTAAAATGAAAGAAAAGAAAAAGATATAGAGCATGCAAGTTAAAGACAGCGGATTGCAATGTGAGAACATATAAACATCATAAACATCAATACCCTTGTACATTAGTAACTATGCATTGACAAAAATACAAAAGTATGACAAAACACAAGATGATGTAAATGTCAACAATGCACTGATTGATTAGGACGTACCCAATAAACAATCAACTGTACATATAAATGAAAATGTACAGAAATACTTGGACTAATCTGAACATAGACATAATTAAATTTTTTGATCCAAAAAACTTCTCTTTGGGAAAGAAACTGGCTGGGATCACGTCCTTCTCTGGTTTGTACCTTTTCTAGAACCAAGAATCGAACTTGAGCGATATTGTGATGTTGTTGCAACCAATGAACAACCAGATTGGAATTGGTGTTCTTGGTGCGTATCATGCTTTTATGCTCACCTATTCGAATTTTTATTTTACGTTCAGTCTTACCAATGTAGAAAAGGTACAAACCAGAGAAGGACGTGATCCCAGCCAGTTTCTTTCCCAAAGAGAAGTTTTTTGGATCAAAAAATTTAATACCATGGAACCATTTGGACTCAACGATAAATTAGACCTTAGTTGTTTCCTGTAATGCCATTGACATATTCAGTATGTTTCTTTAAAATTACCTTCTAGAGGATACACCCTTCGCAGCTCCGCTGCAGTCATGTAGTTAGACATTCCGCAGGTCCATTTCCTCATATTTCCATGTCTCACTTTTATTTGTAGTTTTTTGTTACCCAGTCGCATGTTTACTGATTGCATATATGTGTTATGTGTGTTTACCCTGTTGTTTAATTATGTCTATGTTCAGATTAGTCCAAGTATTTCTGTACATTTTCATTTATATGTACAGTTGATTGTTTATTGGGTACGTCCTAATCAATCAGTGCTTTGTTGACATTTACATCATCTTGTGTTTTGTCATACTTTTGTATTTTTGTCAATGCATAGTTACTAATGTACAAGGGTATTGATGTTTATGATGTTTATATGTTCTCACATTGCAATCCGCTGTCTTTAACTTGCATGCTCTATATCTTTTACTTTTCTTTCATTTTACTTTGATCCTTCGTGTGCAGGGGTGTGTCCCTTCTTTATAATCGAGGTAGTCTGCAGCTCTTGTTGTTTACTTCTGGATAGCAGTCTGTATAAGTGGAAGCTCTCTGTGTATGACGGATAGTGTTCTGTCTTTCTAGCAGTTTTGAGCATTGGGACATGAGGTTATACACGCGCTGTCATTTTATTATGATTTCAATCGTTGGTGCTTGCACGGTATGTGCTTTGGTCTATCAGGCGGGATGTTTTAGCTGTTTCCCACACATCATACCATTCCAACATGGCCGACGTAGTTGTCAGTGTATGCAGTGTTGTTTTGTATCATGTGACCTCACTAACGTGTACGCGCGGTTTTGAGTATAGAAAGCGTTGAGGGTGAACCAGCAGTGTTCGTTTGCATTTGTTAGCGCCACAAGCAAGTTCGTGAACTTCTAGTTTTCATCCAGGTTGGTACACGGTGTTGCGGGACATATCTCACGTAGGGTGCATTGTTATTGGTGCACTGTGTTCATAGCTGTTTTTATTGTTTTCACAGACGGATCGAGATTCTTGTGGATTGACTTTAGGTATTATATTTATATTTTTCAGTGTTCTGCACCTTTTCACGGTATTGGTAGAGTACTCGTATTTACAATGTGTTGTATCTGTACAGGAGGTTGCTGTTATCTGCTTCCTTTGCGAGTTGTTCTCATTTCTTGAAGCTTCTAGTAAGTGTTACTGGTTTGCAGTCTTCTTACAGCGTGAACATTTGCTCGCATGCCTGTTTTGCACATGCATGCTTTGTATCTGGGTGCTGAGTTGTTTGGTAGTAGACAGTTTTTTGGTCATGATTTTTCGTTCAGTCATCATTTTTTCACCAGTTTTTTCACCAGTTTCTTTCTTTTCATCCATAAGCACGGTGACAGTTTGGCTTTGGGTTTCACTATATCACCCCACTTACCCGTGAGTCTTCACTTTACATTTCTTTCTGTTTCTCTGTGATATTGAAGGGGTGTCGGTTGACTCGCTGGCTCTTATATTCGTTTTATTGATGCCATTATTGACTTTGAGCTCGTAAATATGAAAATACATATGTTTGTGTTTATTTGCAGTGGCCCCTGAGGAAGGGACCAGCGGTCCCGAAATGCATTGGGCCGAAGGTCATCAATCGCAATTCATTTTGTTCACATTGTAACATTGTGATCTATGTCATTCCTGTGAAATCATTTTGCTTGTATTAACCGTCATGATGCAATGATTGTTGGATTTTCTTTCATGAGACAAGATGAATATCTTTTGAAATTCAATGAATAAGCATATTTGAAACGTATTATGCGTCTGTATTTCATTTGGTACAAAAGCTGAATACTTCTGCAGTTTAATTTGGTTGAGTAGAGTAATATGTGTTAGCTGTGCACACGGTTTGTTCTCGCCACCGTGCTTGAATTTCTTCACATTGTAATGTTTATATCAGGGACGGGCAGCCCTCCTACATCGTGTAGCACGCTTTAGCTTGATTCTTTTGTCAGCATTAGCGCTTTAATGTAGTTGATTATCTGTTTTACTGTTTGGTGTGCAAGTGCCAACTCTTTTGTAAAAATAAAGCTTTTGCCAGGCCTAAACCTTCCTTTTTAGGTCTCGCTGAGCCAGCGCGCATGCGCTGCTCTGCGAGACATTTAGTAAGGGGCTTTTGAAAGTGCTATCAAAGAGGCTTTTTCCGGCCACCAGCGTGCGGTTACGCACGCGTGCACGCGCGCAGCCGCCATCTGGCATTTGTCTCGCTCTCCCATGCCTCAACGCACGGCCCTTCCCCTCCCCCACCACAGAGCGCGTCCAGCTCCTCCCGCTGGAACCATGTTAAAAGTAAAGCGCCGGTGCCGCGATTATAGCAAAAGTAAAGAAATAGATGTTTTTTTCTATTTCTTTACTTTTGCTCAATCGCGGCACCCGCGCTTTACTTTTAACATGGTTTAGGTAAAGCGCCGGTGCCGCTATTGCTGCAAAAGTAAAGAAATAGAAAAAACATCTATTTCTTTACTTTTGCTATAATCGTGCACCGGCGCTTTACCTTTAACCATGTTAAAAGTAAAGCGCTGGTACAGCGATTGCTGCAAAAGTAAAGAAATAGATGTTTTTTTCTATTTCTTTACTTTTGCAGCAATCAAACACATTGGCAAAGTCAATAGCTCTGCCTCAACACTTATAAGGGCCCAAAAGCGAGACCTATTGGCTATGCCAATGCTTGTTAATACTTATGAGTCACCCCTAAGTTAGGCCCTATAGGCTCCTAGGGCCGGTGCATTGTATTTAAAGAGTAGGGCATGTCTACTTAAATTTTACATCTCCTAGCATGGCATTTTCATGTCCCAACCATTTGTACCTTCTGCCAGTGTCCTGTGTCACATGACTGAATGGCTCTGCTGTTGGATTTTGTGTACTTCTCCCAAACAGCAACACAAGGGGCTTAGGTGTGGACAGGGTGGGCCAACAGGACAGGATGACTGGGGAGGAGCTGTACCCAGCCCTACTTACACTTTAAAGGCATTACCTCCTGCACACACAAAGGAATCTGACACCGGGCCTGCTCTGCCTTTTGTAACCCCCATACATTTTGGAGCCTTGACAGGGGAAGAGGATGTACTTTCCAGAACCAGATGTAGAGAACAAGAAGCTACAGCAATGATTGCCCATGAAGCTGGACTTGCAGTTAGTGCTACCGAGACGACTGTCTGTGACGCTCATCCTCCTCCTCGCAGCCTCCTCCAATGCAAATGGAACTCTTCACGCCAGACTTAGAAGGTAACTTTTCTGCAGGACTATCCTGGTCCCTGTATCAGACCCGCTCTCTCTCGCCTAGCATGATCAGATGACCGCGAGTGGCACTTTGCATTTTTCGGTGCTATGTTTACTTAAACCTTTAAAATTGAATATCTCCGGTTCTACTGATTAGATTTTTGACATTCTGGTATTATTTTATTTATTAAACTGTACTCTCTTTTACTAAATTAGTTTGAGTTTTTTCTTCTGTGGTATTTTTACTTTATTAGTGTTTGTGTTCTGCATAAATACTTTACACATTGCTTCTAAGTTAAGCCTGACTGCTTTTGTATCCAGCTATCAGAGGGTTAAGCACAGGTTAATTTGGTGACTTTCTGTGGATCACCCTGACAAGGATTGTGGTTATTGCCTGAGTGGCGCTTCCACCCGCTCAACCAATAACCCAATTTTTAACAATCCCACTTAGTAATAGACTTTGCAATCAGCAGGAGATAATAGAAATACATTCTTTACATAAATCTTCAATGATTACTGGTAAAGGAAAGAAGATAGTCCTCTCACCTGGTTCAGTTCTCACATTAAATCTAACAATATTGTCAACCAAGGTCTCTTCATGAAAGCGGATTATCTTTTCAACTTGAGGCAAGCCTGACCTTTGCCGCCACCGGTTGCTTCACCAGTAGCTACTTCACAGGTTCTTTTTACTTGGCTCAAATCGTCCCTTACAAAATGAGACTCAACTTGAAATGTCAAAGCTTTTATAGCCTGTTTCTTCTAGCAAAACTGATTCACTCTAATTTTCTTTCTAATAAAAACAACATACAGCACTATCAATCTCACCCAAAGGGTTAAGGTAAACAATGATCATTGTACTACAAATGTCTATAACATTAGTCTTTTATCTCAGACTATGGTCCACAGATGAGTTCACACCACTGTGGAAGTTTAAAAATAATTGTGATTTAAATTCGCTAAGTTCACAAAAGAATATTTCTCCCAAATTCTCCCAGGTCTCAATAAAAGAATAGTATAGTTATTTTAATTCACCAAGTTCGCATTAACAGAACAGCACAATTTATTTAATTCCAGAATCTAAATGAAACTGTCCTACCCCATTAGTCTTGTATTCAGATGAGGGTAGATGCCTGCTCTTCTCTCCTATATGCTTTGAACAACAGCTTCAAAGACACCAACACAGGAAACTGCCAGAATAACAAGCAGTAGTGGCTGTGTTTTACCTTCCTTTTATAGTCTTAATCAAATAAGATGGCTGCTGAGATTTGCAGAAGTCTCACGAGATTTGTAAAATATTGTTTCCCACGAGATCTCGCCCGTTCCCTGTCATTACTTTGCCATTCTGTGGCACACCACCAACAGTCCTGGTCACAGTGTGAGCGCTCACGCACTGCATTTCTCACTGTCTGAGCAAGGCCGCATGCAAGGTGGTCATAGGATATGTCAACTGTTTGAGTGGACATGACATGGGCTTACAACATAACAATGGCAACAAGGCTCAGTCGTGCTTCACATGCCCAAATTGTCATTTTCCATTGCTCACCACATGATTTCCTGATGCTGCTCAGCTCATTCCCTGGGTTGCTGTGGACATGCCCATGAAGTGCTGCCTGTCGACAACCAGCTCTTCACAGCTTACCTCAGAGCTGCCCCTGACAATGGTGGTCTGCTAAGCTGCGTCAGAGCGGCAGTCACATGCCCCTCCTGTGAGCTGACAGGAGCTGATCTCTACGATGAAGCATGCCAACTAGGTGGGTGAGTGTTCATGTTGCTGAACAAAGGATGCTCTAAGTGGATCTATTAAACAAACAGGAACAAAGAATTAATATGTGAAAAAGCCTCTACCACTACTGTTAGATAGAAGGTGGAACACCGCATTTTTTAATTCATTGGTTAGTACAGGGAGGATACTTGACGGACCGATTTCAACCTCCCAGCCCCCCTCTTTTTTTCCATATTTTGTGATGGTAACTGGAGAACAGACAAACTACTATATCTTGTTTTTGTATGTACGGATTGAGTTTCTGTATGTATTTTTATTACAACTGAATCCACTTTAATTAAATGAAGAGAAAGATCTTGCAAAGTTTAGGATAAAATTAATAGGGGATTTTTTTATCAACTGATTTTCAGCTTCAAGTTTATCTTGTCATGATAGAGCATCAAAATTGCTATCATTGAGCCCTGGTCTGTACTTTATCGCACATTCACAATTAGAAAAGAACAAGGTCTATCTGAGTTACCTTGGGGCAACTGCTATAGCTGACTTCAAGAGCTGCATATTTCTGTGATCAGTGTGCACCTCAATAGTTTTAGAACTTGTCTCCAATCCTCCAAAGATCTCTTAAGGGCCAAGAATTACTTATCAGTGATCATGTAATTTTACTCTGCTGGTGAAAGGTTCATAGAAATTAAGCTACAGAGGGAACTTGTCCAGGTTTTTGATTTCTCGGAAATAATATGCATCTCTTAGCATGATAATAGTACAACAAAAATGGTCTTTCAAAAAATGATAGTTTTGATTTGCCTCTTCTGACCATAGAAAAAGCTCTCCCTTTTGTAGTAAATTGTTAATGGGACTTATGATTTTGGAAAACCCATGACAGAGCCCCGTAGGAAATTGGCAAAGCCCTAAAAACTTTAAATAGCTTGGCTGAAGATGGTACAGGCCACTGAATTATTGCTCACACTTTATTTTCATCCATCTTAATGCCCTGAGATGTGACTATGTACCCCAAATGATTTACAGTAGGAGTCTGTAAAATAAATGTATCCATATTAGCAAAATGATGGTGTTCCCTTGTTCATTGTCAAACTACCTTAACATGAAATATATGAGTTCCTAAGGAGAATGACTAGATTAAAATTTCATTACAATAAACAATAGAGAACATATCTAAAAATCCTTGCAATATATCACCAAAAAATTCATGATCTGGTATTAGAACAATTCACACTTCGAGCAGAATGCTGTTTTCCATTTATCACCCTCTCAATCCTTGACTAGAGGGTAAGGACCTTTGGACCCAGCTTCATGAATATATTTCTATTTTTGATATGATCTAACAAAACAGATATTAATGGCAAAGGGTAATGATTCCTCACTGTGATTCTATAGATGGCTTTGTAGTGCATATATGTTCTTAATTCACCCCCTACTAGGCTCAAAAAAAGGTGGGTAAGATGCCGAGGACTGAGGGTCGAATTAACCCATTAGCCAAATATTCAACTACGTATTGTGTAAGATAATCCATTTCTGATTCAGTATTTGCATACACTAAACTACGGGGTATTTGAGCACCGGGTTCTAAATCAATCTTACAATCACAGCTTCTGTGTGGAGGTAACACATTAGCCTTTTGTTACGTTACTGAATTCTTCATAACAAGAGGAGGAGCAGGAAATTACCACAACCAATAGCTGGTGAAATACCTAATCCTGTAAGCACTTTAGAAGGACAACTCTCTCTATATTTAATGGCATCAAATGACTAGCTTGACAATAATCGAGTTCAATTGTACTGTTCTACCAGCCAAATCAGTGCAATGATTATGTAAGGCCAACAAAGGCATTGCCAAGATCACCTTTCAACTGAGGGGCATCAATCAAATCAAAGCAACTGTTTTCATGATTGTTTTCAAAACAGACCAAACAAATGATGTGTCTATGAGATCTCACTAGCCCTGAGGATAGAATAGTGCCGCCCAATAACTTAACAGGAATATTTTCCTTAATTACAGAGATTTGTAAACATTGTGCAAATAATGTCATATAATTCCCTGAGGCTCTAGAATCTGAAAACCCTGAAATCCTTTCTCATGAACTTCTGACAAAATTATCCTCATAGGAAATATCATGAGCCACAGCTGAATGCTTAGTATTCACTATGCATCTGGGAACTGACTTAATTTCCTTTCATTCCAAGGCAGGTCCTTTCTTTGTCAAAGAATCTAGCTTACCCCCAACTGAAGCCCTTCACTGGCAACGTAACAGATACTTGGTTTTTAAAGGTCCTAGGTTTGCTTAGACAGTTTTTTAATAAAATGACCTGACATACTACTATACAAGCATAAACGATTTACAAATTTTCTTTCTCTCCTTTTAAGATACAAGCGCTCTTATACTGTCTAATTGACAGGTTCAGATTTTTCTGTAACTCTTTTCTCTTCTGTTTTATGCTGAACCATTAATAATTTGATCTTTTCTGCATGAACTTAATAAACGATGAGCCAACTGTACCACTAACTCTATGAGCTCACATGTGCCAAAACATACGTCAATTCACTTTGAAGCCCTTGACAGAACAAGAATGCCCACTTGTCCTATGCCCAACAGCAATTAAATATGTTAATATAGTCTAATAAATCTTCATGACCCAGTTTCAGAGCTGTCTTCCTGCCAAACGATTTCCTCATCTGATTACAGAAGGTAGAAAATTATCGGTTGCGTTAAAAAACGTAACCTTTGTTAAATTTCAGCAGGTCAAACCTGCCAAAATTTTGCAAGGGAAAACTTACGTTATTACAGTATCATGCAGATTTGGGTGTTTTAAACACCAAAATTCATGTGTTATTCCCCATGAACTCGTAATGGGTGTTATTTATTGCTTCTGATAAATAACGTACTCCGTGGTATCGTTATTTATCAGGGGCGATAAATAATGCCTTAAATCATAATGCGGGCCTTTGTCTGATTGTCAGGAATACTCATAAGTTGGCATAACAAGCATTTGCAATGCAAACGGTCTCGCCTTTGGGACCTTATATGTATTTAGCTATGCAGCACATTAGCCTGGGTGCTGAAACATCTACTGTTCTTTAACATGGAGGGAAAGTAAGCACCAAACTGTGTGACACGCCAGGTATGGGAACACATGGAGAGAAATATTGCCTTTCAGCGGGAAATGGTATCGTCCAAAGCTCTGTTTTTAATATAAAATCAGGGCCTTCGGTGGTCATATCACTGACAATACAAGATTTGAAAAGAATGTTGTCTACGGGTGCTCGTGGAAGACAATTTCTATGGACTGGAATCTGGAGAATGCTAAAGTGATTCTGGTATTTTACTGACCTCTGCTGGTCGTTTTCTATCAAGACAGTCAAATAGAGGCAGTTGAACAGAAAAAAAAAAGTCCCTAAGCAGAAGCAGACAAGTCCTAGAGCTGATCTGCAGAGCCCACACAGTACATACACATATAAGTATATAATAAGTATATACTAAAGTATATACAAGAGGTCCCGAATGCGCCCACAAAGTACATACACATATAAATATATACTAAAGTATATAAGTATATACTAAAGTATATACAAGAGGTCTCGAATGCTCGACCTAAAAAGCCTCAATTGCACCATCTTCGTGGACAGGAGCCAGACACCTTCACTTGAATCCACTTTTACCTTGTGATGAGCGCTGTATTGAGTGCCAAGCACGAGAGCACAAGAAATCAAGCACCATGGTTGTTGTTCAAAATATTGTTGTCAAAGATATTGTCTTACAAAGATCATGCCCTAAGTATTGTTTACACAAATTTGGTACCTTTGGATGCAGATATTCTCTTGTTAACACCAATACTGAATGGGGCGATACTTTTGTAAACATTATTTAGGACAGAATATTTATGTCAGACTATCGTCTGCTTGTGATATTCTGATCTGATGTCTGCATGGCTGGCCAGTAAAATTATTTTAATTAACTGAAACGTTTAACCAAGAAGTACACGAATAAATGCACGTATTCAGATCTGTGAGCTGAAAAGAAGTAACTATGTGATTTAAGGTAACACCTCATTTGGAGGCAAGTATGATTTTAAAGTGGGTTATTGAATATTTTTATAGCTTGGCTGTGTTTGTGTTTTTCATTTCTGTGCATTCTGCTACGTGTAATAAGATTCACCTTCATACATTATGAGAATAAGCATATTTAGGCAGTTTGTGTTTTGAAGTGGACTGTAGCTATAAAATAAGTAATTGAACAGATGAACTGAAAGTCCTGTTCTTATTTAAAATCTTGAGTCTTTTACAAAGTGCAGCATGCTTCAAGTCAGGACTAGACGCTATCCTGTAATCGTAAAATGCCCAAGGAATATACTTCTTCATAAGAAGGTGGAAAGATGTCAAAGTGGTACCATGGGCATCTTTTTGAGACATGCATGAAAAGTTACCTTATGTATTGGAGCCTTGCGCACTTTTACTAAGTGCGCTGCTCATGAGTTTCATGTACTTGCAACGGGTGGTAGTGACAAACCATGATTGAGGGAATAGTGCATGGCCAGGGTTTTAAGACTTGGCCACAGACTGAGAAACTGTTGGGGATATTCAAATGGGAGGAGGTGGATCTCGGAGGACTCTTTGAAGACAGCAGAGTGGGAGAGGCTCTAAAGGCAATCTGAAAACGACAAGAACCTTTATGGGGCACAGTAGGGCTTTATGACAGTGAAAATTGCTGGCTTTGGGGGTCATGGCACTTCTGCGGGGTGTACTATGAGACAGTTTGGGGTACATGTGGGATGAGTGAAGATGGGTAGATTAGTAAACAAGAATGGGAAGTTTCTACAGAACCCTGCTGTATACTGAGCACGAGTTAGACCAGTATCTAATGGGGGGTTAGGGGGACTAAGGTGATTACATTGGGTCCCCGTGTTGAATCTGAATATTTGTTCAGGGTAACAATTTGTGGGGAAGGCGGATTAAAAAGATGTTGTAATGGTCCATCTTGTGCAGATGCAGTGGGGTGGTAAAGTCTGTTGAAAAGATGAAGGGAGCTGTACACTTTTGACTGCCACACTATACCCAAACCTTCTAGACAAGGAGGATGGAAGGATGCTGTCAAAGGGGAATATGATAGAGGGGTCTTTTCAGCAGCAGTGGGTGAACAGAACTGTATTATTTACATTTGAGGAAAACAACAAAAGGCACCGCAGTGCCGTTTAGTACCGAGAGATAGAAAGGAAATCAGCTACTTGCTGTTGGAAAGATGCGTTTGAGGAGGGAAGGAGAATATTTGCTTTTCATCATTAAGCGTTAGCACAACTACAAAGATTTGTGGTTATTTTGCTAAGGGCTACGGTGTAGAGAGAGAAAAGGGACAAGTATGCAGCCAGGGCAGGTGGACATGAACATCAACAGTAGACCGTGGCTGGATAGGAGGTAAACCAGGAAAACGCAATGCCTGTGAGTGCACGAGGAGGCAGGATTATAAACACACTGTTGGCACAACTGTATTGGAGGCTACAGCGACATCAAAGGGACCCAGTTTGTGAAAAGATCAAGTTAGGCATTTTTGTATAACTTGTTTCATCGATTGGTGGCTGTGAAACAAGCACAACAATCATATACTGAATGAACATCTATCTGTCATTTAAAACGTATCTCTTGTTTGACTTTACATAAAAACTAGGTTGGCAAGCAAGCAGAGGCTTTAAAGAAATAAATAAATAATCATGCTGGATGCTGTCAGCATTACATGAACCCTCGGCAACATCCTTTCAGAATAAAATTGATAAATGGGATTCTCAGCAAAGTGTTTATCTGAAATATGAAGCAAGAAAAACAGGTAACGGACTTATAAACAAGCACCTCACACCTTAACCGCAATCCTACTACTAAAGATAGTTTGTGCACATTTCTCGGCACCCGTTACGCTTTGGTGCCACTGTTTACAGATTCACAACATGTATTCCAAATGGAGCAGTGCACCGAACAGAAAGTCTTTCAGTCTCTTTATTTTTCCTTCAATTCTTTATTTTCACATCCACATAAGATCTTTCATAAAAAAAGCAGCCAACGCGTTTCGTTCAACAAGGCCAAAGGCCATAAGAACTTCTTCAGGGCTCTAGAGTCAAACTACAAAGACTCTGTTATCAACGTCTGTAGTCCGTTCCCGTGGAACAAAAAATATTTAAATGCGATAATATGTTGTTGAAATCACCATCAAATCACAGGGTCCGCTCAATATATCAATAGAATGGTTATATATAGTGGGGAAGGTACCCCTGGTATTTGAGCACAAACCTCCAGTGGGACTCAAATCCACTGTGATAAGCGGACTTAAAAGGATCTTTTTCGAGTGATGCAAGTCGGATGATGCAACGGACCGCTTATCAAGGAGGATTTGCGTGCCATTGGGGGTTTGTGCTCAAATACCAGGGGTACCTTCCGCCTTAAACGCAAAATGATCGGACATGTCTCTGCGACCCCTGCTGTGCCTTTGGTAGAAACGCAGGTACACCCAGGTTGACAGAACCCCAAATCCATAGGATACCAGCAGATTGCTCTCAATCAATGTAGTAACTAGCAAGATAACCAGTATCAACAGCAGGAGCTTTGGAACTACTTGCCTGAGAACATATGGGGCCTTCAGGGCGATGCCATCTCCCATGGTTTGTTTGAGAGCCACCATGACCCCTGCGAGAAACCCCAGGACACCATGGATTTGCATATTAAACAGGTATGCCAGATTGAAAGTAACTACCTATGTTAGAAGGTATAAAAAAAGCGTCCAAAATGCCCACAGAAATGTTGACTACTGCAAAACAAATGAACAGTTCCAATGCCCCCCCAGAGAGGTACCAGGATCCAGCCGGCTACCACCACTGTGGCCAGGCTCACACCTACATCCCAGCTGTGCTTTTCCACCACGCCATGTGTAAGAAGTGTCCATATCCAGCAGTTGGGTGGGAAAGTAATCCAGGGGTCACCCCTAGTGTGGATGCAGTGTCTACCCTGAAGGTGATCAAGTACAATAGAGGGACAGCAGCACAGATCGACTTCACCACTACGCTTGTGCTGGCCACTACAGCCAGGAAGCACTGCTGAGCGACTGGGAGATATCTAAAAAATCAATGGACAAACAAGGGAAAATGTCATTCCCTACAGCCAGTTTGAAAACTCATAAAAAGTTCTAACAGACGCAGTTAGGATTTCTGGTGTTTTATCCTCTCACAAGGATTATTACCCCAATCCACGTTTTTGTATTACCCCACAATGAGGTCGTGCCTTCAGCTAGTAGCGCACCTTCTCGGCCAAGTAACACTGCTTCTGTTCGGTCCACTGTGGTTCTGCTTCCTAAGCAGTTCTCCTGAGGACACCGTTACCTCAATATCTGTGGCTTGGCACCCTCAGTTCGCTGTGCACTGCAAAAGCGCAGCCATGTTATTTATTCTCCGTACTGGGCAGCATCTGAGGCTTAACTTTTTTCTGACACAAGTGCTTTAGCTATTTCCTTCGTGCAATAGTGGGTGCTGCCGGATTCACAGCTGGAGGTTTTTTATTCAGGGTTGGTGGAAAGGAACTCCTGTTCAGTTTAGCAGGTGAAACGTTTTTATTAGGGATCGTCTGCAAGAATGGGTGCCTGTAAGGATGAGATAACGTCATGCATGAGAAGGATAAGGAGCTGTGAGGAAATTTATGTAGTATCCGGGGATGACATCAACTATGTGTGGAATGTCAGGCGGAATACCTAACAGCTTAGCAAGGGTGGAGTTATGACTTATGAGGCGGGTTACGGAAGGCCAGGGATTCGGATGCGGGCGAGGAATGTTCAATGCCTGGGAGTAGCACTTGTGAGAAATGAGCGCGTACTTTGAAGATTGTGGAAACGTCAGAGTGAAGTGGTAAGAAACACCTGTGAAGAAAGTCAGTGGAGTTGAAGGCTAGGGCAGGGGTCATTTATTAGTCCAGCTGAAGCAGCCCAATGTGCTACAGGGAAGTGCCAGTTAGAGCCCGAAGGAGGGGGTGCGTGAAGCTCTGCCGCCTCCGCCCTCCCAGATAGAGATGGGAGGCTCAGAGCCGTCCCACAGTCTAATCTCCGGTCCTTGGCGTCACCTACCCCGAGAGCGCTAGCCGGGGGATGAGCAGGCAGCGCACTGAAGAGGAGCAGCGCTAACTAGCACAGGCGCCACGAAATCCCGAACACACTAAAACCCCGGGGTCACATGACACACCCTGCGCAAGCCACCAACTATCATCCGGTTCCAACCATCCCGAGGGTTGGTCCAGCCGTTCCAGTGGGTGAAAAGGGTGCATCTCTGTTGTGCAGCTGCATCTTCGGCTCACACAGAGAGGAGCTTTCAATAACGTAACCTGCCTGGCGGTGACACTCTCCCATGTCCCAATCTGGCCACCCCCGCTGCAACAGTATCTTGGTGCCTTCCACTCGAACATTTGAAGAGAACCGGAAGGAACCCTGAGGCTGCGCTGCGATGCCCATACATTGGCGGGCTATTGCGCGCTATACCAGCAGCTGAACGCATTTATATAAAAACAAGCATTTGCAATGCAATAGGACTCGCATTTACGCGAGACCTATTGCATTTCAAACGGAGTGCGGGCGGGCGACACTGCACGAAAGGGGGGGAGGTGGGGGGGCGAGAAAGCATCGGACTGCGGGAGGGGGGGCAAAGAAAGTAGTCTGTGCAGTAAAGGGGCCAGTAGCCATGGAAGGACACAAATGACGACATGGCCGTCATGGGGAGGGACTAACAAGCCTAGAACCAATCAGAAAGCAGCATTTAGGACCTAAGCCAATGAAAAAGATGGTCGGAAATTGGGCGGCGCTTCCACGAAGCTTCCACACTATAGTGTATACTGCATGCCTCGCACAGCGATGGCAGCGCATGCGCTGCAATGCTAGGCGAGACCTAAAAAGTGTAACTGACACTGATTAAGAAATGATACAAACTTGTTGGATATTCAGGACATTTTTCCGCGAGGGCTAGGAATATGATTGGAGTCACCACCAAACAGGGATGTGTAAAAATGCTGTATCCCTTAAAGAGGCTGGTAATACCTATGAATCTGCATTCTTGGAATCGATGAGCAAAACCGCTTGACTACCATCTTTCTGCTCTTGTTTTTACCGTACAACCGATCTCTTGTTTCACTGGTTCATTTTGAATGTAGCGCCTTATTCTCTGATCTCATTACTCTGTTATGCTACGTGATGTGTATTTGTATAGCACATGACTCACCTGGGAGGGTAACCTGGCATTGAAAGCAGGAGTTGTGTGAGCTCAGCCAGGGCCAGTGCGATGTGATGATCCAAGTCTTCAGTTCCTTGCAGAATTCAAAGAACTGAGGAGGCGGCTTTGATGTGCTGGGGCAAGTTGTTCAGGGATTTAGAAGGGAAGTAGGAGAAGGCACGATTGCCGGATATGGTTCTGCATATGCAAGTGGGGGGAGGAGAGCAGGGTGTGCCATTAGTAGATTGGCTGAGAGGAAGTGTCTGGTAAGTTTGTGGAAGTTTATGCGGTTGTTGTGGTACGTGGGGTCAATGTTGTGTAAGGCTTTGTATGTGTGCATGAGGAGTTTGAAAAGTGCTTGTTTGTGGATTTGGAGCCAGTGGAGTTTGTTGAGGTGTGGGATCATCTGAGTGGGGTGTGGGAGGTTGAGGGTGAGGGTGAGCCTAGCTGCTGAGTTTTGTATGGTCTGGAGTCTTCTGTTCAGTTGAGCATTGATTCTGGCATAGAGTGTGTTGCCATGCACCAGCTTGATGGTCAGGAGGGCTTGGGTGACAAATGTGCAAGCATTGGTGAGGAGCGCTTTGAAGATCTTCTTGAGCATCTTGAGTATGTGGAATTGGGAGACGAACTCTGCATTCACTTGGCCAGTCCTTAGGATTTGGTTGATGATTACTGTTCTGAGGTTTTTTGTGTGGGTTACCGGGAAAGGGTCTGAGTTCGCATTCGGCAGGCCACCAGGTTGAGTCCTAGAGCAAGGTGTGTGTGCCAAAGATTACTACTTCCGTCTTGTCCATTTTGAGCTTGAAGCAATTGTTTTTCATCTTTCAAGTGACTTCGTCATGCAGGTGGAGAAATTGGTCTGGGTGCTCTGTGTCTTGTCAGTGAGGCAGAGTATGAGCTCAGTGTCATTAGCGTAGGATATGATGTTCATTTCATGGGCGGGAATGATGCTGTTAAGTGGGGTCATGTAGGCATTGAGCTGGGTGGAACTGAGTGAGGATCCTTGTGGAACTTTGCAGATGAGGTTGACCGTGTCTGAGATGAAGGAGGTCAGGCTGACCAACTGAGTGCGGCCAGTCAGTAACAAGCAAAACCAGTGAAGTGCAGGTCTTGAATGCTTGCTTCATGCAGTCGATGGATTAGGATGGAGTAGAAGACAGTGTTGAAGGCTGTGGAAAGGTCCTGTAGGATGAGGTCCACGGTGTCACCTCTGACCATGAACATCTGGATGTCGCCCGTGGCTGTGATGAGGGCGATCTATGTACTGTGGTTGTGACCTCCTATTGTAACTATGTCATATCCTCTAAAATCTGAGACAGGGTAGAGTCAAAATGTATTGCTCAGGTTGAATGATAATATGGGCTAGTCAGTCTGTCAGAAAGAACTAACCTTGTACTTGAGCTGCAACAGGACAGATGCTCTCGTCCATCATTTACTGAATCCACCAATGACCACATAAACACGACTATGAGGAGCAGTGGTAAATATGGGAAAAGGGTATGGGATAAGAGAGAAAACAGAGACACTGAACTTCACCTCTCTGACTCATGGGCCAGGAGGTCTGCAAAGCATGGCAGATTATCTAAAGGCAATAAGATGTATCTTTTGAAAATGGTCATAAAAGATCTTCACTAAATAGTAATGGTGAGTAGATAGATATACCTTAATGATATCTCTATTTAACTATGTCTTTACACTTTGATGTGGAACTTGTCATTCCTGAAAGTAAACATGCAAGAAATGAGCACCTTAAATATGTATTCCTCAGTGCTCTATGAATTGGATAACCACCTTAAGTTTCATCACTCAGACTCTCTTGTGAAAGATGAGGTATAGTTTTTACTTGACTCGTGTGGCACTGCAAAGTAATGCACAAACATGAATATCCTGTAATTCCTAACTTGTCAACTCCTAACTTGTCAACTCATGTAAACATTATTGGAACTCTAAATCCATTACTCATATATATATATATATATATAATAAATGTATAACATGTGCAAAAAGTTCTGACTTAATAATCGTTCCTGCTCCATCACAGGCAGGGTGACACTGGTCTATAGAGCATACTGTCATTGCCAGATGGGCCAATTTGACAAGTGTTAGAAATGGGATCTCTGGTTGGCTAAGGCTTGCTCCAAAGCCAGGCAGAGACCACCACTCTAGTCAGGGCGAGGGAGTTACACGCCGAAGATAACCCCTGCTCACCCCCTTGGTAGCTTGGCACGAGCAGTCAGGCCTATCCCGGATGCAATGTGTAAAGCGTTTGCGCAACACGCACACAGCAACAACATACCAGGCACACCACAAAAGGAACTCCACACAAGGTTATATCAAAAATAGCCTTTGTATCCTCATAACACATTAGAATAGTAATCACATAATATACATTGTGCTACCTGGCACTAGGTAATATCTACAAGGGATTATTTACACCTGACAGGGCCAACTGGACCACTGTCAGAACCATCACAAAGTGAACTTAGTAAATGTAGAACTTATAATAAATGTAGCACAAATTGTAGATGTAGAATACAACCAGTAATTACTGGCAAAACCTCGTACTCAGCATCGTCCTGCAATCATAAACCATATTATGCAGTCATCATCACATTAGGCGTGAAATCTATTCTGCGCCAACCTCACCAGCATAAACACATTTTGCAATCATCTCATAAGTCTAAACGCATTAGACAATAACCTCCTAAGCATAACTCACATTAGGGGCATAAATCACAGTAGAGAATAATCTCACTAGCATAAACCACAGTATGCAAATAACCTCGCACATAAACCACAGTAGAGGCATAAAACAGGGTGCGTAAATCATAGTACATGAATCACATTTCCTAGCACCACATAAATCACATTAGGGCCTGGCGCCCTACAAAACCAACAGTCCCCCTGGCCAACAGGCCTTCTCAAAAGGGGGCTCAAATGCCCTATGTCCAACAAAGTCAGGGCCGCTGCCAATGCAGCAGAATTCTCAAGTGGGCAAATGTGTATACCTAAACGTGGCAGCTGATGCTAATTGCCGTGCAGCTGTGAAAGTACTGGGGCAGAGGAGTGCATCTCACTCCTGTCTTAATCACAAATGCCCCCAAAGAACTGTGGCCTAAACGTTGCAGCTGACGCTACTTGCCGTGCAGCTGTGATGCAAAGAAGGCCTGGCACTCACTGTGCCCTCTGGAGTCCCCACTAGGACTCTAACACATATGCCCATCTCGCTGTAGCTGCCCGCGCTGGTGCGCGCAGCTGGGAATCAGGTAACGGGGCCCTGGCACATCTGTGCCTTCGGGGCCTCACTGGGGCTCTCTTAAATAATATTGCCCCCATCGGTGCAGCTGCCCTCTGCAAGCGGGGCAGCTGAGATAAACAGGGAAGGGGCCCTGGCACATCTGTGCCCTCAGGGCCCCACTGGTGCGCTTCAACCAAATGTGCCCCAACGTTGGAGCGGCCTCCTATCAGGCGGGGGCCGCTCAGAAAAGTGGCACCGACACTGTGCCTTGATTTGCACCACCCGCCTGGAGCCCTCACTCACCGGTTTGCAGGCTCCCCGGCGGGTGCAGCATCACTCGAGGCGCTCTCTCGCTCCAGTGGCCGGTCATGAAGAAGGCTGCGGGGCAGGGAGAGCCCTCGGGACTCCGGTCGGCTCCTCTCTTCACCTGGGTCCCCTCCTGGGACCCGGGATTTCTCCCTCCAGACGTGCGGGGCTCTTCCAGGCTTACGGGAGCCCTGCGCTGACTTCCGGCCGCCTGTAGAAGGCCCCGCCCACAACCAGGCACAGGCAACGCCTGACTTCCGGGTCGCACAGAGCAGCGGCCCGGAGAACATTTCTTTAGCAGCTCGGGCCGCGGCGGTGATTTCCTCGGCAAACGCGGGGTGGGCACCCGCAATAAAAACAAAGCATAAGCGGGGTGGGCACCCGCATTTGGAACCTCAAAATAGGCGGGGTGGGTACCCGTAATAAGTAGAGGAAAACGCGGGGTGGGCACCCACCAGTTAATCATCACGGGGGAATCCCTACGTCGGGATTCCCTCTAAAAGAGCAGCAGCACAGCGCTGCGCAACCCTCAATCTCCTTCTCTGGGGAGATTAAAAATAAAGCGCTCACAGGGGGCAAGAGAATGCAGCAAAGGTCCTGGATCCTGGAGGATGCCAGGAAAAGCAGAAGGGTCCCAAGAAGCAAGTCCTTTAGGCATCAAGGGGGCAAGGCAGGGCCCAGGGAGGCAAGCCGTCATGGCAGCCCCCCCTGGGCCCCAGCAGCAGCTCGCCCGCGGCAGGATTCAGGAACAGCACCAAAGTACAGAACTGAACTGAACAACATTATGGGGTCACAGCCCCGTCTTTTATACACCCTTCCTTCTTTGTGTCACAGCACAGGGCTTGGGGATACCAGTCAGAACTGGTTTAGGGGGGATTTGGAGCACTTTGGTTGCCAAGCTCCTCTTCCCCTTTGTCAGGTGGGGGCTCGCCATCAGACACACCACAGGGGGGCGGAGCCAGCATTCACTAGGGAAGCACCATCCTATACAGAGTCAGAGGATTACCCCTCCCACCACTCTTACTCCAGGTGTCCCATTCAGCTCAGCGCTGACTCACCCTGCCCCTCCTGGAGCCACCCACACCTCTCAGCTCCTGTCAATCACAAGCCAAACATGCAATTCACATCAGGCAGGCAGACACATAGCACACAGAAATGCCAACTTCTAAAAGTGGCATTTCTCCACCAGTCACCATAAATATGCGCACACCATTGCGCAGCATTTATCCTCACGAGTTCATACATACTAAACTCGACCACACTGCTCCTCTCATACCCGGAATTACCATGGACACACACTGATCAGGGAATCCCCAATGCATTCCTATGGGAGGGCAGGCCAAGCCCACCAATGGAACACAGAGAGTGCACGCACTTTCCACTGGACCACAGTGCGAAAGTGCCCAGAGGCCTAAAACCACCAACACCAGGTCACAGAAAAAGGCAAAAAGTTTAGGGGTGAACCTGCCAAAAAGGGCCAAGTCCAACAACAAGCCATTGTATGGACTGGTTTTGTGGCTATGATTGGGATGATTTTGGGGTGTGGTGGGCCAGATTTGTAGCTGAGTGGACCAGCACTGTGAACATCTTTAAATATTGACTAGGAGGCAGTAGCAAAAGGACAGCACAGTTGACAGTACATTTCACTGGATGCACAGAGCAATACGGGACGAGTATCTCATACAGAAGGAGTTGCATCATGGCATGTTGGGTGTACTGTGGCAGATGGTGCAGTGCTAATTTGAAAATAAATATAATGCCACCTTTCTCACCTTGCCTGCTACACATATACCTAGCCCAAGAACCTCCGTCTCCAACTCTATCCAGCCCATAGTCAGGTTGGTTCTTTCATAGCCAGAGTGTTTCATGTTTTGAAAAAATACTTTATATTATTTGGACTCCACACAGCTCGACTCGATCCTCCCCTGCGATTGGTCTGACCATCACGTCATTACATTCCAAGTCATGGAATCGGTTAAACGACTTCCAACACAACCCCTGAGAACAAAGATCTGGAAGAGAAACCTGAAAAACGTCGGATCCGACCTTCTAGCATCCTCTAATTCAAACTTACTATGTCCCCCGGATGACCTAGCCGATGTCCAAGGGCTGACCAATCATTATTTTCACTCCATGAACAACCTCCTAGACAAAATAGCCCCTCTTCAACTGAAAAGAACTACCACAAAAGACTCAAAACCTTGGTATGACGGTAGGCTAAATGAAGACAGACACTCACTTAGAATAATTGAACGACGTTGGAGATCCACACCCTCAGCTGACCACCTCAAGCTACTAAGAACCACCAGAAACTCCTACTTTAGAAAGATCAGAAAATCTAAAACCGACTTCTTCAGGATCCAACTAGACCAAGCCAAGAACCGTCCCAAAAAGCTATTCGATCTTATCAAAGCTCAAACCAAGAGCGCACCCACTATCCCCAAGGCTATCCCTGACACTCTACCCAACTGTGATGAATTTGCCTCCTTCTTCACTTCAAAAACAGAATCCATAAAAACAGACCTACTCAAGGACCTCTTATCCCTCTCGGACATGCAAAAGAACTCATCACTGACCCCTGCAGGTGCCCAAGCTTACTACTCTACAAAATTCAACCTCAAAAACAACGCAACTTGGTCCTACTTCAACACTTACAGTGAAGACACCATACTAAAGACGCTAACCGCCCTGAAACCTTCCAACCACTTCACAGACCCACTCCCGGCTAACTACTTAAAAGACTTCATTCCTCTGTTACTACCTCTCTGGACCAAGATCATAAATACCTCCCTCCTTCAAGGATCCATTCCAGACATCCTGAAAACAGGACAGGTGTCACCTATCCTAAAGAAACCAACAGCGGACCCTTCGGACCCAAATAACTATCGTCCGATATCTAACATACCTATGCTAGCCAAACTCTTGGAAAAATGTGTTAACATGCAGCTGAACAGACACATCGTACAATTCAACCTGCTTAACCAATTTCAATCAGGCTTCCGGGCAGGTCACAATACCGAATCAGCCATGACACACATAATTGACGACGCTCTAAAAATCCTGGACCAAAACGAAGCCTGTTTACTAATCTTACTCGACCTGTCATCAGCATTTGACACCGTCAAACATGGCAACTTGCTAGAGCTCCTGAAACACAGAATGGGATTGTCTGGAGCTGTATTTAACTGGTTCGCCTCCTTCCTCCAAAATAGATCTCAAAGATTCAAGGTCAATCAATCCCTGTCCAACCCCATGCCAGTCACGTTAGGAGTTCCGCAAGGCTCCTCCCTCTCACCCACTCTTTTCAACCTTTTCATGGAACCACTCACCGAACTTCTCAGTCTCTCCAAGATTCACTTCCAAATGTACGCAGACGACACCCAAATCTACATCAAGATCCACTCACTTGAAGACATCAAATCGCTCAACACAACTCTACAAAAAACCCAAACATGGCTGGCCGAACACCACTTGAAACTAAACTCCCTCAAAACGGAGTTCCTCTTAATCGCTCCCCCTAACAAAGCATCCACTATCCTGGACTGGATGAAGCACTTAACAGCTCTCAAAGGACAACCTCTCATTGTCGAATCAGCGAAATCGCTAGGTGTGACTCTGGACAGTAACCTAAAGATGCAAAAGCATATCAGCGCTTCCACAAAAGGAGCTAACTTCCACATGAAGATCCTGCGAAAACTGAAACCCTTCCTGCCAGCTTATGATTTCAAACAAGCAGTTCAAGCCCTAGTAATCCCAAGAGTGGAATATGGGGCTGTAACCTTATGCGGCCTCCCAAGGTCGTCGACAGCCCCGCTAAGAGCCACTATCAACTCAGCGGCGAGACTCATCACGGGCTCAAAGAGAACCTCTCACATCTCTCCAGACCTTAGAGCTCTCAACTGGCTACCGTTTGAAGCTAGAATCCATCTGAAAATCGCTTGTATGACGCACAAGGCCATACACCACAATTCTCCGCACTACCTAGCTCAGAAACTGGTGCTCTCTGCGGGCAATAGAGCCTCCAGGAGTGCCAAGACTCTCCTACTGAAACCACAACGATTTGCCAAGAAAAAACCTATAACCGATCCTTCTCTGGTATGGCTCCCAGGATCTGGAATGCTTTGCCCACTGAAACAAGACTGAACCCTTCCACTGCCTCCTTCAAAAAAGAAGTGAAAGCGATTCTCATGGCTAAATTCACGTGAATTTACTGACTTAGTACTGTATCTTAATTACTAGTTCTGTTTTTTTAAGCTCCATATTTTAATCGCTAGGTTTTTTTTTACCTTTCTGAATATCGTTTATTTGAATCACTTATAACTGTGTTTGCTATGCCTACTCTTGTTTCCCTCATCCGACATGTAAAGCGCTCTGATACCCGCAAGGGTCTTGTTCGCGCTATATAAAACCTTCAAAATAAATAAAAAATAAAAAGAGTGTTTCATGTTTTGAAAAAATACTTTATATTATTTAGTGGAAGAGAAACATTCCCGAGCTATTTATCAATTGTTTTCTTACCTTCACTTAGTAGTAGAAGAGCCATCAAATTAACAGGGAGAGCTGAGCCAGAGCTGAGCCAAGGGTTGGCTCTGGCTCTAAGAGCCCATGCACCGGCCAAGCCTTGAAAAACTTTGACATGTAAATCATGCAACAAAGACCATGTTAGAATATGATAAGGTGTCTTTGAAATTCAAAAAAGTGTATTTCTTTAACAATCTGAAGCGTTTCACCTTAGTACATGAGATTATTTGAGAAGTATTTATTAAAGCAGAGTTTTTAAACATGAACTGAGAAACATTCCTGCCCCCGCCGTGATGACAGTGAACTCTGGGCCTCGTGTACAAAGTGTTTTAGTGGTCACACACTCGTTAAATCTGAAGGTTTCGTCCGCAAACCTTTCCCTTCATTACATGGTTAAAAGATTTAGCTGCTAAACAATATCACCTCCTTGAAAGCTCAGCTAGGTTAGAACTGAGCCAGAGACAGTCATCTAGCTTAATCTTTCAGTGGCCAGTCCACCCCTACCTTCACTATTACAAAAGCCTCTACATTGGATCCTCCAAGAAATCAGTATCCAAACTCAAAAGAGCCCAGAACCATTGGGCGTGCATCCTGTTCAACGTGGCTTGCCTCCTGTTCAACCTGATATGACATGACCACATTAGGCCTGCACAGAAGGCCCTCCAATATAAAGGAAAGAGGAGGTTTTAAATTCATCTGCCTTGTTTACAAAGTCTTATATGACTGGGCTTTCAATTACATGTCAAAGTTGTTTGTCTGCTTATCTTACCACGAGACAAACACAAGGAGATGATGGACGGAGCGCTGAAACTTTTCAGACACTCACCCCCAGTCAGAGATCTGGGTTGAATCCATCATCATTCTTTAGCTCACTTCGCCACCTCAGTTCAGACCCAGCTATATGCACATCAGTCTTGACCCTGTGCCTCATGGGAACAGTCCAGTCCGAACTGCCAAGCCAGGTCTTCCCTGAACCGGAAACAAGCATCCTGGGACTGGTTTCTGGGTAAAACCCTTCATCAGCCAGGCTAGCTTGAATCCAGTGGCAAAGTGAGCAAGGGACCCACGTCTGGCCATACCCTGCCAACTTAGGGCGAACAAAGCAAACACAAGGAGATGATGGACGGAGCGCTGAAACTTTTCAGACACTCACCCCCAGTCACAGATCTGGGTTGAATCCATCATCATTCTTTAGCTGATGAGGGCTGTTAGCCCGAAACCGGTGCCAGGATGCTTGTTTCCAGTCCAGGGAAGACATGCCTTGGCAGTTCGGGCTGGACTGTTCCCATGAGGCACAGGGTCAAGACTGATTTGCATATAGCTGTATCTGAACTGGGGTGGCGAAGTGAGCTAAAGAACGATGATGGCCGGTTCCCTGGTGGCAACCAGGGAACCGGCCTTGACCCCGGCACTGACGCCTCACATCCACGACACTATGCAATCTACATAGACTTTGTTTTCCAAGGTACTGTTATTTGGGGATCCGTGTGACTCCATGCCCTACGCGCGCACCTTGTGGTCGGTGCCTTTACTTTGGATTTATGCCTTTCACAACGTCGGAATAGCTCCTGTTGGAGCAATTTTGTTTCTACAAGTTCTGTTTTTGCAAGAACTGTTCTAAAGTGATATTTTGATACATGTATGTTGGATTTATGTTGTTTTGGTCTTGTTTGGTTTAGATAAAGATACCTTATTTTTCTAAACTGGTGTGGTGTCCATTTGTGGTGTTTTCACTGTGTTACTATGTGTCTTGAGTACAAATACCTTACAAATTGTCTTTGGAATAAGCCTGTCTGTTCGTGCCAAGCTACCAAGGGGGTGAGCAGGGGTTATCTAAAGTGTGTACTCCCCTTACCCTGACTAGAAGCAAGGGGTGCTACTTGGACAAAGGTACATACCTCTGTCAACTAGAGACAGTGCTTAATTTGTAAACAAATAAGTGCTGATGAGGCCACCGCAGTTTGCACCACACATTGCCAGTGCCAGCGCTGCCAATAACAGAACTTACACAACTACTAACCATCACACTGCTACAAGTGTGAGAATTCAGACTGTTCAAGGCCCCCAAGCTTAAAAAATGGTTTGGAAGGAGGCTGGTATTAGTTGTTTTAAACATGTATTGAATTATTAAATAACTGTTTTCCTACTCATTTTTAAATGAGCAGCTGTTCCAAGTGCCGGTGCAGGCAATTAAGTGCAGGTGCCAAGCACCGGAAAGCACCGGCTCAAATTAAGCACTGACTAGAGACCCCCATTTCTAACAATGTGCAAGGAGAATCACTATGAAACTTCCTACCTATTTCTCTATACATGGCGTCTAATTTTCTCAAATTCAGGAGATGGCTTAGCCCCATTTCCTCAAGTAGGTTTCTGGCTAGCCTTCGCCCTATCTGCTTCTTTTCTCCTTTCCTCAGGCCTTTTAGTCAGATGCATAATTCTGATTTTAGCTCCTTCAACTTACAAAACCTTTGCCATGATATTCGATCCCTGACATATCATCGGAATCAACAATATTATGTAATAGAAATATTGTGTCAAAAAACAACATACAAAAATATTGTTTCTATATATATATATATTCACGGAAAAAAACACAGGTTTTGGGGACGTTATTGTTAGGCTGACATTTCACTCATACAAAACCAGAGAAATTTGGCCGTTATAGCTAGCTGAGCTAACTATAATTCGCGCCTACGCAATGCACTGCTGATAATGTCACATATTACATCACTCATGACATGGTCAGTGACATCACTGATGACATTGTTGTAATTTGGCAGCACTTAAGTTAAGCATTAGCCGAAGACATCCTGTATTCAGAGGCTAAATTGTCCGCTTTGTGGAATCCATTTTGTATTTCTGGCAGCCATTTTGGTTGCCATGTGCTGCCATGTGCTCGCCATGTGCTCTGTCCTACCTTCCTGTTAACTGCTCTTGAAATCTGCCTAGAGACGAGTTATATTTAGTTTATTTTGCTTTGCACATGCTCAGTTGAGCTCGTAGCTGTCCATGCAGCTGTTCCGAGTTTATAAATGTCAGGATGTGTCTACTAGAAGTAGAAACTGTTAGCTCCACCCACTTGTCGACTGTGCATTTCTTGTATGACCTTATATGTATCTAAAACCAGCATTTGTGTTTGTACCGCCTTCATTTGAGCCCCTGTGTGGGTATAAAAGGACCAAGGTCCTTCCATTCAGTGTGCTACTTCATGCATAACCGAAGGGTGCTGTGTGAATGTAGCTCCACCTCATGAGGTTTAATAAACTCTGTCTTTTCTATTCCAGTTTCTGTGCCAACTTCTTGCTATTGGTCTGAGGACTCTGTGCAATGAAGGGAGAACCCCTAAGCACTGGTAGGCCTTGTTGAGGCTCACCACTACAAATTGGCGCTTCCAACGCGGGCCTCATCGGCGACTTGGATGCCCGAAGGACTGGTCGAGACAAAGGATTGGAATCTCGCTTTTGGACGCGATCGCTGCCTGAGGAGATCCGAGTCTTGGCACCCACGGCGTTTTCCTTTCTTTCTGATCTGACCATCCCGGCGGCGCCGGTCCTCGACTGAGATCTCTTCTGTTGATTCGCCGTGCAGTGACCATTTGGTCAATTTGAGAACTTGGCAGTTGGAACCTGGACACCATTTGATTGGTAAGAGCCGTTTTGCGGCACTTGCTGTTGGTTTGATGCCTTTGATTGGTAAGGTAGTTTAGTAACACTTACTGTGGCTTTGTTTGTATGATTGGCCAATTTTGGAATCTGTTTTGTAATTATATATGTATTGCAATACATATAGGCAGGTAATGAGGAGATTTTTCTCTAACTTTGAAAACTTGAACGGCACACATTGTGTTAAGTGTCACTTGGAGTATAATATTATATATGCTATAATATTTTTGGCATGCCTGCTTCTAGCACACTTCGTAGAAAGTGTTGCTGTTTTGGAGGTACCAATATGGATTTAGTAAGTACTCAGTTGACTCCCCTCAGAGGGGATACCTAAATAGGTTTAGGTATAGTAAAAAGATATTTCTTTCTTGGTGACTAAGTACCCCATGGAACTAAATATGTACATAAAACGGATCCTGATCTGTGCACTTAGTAACATTCATAAGTGGTGATATGCAGAGCGCTTTTTGAGTGTTCTACCAGCCAAAACTGGCGAATTTGGTGTATTTTGGCTACTTGAACATGGAGCAGTCTTTTGGACTACTTTTGAGAGCTCTTCTTGTAAATATGACTTACAATTAGTATTTACAAATAGTTTGGTTTTGCGTACAGTCTGTAGGATGTCTCTTGTTTTTGCCCTAAGCGTTGATTTGTGGGTTAATTGTTTTTTTGTTGTTCTGGACTGACATGCTTGAAAGTACTTGTTTCAGTAAAGTAGACTATGTTTTTTGTGTAAGAATGGCTATCCTTAAGCGAGCTGTGTTGTGTGTTATGAGTGTATGACCCCCTTCTGAAAATGTCTGGAATGAGCTAACTTTGGTTTTTGTTGTCATTCTGTTATACAAATGTCATTTAAAAAAACTACATTTTTTTTAAATTCAGGGAATGAATAATGTAACATATGCTAAATAGCTGCACGCTACCATTAAAATTGATAAAGTAAGAAATTATAGATATGTGCAAATTGCCATACTGGTACAGATAAATCAGAATTTACATTCAATAGGAATAAAATAGGCCTCATAGAAAGGTAGGAAAAAACGAATTTGTGTGCTTTCACACAATTAGGACTAAAATGAAAAATGTTACAGTATTATCCTTATATATTAATATTGAAAAGCATTCATATCATCTGAGTGAATTGGTTGTTGCTGAAATAAACACAACATTACAGAACGATAGATTTGTGCTGGCTTGAAAAGCGTGAGATGTTGACGCCTGCTGGTCAGAACACAGCTGTGTCAACAACACATGGCTATTCTTGGTCCCAAGCCATGAGGAAACTGCCGAGTCGACTAGATTTTCAGTTAGTGCAAACACGGTATAAAGGCGTGCATTAAAACCTGCTGATTTTATAAGTCAGAAAAGACAGTTTCATTATTTTGGATAACAGAGAAAAGATTAAAAGGGATTTCCTTTCTTAATGCCTTTTTAACAAGCACATCCGTGGTTCTGATGTTAAATGATTACTGTCCTTTAAAAGTGACGCAGACTTTTCATGTTTTAAGTAAGGCTTCTGTGCTTAGAGTTATAAATGAATGCATTTAAAGGTGATAGGAAAGGAATGAGGCTTGCTTTTCATATGTGGAACCATCAAAAGGGTTTGTGATCATTATTAAAAAAAAAAAAAAAAGGAGAATTTTGATTATATGAAGAAAAAAAAATGTTTATTAAAAATAATTGCCCTAAAATTGTTTTTGATCTTTTGTAATGTCTGATAATCATACTGTGAATAATATATAGCTCCTAGCATCAAAGTTGGATTTAAGTAGCACTTTACCATGATGTGGGGAGTGCAATGTGAAATTTCACTTTATCCAGGCATATAAAAACGTTTTTTTTAAGGGTGTACCTTATACATTTCTGATCCCCCATCTCTGGGATATCTAGAGGACACCCTGGGGATCCCTAATATGCCAAAATATTGTAGGTTATTCATTTTTAAGTGCCCCTACCACCAAAGTCGAAATTGGGAAAATTCACTATTTAAAAGTAGTTTTGCCAAGCAGAGCAGCTTTCACACTGCTCTTAGGCTTTAGTAAATGCACACATTTAAGTATAACGCAAATAGCTGACCTCTAACCTGCTAGAATGCACACCATACACTGCACACAGATAGAGACAAGTATTGAACAAAAAACACAGCAGAAGTTAGATCCTATCTTTAAAATTATTAGACGGACAGGACTGCCTTTCAGCTGTGATTCTCCAGAGTTGCTTTGAATTGGAAAGACCGCATGGAAAGCCTTGCACAAAAATGGACAGCTGGTGAAAGGGTTAAAGGTCGGAGTTCTGCATTTAGCTACCTAGCAAGGCTAAGGGGAAGGTTTGCTTGGACACTTCGACATCCGAACAGTTTTTGAAAGAAGAGATGACAGTGCAGAGAGAGGAAGAGAAGCTTTGATTCCTATTTTTGGCAAACACAGTGACGTATGTGGGCCCTGAGTAGAGCATAGCTCTGCCATGTATATAAAAATAATGGTTTTAGTTTAAAGATTACTGTGCAAGGGCTGAGATAAGGAGGCAATGGATTTTAGTTTGCATACATGCGCCCTCATGTTAATCTAGTACAATTGCTCAAGGAATTGGTAATTGGTTATTAACGCTTTCTCAAGTACTCAATGTGCTTGTGTTAGGCTGAATAAAAAAATAGCCACTTTCTAAGATATCTCCTACAAGTTTGCTTGTGCCCAGTTGCCACAAATAGGGGTAAATAGTGTTGACAGAAGGTAAACCTGTTTTCAGGTTTTCCTACTGTCAAAATGGGGGAAGGAGGTTAGCTCCTGGGCAAATTAAGGGTAGGCAAATTTATGTTTTCTCTCTTCTTTTTCTCACTCTCTCTTGAGTCTGTCTAAGCTGTCTAGGAAATGGCCATGAGACATTTAATTGGCTATTCAGTAATACTGTTTTAAAATTGTTAGAATTAATAAAATGATGAAAAATATACTATGTTACTGCCCATCCTGTATGAAAGAATGAGTAGAACAGATTGATGTTCCCTTATTTGATCTTTAAAGGGAACTGTATAGTGGGGGTTTCTGTTCAAAAATCTCAGGTGGCAATACCATTATTGTTTAAGTTATTCTCATGTTCTATACAGTTTTGCAAGGGCATTGCTAGTCTTTTATTAGCTAGTTTGTGTAATTGAGCTGACAGCCCTTATTAGAGCTGGAGAATAGGGTTTTTTCCTTTTGAAAATGATGTTGCATAGTCCGGATCGTGAAAAGTAGAATGCAGGAAAGACGCCCATGTGATCCTTAGCAAACATTTTGACGGAAAATATTGTTTAATAGGAGTTTGTTTGTCACAACATGTTCTGCTGGAGAAATTTATGTACCCACTATCTTGAGTTTTAAAAAAAGTTATTTATGAAATAAGAATCCCTGTTAAATTAGCAGTTTTAGATTTTCCTGCTGCGCCTATAACATGAAAGCATGGTCCTAAGCATAAAATGTAGGTGCTTTTATTAAGAGAAATTATTTTAGAAGTGTCTGCAGTCCTGTAAAAGTAATGCAAGGTTCATAAGTAGAAGTGTAGAAAAGTTCCTTTTTCTTGAGGTTCTTCAGATGAATAATATAGGAATGCACAAATGTAAGGATTTGGAGTATGTCTGTATTGTTTTTCTTTTTCCTCAGAATTTAGTAAATGAACACAGACTTCCTTGGTTGCTTGGGATTGGGTGACGTATTACTCTTGTCAGTTCACCAAAAGTTCCTTTTATACTTGCCAATAGGTCTAGGGTGTTTTTTTTTTTACTCTCAGATAGATGAAGTGGTTCTTGGGTGCCTTGCTAATGAATGGGGCATCCCAAGACTAAGGAGGTATTCTGAGACTATCCTCTCTGTTGATAGATTATTTTTGTGCCTTGTCTAAAGACCTTTTGTTCTGCCCACCAATAGATATTTGCTGCCCTACAACCATTGCCAGAGGGGCCCGGACATCAGATCCAGCCTGGGAGTCAGCACCAGTCCAGCTTGGAGTCAAGATAAAGGGAACCAGCACAGGCGTTGCTGGCAACTAGGACCTCAGTGAAGGCCGGAAGCACTGGGACGTGAAGTGTGTACCCCTGCCACTGTCTTGAGCGAAAGACGGGGTCACAAATCAGGATGAAGAAATCTTTCTGTGGATCCAGTTTTTGATGCCCAGCTGAGAGAGTCACAGACCGATAAGGACGGCAAGGAGGCTTTTACTTGAGGTGACCCCCTTTGAAACAAGGGTTGCTTCACATATCCCAGCATCAGGCCTTTTGAGTCCTGGTCCCCAAGTGAATGCAAGTCTGCGCCTTTGTTTGTTGATCAAGGGATGCCTGAGCATATTGGCTACAATCAGTGGCCCCAACAAAAGAGCAGTGCGCCAGCGGAGCATTACAGGAGTTAAGGAAGGACTTGAGTTTAGGGTACAGGTGCTGTGCCCTTGGTGCCTGTTAGATTAAAGTGAAGAAAACTGGTGCACTGCCTGAAACACTGGACAGGATCGTTGAAAGACCTTTTTCTTCTCAAACTGGGCCGTGATTCTTGAGTTGCGAGTTGTGCAGCTCCACCGTGGGAACAACAAGAGCCTGCCTGTGAGGCTCAAACGGACACAGGGAGAAGACTCCCCTCTGGATGGTTGTACAGCGGCTACAATTTCCCAAGGACTCTTTTTTTTGTTAGTAATGTACCCCTTTGATCGTCCCATTTTTGAGGGGGATCAACTTAATAAAGTGTGTTATCAAAATAAAGAAGGTTATCCACAAGCCAAAGGGACTAAATGGGAATGGGAAAAGTGACAATATTTCAACACCATATGTCTTCACAAATGTGAGAATAATAAAGAACATTGGACCTTTTGTGATTTCTGTGACAAAAGCTAAAGCAGATTTGTGTATTTGTAGCGTTGGAAGAATTCCAGCGGGGAGGAGTGAGTGTACTGTAATCCTGACCATTGAAGGTGCCAATAACAGCACTTTCACAGCCTCGTATAATACGTATTTTGTGTGTGGAAATAACGGATATTATCAATTACCTGTTGGGTGGTCAGGAATCTGCTACCGGATCACTCACCTTCAGTATATGGCGCAATATCAGAACTGCATAAGATTGCTGCAGAAATTCATCCAGAGACTGGTACTTGGACTTTTACTGGATGGTTTTGGACTCTTGTTTCTGCTTGGGGCTGGAAGCTACTGACTATCCTGTGTGTAATGATTATGATACTTTTTACATGCTGTGTATGTATCCAATGTGGTCCAATGCTTTGCTCCATTTGCATCCCTGCTTGTATACCTGCCAAAGGGAACGTTGCTGAAACAAAGGCCCAACAAATGTTGAATAAAGAGGTGGCCGAAATAATGTTAATAGATGTACGGGATGAATATTTAGATTACCCCAGATAAACGAATGTCTTCAGCTAATGCTGAAAGGGTCGTCTGTTGTAATTTGGCAGCACTTAAGTTAAGCATTAGCCGAAGACATCTTGTATTCAGAGGCTAAATTGTCCGCTTTGTGGAATCCATTTTGTATTTCTGGCAGCCATTTTGGTTGCCATGTGCTGCCATGTGCTCGCCATGTGCTCTGTCCTACCTTCCTGTTAACTGCTCTTGAAATCTGCCTAGAGACGAGTTATATTTAGTTTCTTTTGCTTTGCACATGCTCAGTTGAGCTCGTAGCTGTCCATGCAGCTGTTCCGAGTTTATAAATGTCAGGATGTGTCTACTAGAAGTAGAAACTGTTAGCTCCACCCACTTGTCGACTGTGCATTTCTTGTATGACCTTATATGTATCTAAAACCAGCATTTGTGTTTGTACCGCCTTCATTTGAGCCCCTGTGTGGGTATAAAAGGACCAAGGTCCTTCCATTCAGTGTGCTACTTCATGCATTACCGAAGGGTGCTGTGTGAATGTAGCTCCACCTCATGAGGTTTAATAAACTCTGTCTTTTCTATTCCAGTTTCTGTGCCAACTTCTTGCTATTGGTCTGAGGACTCTGTGCAATGAAGGGAGAACCCCTAAGCACTGGTAGGCCTTGTTGAGGCTCACCACTACAACATCACTGATGACATTTCAAATGACATCACTGATGACATCACGGATGGCCTCATTCAGTGACTGAGTGTTTCTAAAAGTTTAAGAATGTTATATATATATACGCCAAGGTGTATTGAAGAATGAGTGGCTGTATGAGTGTCTGAATGGATGATTTAGTGGGTGCGTGACTGACTGTATAAGTGAGTGATTGAACATGTCTTAGTGAATGCATGGGAGAATGACTAATCTGTGTGAATGTTTGTATCAGTCTGTCAGTTGGTATGTAAGTGGCTGCATGGGTTGTTAAGTAGCTACATGAATCTCTATATGGGTTAATTATTGGTTGTCTGAGTACCTGTATGGGTGCCTGAGTGTCTGTGTGGGTGCGTGGGAGGGGGGTGTGACTCCCTGCATGGATGTGTGAGTGGGTGATTCACTGGGTGTATGGGTTCATGAGTGCGTGTACAAGGGGCTGTATGGGTGAGTGAGTGTCCGTATGGCTGTGTTCATGAGTGAGTGGCTATCTCAGTGGTATATGTGCGAGTAACTACATATGTGAAAGGCAGTATATGTAAGTGTTGGGGTATAAAGTGACTATATGTGAGAGTGAGGATTGTGAGAGTGACTGTATGGATGAGTGTGTGCTTGTGTCAGTGATTGTATAAGAGAGTAAGTATGTGTTAGTATCTGTATGAATAAGTGAGGTGGTGTGTGTATAACTGTATAGGTGAGTAAATGACAATGTGATTGATTCTTTGCGTGACTGAATAGGTATGTGAGTAACTGTATGGGTGAGTGGCAGTGTGTGAGTGTCTGTATGGGTATATGATTGCATATATCAGTGGCTGTATAGATAAGTGACTGTGTGAATGAGTGACTGTATGGGTGAGTGAGTGGATGTGTGTACACCTATGAATCAGTGAGTGGGTATGTACTAACTGGTATTGGTGTGTCTATGGTTTCGAGAATGGTAGTCTGTATTTTAGAGTGGGTGTATCAAAGGTTATATTAGGGTGTGAAGAGGCGCATCAGATATTAAGTGGATGATGTCATCAGTTATGTCATCTGAGATGTCATCAGTGATGTCATCAGTGATGTCACTGACCATGTCATGAGTGATGTAATATGTGATGTCATCAGAAGTGCATTGCGGGGGCGCGAGTTATAGTTAGCTCGGCTAACTATAACGTCCGAGTTACTCTGGTTTTGTACGAGTGAAATGTCAGCCTAACTATAACGTCCCTGAAACCTGTGGTCTTTTCAGTGAATTTCTAAGGTTTTTTTAAATACTAATTCCTAACTATAATGTCCCTGAAACCTCTGTTTTTTTTCAGTGAATTTCTAAGGTTTTTTAAAATGCTAATTTCTAACTATGCCTACATAGGTAGAACATGTGTAGAAAGAGGAAGAAAGGTGCAGAAAGAAGCAAAAGAAGTGCAGAAAGAGGCAAGAGAGGTGCAGAAAGAAGAAGAAAGGTGCAGAAAGAAGCAAGAAAAATGCAGAAGGAGGCAACAGAAGTCCAGAAAGAGGCCTACTTTGACTGTACCTTACAACAGACTCATACAAAGTAGCCTAATCACTAATCCTTCTCCCAAGATGTCTTAAACCTCACTTTTCTCTTGAAGGTTCACTATTAATCGAATGCTCAGAATGTTAGGCCTACCAAATATAAAACAGCAATCCTGAGCATATCACTGTTGTAAGTCTGACCAAGTTTGTGAAGGTATGCATGCGTGTCTCTGCCATGTCTCTGACATGTTACATAAAAATAAACATACAATTACTTGAATACCTGTGTTTCAAACAGCATACTCTGTAAATGTATGTACAAAAAGGTGTTTGCATTTCTTTCTGCTCACAATACAGGGCACATTAATATTCAATAGTATATTTGAGGGGCTCTATAAAACATATATACATAAGACATGTCTGCCTGTGAAACTGAATGACAGAGCAGAACTGAGAAGATTTGACCACCTATAGGAGAAGTTACCCACTTTTTAAGCTACAATCTTCAGATGCATAACACATGTAAGAATACATGTACAAGTAGACATATACCTCAGTCACAAGAGCGCGCAGACCTTTAAACTAGGCAGCTTGAACTTCCCATTTGAGTACAGAAAGAGGCGAGAGAAGTTCAGAAAGAAGCAAGAGAGTTACAGAAACAGGCAAAAGAGGTGCAGAAAGAGGGAACAGGGGTGCAGACAAAGGCAAGAGAGGTGCAGAAAGAGGGAAGAGGGGTACAGAAAGAGGCAAGAGGGGTGCAGAAATTTGCAAGAGAGGTACAGAAAGAAGCAAGAGCAGTGCAGAAAGAACCAACAGAGGTGCAGAAAGAGGCAAGAGGGGTGCAGAAAGAGGCAAAAGAAGTGCAGAAAGAAGCAAAAGAGGTGGAGAAAGAGGCAAGAGGGGTGCAAACATAGGCAACAGAGGTGCAGAAAGAGAAAAGAGGGGTGCAGAAAGAGACAAGAGGGGTGCAAAAATTTGCAAGAGAGGTGCAGAAAGAAGCAAGAGTGGTGCAGAAAGAACCAACAGAGGTGCAGAAAGAGGCAAGAGGGGTTCAGAAAGAGGCAAGAGAAGTGCAGAAAGATGCAACAGAGGTACAGGGGGCAAGAGAAGCTGCAGAAAGAGGCAAGAGAGGTACAGAAAAAGGTAACAGGGATGCAGAAAGAGGCAAGAGAGGTGCAGAAAAAGGGAAGAGGGGTGCAGAAAGAGGCAAGTGGGGTTCAGAAAGAAGCAAGAGAGGTGGAGAAAGAAGCAAGGGAAGTGCAGAAAGAAGCAACAGAGGTGCAGAAAGAGGCAAGAGGGGTACAGAAAGGGGCAAGAGAAGTGCAGAAAGAGGCAAGAGAGTTGCAGAAACAGGCAAAAGAGGTACAGAAAGAAGCAAGAGCAGTGCAGAAAGAACCAACAGAGGTGCAGAAGGAGGCAAGAGGGGTGCAGAAAGGGGCAAGAGGGGTGAAGAAATTTGCAAGAGAGGCACAGAAAGAAGCAAGAGGAGTGCAGAAAGAACCAACAGAGGTGCGGAAGGACACAAGAGAACTGCAGAAAGAGGCAAGAGAGTAGCAGAAACAGGCAAGAGCGGTGCAGAAAAAGGGAACAGGGGTGCAGAAAGAGGCAAGAGAGGTGCAGAAAGAGGGAAGAAGGGTGCAGAAAGGCAAAAGTAGTACAGAAAGAAGCAAAAGAGGTGCAGAAAGAAGAAAGAGAGGTACAGAAAGAGGCAAGAGGGGTGCGCAAAAAGGCAAGAGAAGTGCAGAAAGAAGCATCAGAGGTGCAGAAGGAGGCAAGAGAAGTGGAGAAAGAGGCAAGGGGGTACACAAATTTGCAAGAGAGGTGCAGAAAGAAGCAAGAGTAGTGCAGAAAGAACCAAAAGAGGTGCAGAAACAGACAAGAGGGTACTGAAAGAGGCAAGAGAAGTGCAGAAAGAAGTAAGAGAGGTGCAAAAGGAGGCAAGAGAACTGCAGAAAGAGGCAAGAGAGTTGCAAAAAGAGGCAAGAGAGGTGCAGAAAAAGGGAACAGGGGTGCAGAAAGAGGCAAGAGAAGTGCAGAGAGAGGGAAGAAGGGTGCATAGAGAGGCAAGAGGAGTGCAGAAAGAGACAAGAGGGGTGCAGAAATTTACAAGAGAGATACAGAAAGAAGCAAGAGCAGTGCAGAAAGAACCAACAGAGGTGCAGAAAGAGGCAAGAGGGGTGCAGAAAGAGGCAAGAGAAGTGCAGAAAGAAGCAAAAGAGGTAGAGAAAGATGCAAGAGGGGTGCAAACAGAGGCAACAGAGGTACAGAAAGAGGGAAGAGGGGTGCAGGAAGAGGAAAGAGGGGTGCAGAAATTTGCAAGAGAGGTGCAGAAAGAAGCAAGAGTAGTGCAGAAAGAATAAAACAGGTGCAGAAAGAGGCAAGAGGGGTTCAGAAAGAGGCAAGAGAAGTGCAGAAATAAGCAACAGAGGTGCAGGAGGCAAGAGAGCTGCAGAAAGAGGCAAGAGAGTTGCAGAAACAGGCAAGAGAGGTGCAGAAAAAGGTAACAGGGGTGCAGAAAGAGGCAAGAGAGGTGCAGAAAAAGGGAAGAGGGGTGCAGAAAGGCAAGTGGGGTTCAGAAAGAAGCAAGAGAGGTGGAGAAAGAAGCAAGATAAGAGCAGAAAGAAGCAACAGAGGTGCAGAAAGAGGCTAGAGGGGTACAGAAAGAGGCAAGAGAAGTGCAGAAAGAAGCAACAGAGGTACAGAAGGAGGCAAGAGAAGTGCAGAAAGAGACAAGAGAGTTGCAGAAACAGGCAAAAGAGGTGCAGAAAGAAGCAAGAGCAGTGCAGAATGAACCAACAGAGGTGCAGAAGGAGGCAAGTGTGGTGCAGAAAGAGGCGAGAGGCGTGAAGAAATTTGCAAGAGAGGTGCAGAAAGAAGCAAGAGCAGTGCAGAAAGAACCAACACAGGTGCAGAAACAGACAAGAGGGGTGCAGAAAGAGGCAAGAGACGTGCAGAAAGAAGCAAAAGAGGTAGAGAAAGATGCAAGAGGGGTGCAAACAGAGGCAACAGAGGTACAGAAAGAGGGAAGAGGGGTGCAGGAAGAGGCAAGAGGGGTGCAGAAATTTGCAAGAGAGGTGCAGAAAGAAGCAAGAGTATTGCAGAAAGAACCAACAGAGGTGCAGAAAGAGGCAAGAGGGGTTCAGAAAGAGGCAAGAGAAGTGCAGAAATAAGCAACAGAGGTGCAGGAGGCAAGAGAGCTGCAGAAAGAGGCAAGAGAGTTGCAGAAACAGGCAAGAGAGGTGCAGAAAAGGGTAACAGGGGTGCAGAAAGAGGCAAGAGAGGTGCAGAAAAAGGGAAGAGGGGTGCAGAAAGAGGCAAGTGGGGTTCAGAAAGAAGCAAGAGAGGTGGAGAAAGAAGCAAGAGAAGGGCAGAAAGAAGCAACAGAGGTGCAGAAAGAGGCAAGAGGGGTACAGAAAGAGGCAAGAAAAGTGCAGAAAGAAGCAACAGAGGTACAGAAGGAGGCAAGAGAAGTGCAGAAAGAGACAAGAGAGTTGCAGAAACAGGCAAAAGAGGTGCAGAAAGAAGCAAGAGCAGTGCAGAACGAACCAACAGGGGTGCAGAAGGAGGCAAGTGTGGTGCAGAAAGAGGCGAGAGGCGTGAAGAAATTTGCAAGAGAGGTGCAGAAAGAAGCAAGAGCAGTGCAGAAAGAACCAACACAGGTGCAGAAACAGACAAGAGGGGTGCAGAAAGAGGCAAGAGACGTGCAGAAAGAAGCAACAGAGGTGCAGAAGGACACAAGAGAACTGCAGAAAGAGGCAAGAGAGTAGCAGAAACAGGCAAGAGCGGTGTAGAAAGGGGCAAGAGAAGTGCAGAAAGAAGCAAAAGAGGTAGAGAAAGAGGCAAGAGGGGTGCAAACAGAGGTGCAGAAATAGGGAAGAGGGGTGCAGGAAGAGGCAAGAGGGATACAGAAAGTTGCAAGAGAGGTGCAGAAAGAAGCAAGAGTAGTGCAGAAAGAACCAACAGAGGTGCAGAAAGAGGCAAGAGGGGTTCAGAAAGAGGCAAGAGAAGTGCAGAAAGAAGCAACAGAGCTGCAGGAGGCAAGAGAGCTACAGAAAGTGCCAAGAGAGTTGCAGAAACAGGCAAGAGATGTGCAGAATAAGGTAACAGGGGTGCAGATAGAGGCAAGAGAGGTGCAGAAAGAGGGAAGAGGGGTGCAGAAAGAGGCAAGAGAGTTGCAGAAACAGGCAAGAGAGGTGCAGAAAAAGGTAACAGGGGTGCAGAAAGAGGCAAGAGAGGTGCAGAAAGAGGGAAGAGGGGTGCAGAAAGAGGCAAGTGGGGTTCAGAAAGAAGCAAGAGAGGTGGAGAAAGAAGCAAGAGAAGTGCAGAAAGAAGCAACAGAGTTGCAGAATCAGGCAAAAGAGGTGCAGAAAGAAGCAAGAGCAGTGCAGAACGAACCAACAGAGGTGCAGAAGGAGGATAGTGGGGTGCAGAAAGAGGCAAGAGGGGTGGAAAAATTTGCAAGAGAGGTGCAGAAAGAAGCAAGAGCAGTGCAGAAAGAACCAACAGAGGTGCAGAAACAGACAAGAGGGGTGCAGAAAGAGGCAAGAGACGTGCAGAAAGAAGCAACAGAGGTGCAGAAGGACACAAGAGAACTGCAGAAAGAGGCAAGAGAGTAGCAGAAACAGGCAAGAGAGGTGCAGAAAAACGAAACAAGGGTGCAGAAAGAGGCAAGAGAGGTGCAGAAAGAGGGAAGAAGGGTACAGAAAGAGGCAAAAGTAGTGCAGAAAGAAGCAAAAGAGGTGCAGAAAGAAGAAAGAGAGGTACAAAAAGAGGCAAGAGGGGTGCAGAAAAAGGCAAGAGAAGTGCAGAAAGAAGCAACAGAGGTGCAGAAGGAGGCAAGAGAAGTGGAGAAAGAGGCAAGGGGGTGCACAAATTTACAAGAGCAGTGCAGAAAGAACCAACAGAGGTGCAGAAACAGACAAGAGAGTGCTGAAAGAGGCAAGAGAAGTGCAGAAAGAAGCAACAGAGGTGCAAAAGGAGGCAAGAGAACTGCAGAAAGAGGCAAGAGAGTTGCAGAAAGAGGCAAGAGAGGTACAGAAAAAGGGAACAGGGTTGCAGAAAGAGGCAAGAAAAGTGCAGAGAGAGGGAAGAAGGGTGCAGAGAGAGGCAAGAGGAGTGCAGAAAGAGGGAAGAGGGGTGCAGAAAGAGGCACGAGGAGTGCAGAAAAAAGCAAGAGAGGTGCAGAAAGGGGGAAGTGGGGTGGAGAAAGAGGCAAGGGGGATACAGAAAGAAGCAAGAGAGGTGCCAAAAGAGGTAAGGGAGGTGCACAAAGAGGGAAGAAGGGTGCAGAAAGAAGCAAGAGAAGTGCAGAAAGAAGCAACAGAGGTGCAGAAAGACAGATGAGGGGTGGAGAAAGAGGCAAGAGAAGTGCAGAAAGAAGCAACAGAGATGAAAAAAAGAGGGAAGAGAGGTAGAGAAAGAGGCAAGAGGGGTGCAGAAAGAAGCAATAGGGGTGCAGAAAGAAACAAAAGAAGTGCAGAAAGAGGCAAAAGGAGTGCAGAAAAAGGGAAGAGGGGTGCAGGAAGAGGCACAGGGGATGCAGAAAGAAGCAAGAGAGGTGCAGAAAGAAGCAAGAGAATTGCAGAAAGAAGCAACAGAGATGCAGAAAGGGGGAAGTGGGGTGGAGAAAGAGGCAAAAGGGGTGCAGAAAGAGGGAAGAGGGGTGCAGAAAGAGGCAAAAGGGGTGTAGAAAGAAACAAGAGAGGTGCACAAAGAAACAAAAGAAGTGTAGGAAGAAGGAACAGAGGTGCAGAAAGAGGCAAGAGGGGTGCAGAAAGAGGGGAGAGGGGTGCAGAAAGAAGGAAGAGGGGTGTGAAAGAGGCACGAGGGGTACAGATAGAAGCAAGAGAGGTGCAGAAAGAAGCAACAGAGGTGCAGAAAGAGGGAAGAGGCGTGGAGAAAGAGACAAGAGAAGTGCAGAAAGATCAACAGAGATACAGAAAGGGGTAAGAGGAGTGGAGAAATAGGGAAGAGGAGTGCAGAAAGAGGCATGAGGGGTGCAGAAAGAAGCAGCAGAGGTGCAGAAAGAGGCAAAATGGGTGCAGAAAGAGGCAAGAGAAGTGCAGAAAGAAGCAACAGAGATGCAGAAAGGGGGAAGAGGGGTGGAGAAAGAGGCAAGAGGGGTGCAGAAAGAAGCAAGAGATTTGCAGAAAGAAACAAAAAAACAAAAGAAGTCCAGAATGATAGCACAGAGGTGCAGAAAGAGGCAAGTGGGGTGCAGAAAGAGGGAAGAGGGGTGCAGAAAGAGGCACGAGGGGTGCAGAGAGAAGCAAGAGAGGTGCAGGAAGAAGCAAGAGAAGTGCAGAAAGGAGCAGCAGAGGTGCAGAAAGAGGGGTAAGAGGAGTGAAGAAATAAGCAAGAGGGGTGCAGAAAGAAGCAAGAGAGGTGCGGAAAGAAACAAAAGAAATGCAGAAAGAAGCAACAGAGGTGCAGACAGAGGCAAAATTGGTGCAGAAAGAGGCAAGAGAAGTGCAGAAAGAAGCAAGAGAGATGCAGAAAGGGGAAGAGGGGTGCAGGAAGACGCACAGGGGATGCAGAAAGAAGCAAGAGAGGTGCAGAAAGAAGCAATAGAAGTGCAGAAAAAAGCAACAGAGATGCAGAAAGGGGGAAGTGGGGTGGAGAAAGAGGCAAAAGGGGTGCAGAAAGAGGGAAGAGGGGTGCAGAAAGAGGCAAAAGGGTGTAGAAAGAAACAAGAGAGGTGCACAAAGAAACAAAAGAAGTGTAGGAAGAAGGAACAGAGGTGCAGAAAGAGGCAAGAGGGGTGCAGAAAGAGGGGAGAGGGGTGCAGAAAGAAGGAAGAGGGGTGTGAAAGAGGCACGAGGGGTGCAGATAGAAGCAAGAGAGGTGCAGAAAGAAGCAACAGAGGTGCAGAAAGAGGGAAGAGGTGTGAAGAAAGAGACAAGAGAAGTGCAGAAAGATCAACAGAGATGCAGAAAGGGGTAAGAGGAGTGGAAAAATAGGCAAGAGGGGTGCAGAAAGAAGCAAGAGAGGTGCAGAAAGAAACAAAAGAAGTGCAGAAAGAAGGAACAGAGGTACAGAGAGAGGCAAGAGGGGTGCAGAAAGAGGGAAGAGGAGTGCAGAAAGAGGCATGAGGGGTACAGAAAGAAGCAAGAGAGGTGCAGAAAGAAGCAGCAGAGGTGCAGAAAGAGGCAAAATGGATGCAGAAAGAGGCAAGAGAAGTGCAGAAAGAAGCAATAGAGATGCAGAAAGGGGGAAGAGGGGTGGAGCAAGAGGCAAGAGGGGTGCAGAAAGAAGCAAGAGATTTGCAGAAAGAAACAAAAAAAGAAAAGAAGTCCAGAACGATAGCACAGAGGTGCAGAAAGAGGCAAATAGGGTGCAGAAAGAGGGAAGAGATTGCAGAAAGAGGCACGAGGGGTGCAGAGAGAAGCAAGAGAGGTGCAGGAAGAAGCAAGAGAAGTGCAGAAAGAAGCAGCAGAGGTGCAGAAAGAGGGGTAAGAGGAGTGGAGAAATAAGCAAGAGGGGTGCTGAAAGAAGCAAGAGAGGTGCGGAAAGAAACAAAAGAAATGCAGAAAGAAGCAACAGAGGTGCAGAAAGAGGCAACATTGGTGCAGAAAGAGGCAAGAGAAGTGCAGAAAGAAGCAACAGAGATGCAGAAAGGGGGAAGAGGGGTGGAGAAAGAAGCAAGAGGGGTGCAGAAAGAAGCAAGAGAGGTGCAGAAAGAAACAAAAAAAGTGCAGAAAGAAGGAACAGAGGTGCAGAAAGAGGCAAGAGGGTTGCATAAAAAGGGAAGAGGAGTGCAAAAAGAAGCACAAGTGGTGCAGAAAGAAGCAAGAGAGGTGCAGAAAGAAGCAAGAGGAGTCCAGAAAGAAACAACAGAGGTGCAGAAAGAGGCAAGAGGGGTGCAAAAAGAGGGAATCCGCGAACCCTCCCGAGCACGAGCTTGATTCTGATTGGCTACCAACAATTCAAACCAAGAAGTGTTGGCAGCCATCTTGTGACTCGGTTCCATGTCATGAATGATGTAATATGTGAGGTCATAAGCAGTGCATTGCGGGGGCGCTAGTTATAGTTAGCTCAGCTAACTATAACTGCTGAATTTCTCTGGTTTTGTATGAGTGAAATGCCAGCCTAACTATAACATCCCTGTGACCTTTGTTTTTTCAGTGAATTTCTAAGGTTTTTTAAATGCGAATTCCTCACTATAACTTTCCTGTAACCTTTAATTTTTCAGTGAAATTCCATGGTTTTCCAAGTAGCAACAGTTTTTGTAGAATGCTGTGGAAAGGGGGTAGGGCCTCTGACCAGCTCTCAGAAATCCTGCTGAGTAGGACTTATAGAAAGTACCAGGAGGGCTTCTTGGTCTCCAAGGTCCTTTAGCATCCAAGACAACTTTATTCCTCAACTATACTGTGCCAAGAGGCACGTTTGCAGAGTCATGCAGGAAGCAGGTCCTTGATGATTGCACAGGTAGTGCCTGTATGATTCTATGAGGGCCATTGCCAAGGACAGACTGCGAATACCTGGTGTTTTTGACAAACACCTATATAGACATATTTGAGATAAAGTTTTAGTGTAGCTGTTTAATAAGATACTAATATAACTTACCCTTTTGTATTCATTTGTCAAAATAACTACATAAAAATGCATTTTCTTTCTGCACAGCAACAGCGGAGGTCGCAATGACAGTAGTCACGAATACAAATGAAAAGGTGTAAAACAGATATATAGACATATTTTACACAAAGTTTGAGTCTAGCCGTTTAGTGACATATTGGTTTAACTTTATTTTAACAACATATTTTTTTAAAACAACACTCTCAAAAAATAACTTTCAACATCTAAACACACAAACACAACATAACTTCCAAACAAAGCTTAAACTATGGGGAATCAAGAACTGCTGCAAACCTAGTGCAATGCACAATGTCTGACAAGACCCTCTCTAGAAGAACGAATAAAAAATATTCATGTCGGACAACGTCCATGTTATACCATCTAAAGCAGAGTGAAGCTGGAGGATCATATGCTTCAGTGGCAGCAGCAACAATTCCTGGTCAGAAACTCCCTTCTGAGGTGCAGACTACTGCAACAGATATTTCTCCAGAGTTGTCAAGAATGGCCAGGTACTGCATGGACTGTAGTGTTGTTATAAGTGCTGGTGAGCAGTGTGTTACAGGTATTCAAAATGCTACCAAAAATCATACATCGTGTTTTTTTCCTCCTTTTATCTTTTTTGCACATTTCATAAGAGGAGTTCAAGTGAGCAGCAAGAAGGCAATGCAAAGCTGAAGGACCCTCGACTTCAATAGCAGCACAACAACACCGAAGCAGAGAGTCCATTCAAAAGTCCAATCTCGACTTCAAGATTTGGCTCCACAGTTTTCCCCGATGGCATCATACTGCATGGATTGTGGAGTTGTAGGTAGTGCTGGAGAGCAGTCCATAACGGCTCTTCGCCATGCTGGAAAGAATGATAAATGTTGATTTGTTTTTCTATTTGTGACATGCATAGTTTTTCTACATTAGCAGGCATTTTATTATCTTACAAAATGGGCATCTAATATTTATCTGTTGTTCATTTTATTATCTTCCAATTTATTGTAACACTAGTTACATATAACTTGCCATATACACAAGTCAAACCATCCCTCTACAAATAAATACAAAGCCAACTTTTGCCAGTTATCATAATTTACTTTTTCACTTTTTAAATATGTCTACAGCCTGTGTTTAAATCTTCTAGTAAGCGCATCAACAACATATACAAACATACTCTGCTTTTTACAGAACACTCTATTAAATTGTGTAATTTCTTTTTTAAAACTATCACCTGTAATATATGTGTCTTGTTCTGCAACTCCTCCACTTAACAACTCTTCATTTTCCCTAGAATCCTGCTCAGGACCAAAGAAATTAAACTGCACATCACCAGAAACCTTTTCTACATCCGCCAACTACCATGCAAAAGTGCTCTACTTATTTCTCCTAAACATAAAGCAGGAGTTTTCACATAATACAGTCTCCTACCTAAAGTTCGCATTGTTGAGTGGTATAACCTTTTTTGTGTTTTAAACTTCGCCTTGGAAAGATACATAGGAATTTTCTTAATATTTCAATGGATTCCTGTCTAATACTAGAAACACTACTACAATTCCTTTGTATACAGTACCCTGACTATGCCTTCCTCGTACCTCTTCTGCAATACCTTCTTCTACATTTCTAGATACCATCACCTCTTTTGCTATAGGACTACCATTCTTCAATTGATAAAATCGTCCTCTTTAATCAATAGCATGAACTGATTTGTTATACTTGATATAGCTTTCTTCATTAAAGAAAGCCTCTGTACAAGAAGTATGTATCCATTGTCCACTAAAAACTGTACAACACTACTTCTGTTCACTAATCTTTTCTTCTCGTTTTGTCTCCTCATGCAAAACACTTTTTTGTCAAGAGTCTTCATTCTATTTAGAATCAAAATTAAAAGCTTCCTCTTCAAAGCAAAGGCCTTATCATCTACTCTCACAACTTGGTCTTTCCGTTTTACTGCATCTCTCCTTCTTCTACACTTTTTAAATTTAACACTAAATTTACAAGGCTGTAACTATGCAATCATTATAACATTTGCGCAGAAATAAGCGTGCACTGATGAAACACTCAGGCTCTACTCGTGCATGCATGTAAATATGTAGAGAGCACCATTGTAGTAAACCTATCACCTATATTGTCTAAAGACTAAATATTCCTCAGTAAAACTTGTAAAAACATGGGTTTGTGGTTGAATACATCAATACTCCCTGGATGATTGAATGAGTGCATAGGCAGTGCCTAGGTGATTCCGTGAGGATACAATTAGTGCCTAGCTGATTCCCTGACTATGTCATAACTCCATGGGTCATTCCATATCCGCATACTTACTGCCTGCATGTTTGCATAAGTATACCACTAGTATCTGGGTGTTTGGATGAGTGCATGAGTAGAGTCTGAATGATTCGACAAGTGCGTGACTAATGCTTCAATATTTCAAGACATGCATAGATACTGGTAGGATGATTAAATAAGTGCAACTCTAGTACCTGCATGATTGCAAGTGTGCATACATAGTATATAGGTGATTTATGCAATGCATGTAAAGTGCATACATGATTGTTTAAGCCCATGCCTAGCACCTAGCCTATTGGATGAGTGGATGAATAGTATTTCAGTGATTGGATACTGCCCATGTATTTGGTTGACTGAACAGGTAGTGCCTGGATGCTTACATAACTACATGGGTAGTGCCCAGAGAATTGAATAAGTGCATCAGTAGTGCCTTTCTAACTAGATGACCGCATGACTAGTGTTTGAATGACTGCATGAATCCATTGTTAAAGCTTGAGAGATTGGATGAAAATAAGTATACTGCTGGGGTGATTGTATTAGTGCAAAACTATTGGCTCAGTAATTAAATGACTGCATAGGTACTGGATGGGAGATAGGTTTACTACAATGGTACTCTCTAGGGGCCCGATTCACAGAACTAACTTAAGACAAAATCCTAAACTTACTACCATTTTGGTATTTACAGAAGGTACTTACTCATTTTGGTATTCACAGAAGGCACTTACTCATTTTGGTATTTACAGAAGGCACTGACTTACTCATTTTGAGTAACTTACTCATTTTGAGTAACTTACTAATTTTGGTATTCACAGAAGGCACTTACTCATTGATGAGTAAGTGCCTTCTGTGAATACCAAAATGAATAACTTACTCATTTTGAGTAACTTACTCATTTTGAATAACTTACTCATTTTGAGTAACTTACTCATTTTGAGTAACTTACTCATTTGGTATTCACAGAAGGCACTTACTCATCAATGAGTAAGTGCCTTCTGTGAATACTAAAATGAGTAAGTTACTCAAAATGAGTAAGTTACTCAAAATGAGTAAGTAAGTGCCTTCTGTGAATACCAAAATGAGTAAGTGCCTTCTGTGAATACCAAAATGGTAGTAAGTTTAGGATTTTGTCTTAAGTTAGTTCTGTGAATCGGGCCCTACGTAATTACATGAGTGCATGAGTAGAACCTGAGTGTTTCATCAGTCCACGCATGTGCCTCAATATTTCAATGACAGCATGGGTTGTAAGTGGGTGTTTAGATGGCTGCATAGGTTCTGCGCAAATGTTATAATGATTGCATAGTTACAGCCTTGTTAATTACATAACTCAATAGATAGTACCTAGGTGATTAGATGAATGTATATGTAGTGCCTATATACTTCAATGGCTACATAATTTCTACCTGCCTGATTGCAAGAGTCCATTTATAGTTTCTGGATAATTGAATAACTCCATGGATACTGAATCACTGATTTGATGACTGCTATGCGTAGTGGCTGGGTGATTCCATGAGTGCCTGAATACTGCCTGACTGACTGTGAAAGTACCTTCATTGCTGTTAGATACATAACAGTTGTCACTATATCTCTGAATCATTGGTTATCTCCTTCTGTCAGTAGCAAAGTACCTGTTTTACTGAATACATGCTTTTCTTCTGAGCTATGTGTGAGTGAAATCTAGGTATCATACTTGATATATAATTGCATACATGGCCCTCTAGAAACACATTGCTTTGTTACTGAGCGTGCACATGCATCAGTAAGTTTCTAAAATAGAAAACAACATATTCACATTTTTCAAAGCACAAAACGTTTTGCAAATTGCATACCTACATCATTTCTCAAATACTTCTTCTGCTTCTAAAACATATATTCAGCATATCTCAAACAGAAGTTAAATTCAAAATGAAGCTACCACAAGAAATCTCGAGGCATTCTGCACTATTAATCCCTCTCAATTTCAAACAACCCATGTTAAAAAACAAATTTTCATCAACCTTACTGAACATAGATCACCGTATAAACATATATGCGATTTCTTAATAGATGTACACCTTCAAGCCATCTTTCCCAAAATATATACCTCCCTGCATCTTTAAGCAAACTCAAAAGTTCCACCGTATATATAGCTTTGTGCAAGCACAAAAACTATATCTCACCATTTAAGCATATGTAAAGTGGTCATATAAGTTAAAAACCACATTGACAAACACTTCCCAATATATACCTAACAAGTATTACTTCTTTCTAATTCATATACACGCAGACAACATGTTCTCAACTTTTATTTCTCACTACGCTATTCCTGTTAAATAATATTACTAAGAGTGCTTCAACTCCCAGAATGCAAATTACAGATGTATCTATTCTGCACATGATGTTTAGACATTTAAAACATTCTTAGTTCCTCATTGCAACTTTCCACAAAACTATACTGTTATTTTTCAATAGAATACACAATGTAATAAACAGACACTAATTCATTTTTCTCTTACTTCCCAAAACATTCACCACTAACTTCTTAAACACATGCCCTCTAATAGATACAGTTCATCTCATATATTCTTTCTCATCACTGTGATACTCCTTTTAATCAAACTCCCATATACATTTTCATTTCTAATGTACATTTTTAAAATAATAACAAAGTTATATATGATCCAGTGCTACACTTTATCAGGGATCGATACTCATCAATATTTCATACAAATGGCCCATACACATTCACCCAACTCATAAATCCCTGTTGCGCTGGGGGTCAAGTTTCAATGACGTGAAAAATTATTTCCTTCACAGATTCACGTTTAACATTTCTAAATACATAACTAGACCAGTATATCAACTCTCTTTCCTCTCGGTCGACGGACCAATTAGTTGAGTAGTTGATGGTAATAATAGAACTAACTAACTATCTAACCAGCTAAATAATCACAGACTCTCAGTATGATTAATAAAGTTTATCTCAAATAAATGTAAATGATAAATGCTCATCGCATACAGGTTGCAATGCAAACAATGAATCCCACAAAAGGAGAGAAAATCAATTAGCAAATTGCAAACAGTGTCATACTCATCATCCAAGTACGATATGCATATGAAGGAGTGGATAGATGAAGAGACATAAGTTTCAGCAAAATAATGCGAAACAATATACTTATGACGGAGTGGATAGATGAAGAGACATAAGTTTCAGAGACAAAATTACATTTGCAAATAATTATGCAAATTACGAGTCAGAAGATAATACAAACCCAAAGATCAATGAAATACCACCCCCCTGGCCAAGGGAGTAGTGGGGGTCTCCTGAAATAGAGTCAGGAAACAAAGATTTCAGGAACGGGACAGGACAAGGACAGGAACAGCTAGGCCTCTCTGCAAGCTGACAGACTGCGACGCATCACCCCTCTCATCTCTCGAACCTTCTCAATCTACCGGACCCTTCTAAACCACACCCCCAAAGGCACCCCAGTTATACCCTAAAACCTACATGTCCGACCCACATTAATTGAAACATTACACAGAATTCGACTGTTCATTGGATGCTTGGGGAGGTGGTGTATCACACCATCATGATTTCATTCAAAAAATTTCTTGCTCATTGTTCTACATCCTTTCACATTACATAATGGTTGCCCAGTCCATTCAATTTAGTTCTTGCTACATTTCATTATTTTCACACAAATTTCTCAGCCACGTCCTTCCGCGGAAGAAGTCTTGAGTCCCACGGCCAGTCTCATCTTTTGGCAGGCAAACAATGTTCTCTGAGCTGAACAACCTTGAACTTTTGTTCATCATCCGCTGCGCTCAGCGCTTCTGTCTGTTTTGTCAGGTCATTCTTGCTCATTTTCCAGCCCCTCATCTATCTGGTCAATTTAAGAAAATACAGGCCCATTCAGCTAACTATGACGAAATAAACACATACATTCATTAATTACATGGAAATGCACCTTTTACTGTTTACCACCCACCTTTACACTATTCCCTGTTAATATTTTCTTAGCATAAGCTTCATGCAAAGCGTCATTATTTATTATCGTCTTAAAGCAAAATGCAAGATGCGAAATGCGGCCTAAACGTGCATTAATTTTGTTTCTTTTGAAACGCAATGTAAAATGCGGCCTAGTTCTTTCATGCATTAGTTCACATTAGTGCATGCATGGGCAAAGTGGTTTCTCATGTGGTTCATGTAATTTGCATGTTAGTTTTCACTGCACACTGTTAGTAAGTATTATGGGGGAGTTAATTCGAGCAGGTTTCTTTTTGCGAAACCCTGCTCCATCAATCCCCCCTCTGATGGCTTCCTGGAGCCATCATAAAATACCCACCATACCAAGTGCCATCTTTATTTATCTAAAGATCAGTATTCTTTTCTCTTTTCATCAACTTCTCATCTAACTCCTTCATTTTGTCATAGTAGTCTCCATTCATATCTTCTAGTTCTATCTCATCTCTTTTTCTCTTCCTTGCTTTTCGTTTGTTATTTGTTTCTGTCATCTCTTTTCTTCCACCCTTACACTTGTAACATTTATATATTGTTATTATTACTAATGCTACTCCAGCTACTGAAATGATTGGCATTATTATTTTCCCTAATAAGCTACTTCCCAAGGTAGAAAACCATTTACTTACAGAAGAGAAAGTCTTCCCAAGTTTCTCCCAGACACAGTCAACCTTCAATTGGGTCAAGTCTTCATGTAATTTCGTAATATTTTTAATATATCCTTCAATACCTTTACTTTTGTCAGGGATATAAGTACAGCAGTGCTGAATTTTGAACATGCCACAGACTCCACCCTCTTTTGCCAATAAGATATCAAGTGCAAGTCGATTTTGCAAAACCATTGATCTGATTGCAACCATTTCAGTATCAATCATCAAGAACCCACCAGCAGGGGGGCGTGGCCAACTACCGACGGGAATGGCCGCATGGTAGCCGAGCTCCGCTGCGCCACTCCCGCAACATCCGATAAAACTGATCCGCCCCGGCCAAGTCACCTTCCAAAGGGGCTTACCGAGGATCGCTGTTGCTGCACAGAGTACGGGCGAAATCTGGGGCCAATTGGGAGGACCGTCGCGGGACTGCTCCAGAAGCTGGCACTATACAACGCGGCTGCGCGGGAGGAGGTGGTCGCTCCTCGGCACGCATGAGCTACGCAACACCGCGGCTGAGGCCTGGGCCACGATAGGTGTTGGTGAAGGAGATCGAACTGCGCCTTCGCCCAGGAAGCAATCGGACTCACAAGCGACATCCAGCGCTACGCCCCGGCAGGTTGGTGAGCGCTGGGGAGAGGGCAATAAGCTGGCTTGGGCTAAAACTGACCCCCCACACTGCGGCCATCATCCACAGCGGCAAGATAGTTAGAGGCCCGGGGGGGGCCTTCCTTGCGGCTCCGGTATCCGGCGCGGTCCGTGTACGGCCCATCCCTCTACCTATCCAAACTGTGCTGAGGGACGGCGTGGCTGCAGACTGGGAGGCCCGCTCACGCGCTAACCCCCGGTGGACCGTGTAGCTACGCAGGAGTCCACGGCGCCCCTCATGAATAGATGAGTGTCCATTGGGGGCCACGACCATTTGCTTGCTGCCGGACTGGTTCCATCGTCACCATAAACGTTCAGCGAGCTCCGGCGGCATGTGCGGCCTGCTCTGGAGGCTGGGGTTGCAGCGGAGGCGGCCAATATACCCCTCAGGAGGGGAGGGTATGGATTGATACCCCAGCCGGTGAACGATCCTGGGGCTGGAACACGCAAGCAATCCCCCGGGTCTGACAGAGGGGGAGTTATCTACCTATGGCCCACTGCTCGTGATATAGTCTTTCATACACTGCGAAGTGGTGAGCGACCAGAGCCCCCTGTGCCTCCGTGGGGTACACACCAGTGCTGCATCGACTCGGGGATTGGGGTGCCACGTGCCAAAGCCGACAGGCCGGGTGGAGGGCTCCACTGCAGGCGGCGGTGAGTAGCAGTTGCATCCTGACCCTCCATCGCTGCCCCTTTGACGGAGCAGGCATGGCGATGGGCCGCAGCGGGCGAACAGCAACGCAGGCCAAACTAGAGAAAATTTGCGTGGCAGAAAAAACAGGAGGTGGGCCAGGGCACGACCGCAACCCAAAGCGAGACCTCGGAGCCTACGAACAAAGATATCCTTGAGGCTATCACCACAGTACGGGCCTCTCTCGAAACCCGGATTGACACAGTCGCCGCGGAAATGGCCTTAATTCGGGAGGACATGAGGAAGATGGCAGATCGTGTGAGTACAGTTGAGAACACTACTACAGGACTTGTGACTGATACTACCCTCCTTAAAAAACAGGTGACCGAACTGCGCACCTCTCACGAAGCAATGGCAATACAGCTGGACAAGTACGAAGGCAGAATGAGGCGAAATAACGTTCGTATTCTTGGCGTTCCGGAGAGAGCGGAGGGGCAGGCAGCCGACCTGTTCGTTGAAGAGCTGATCCTACAACGCCTTCAACCACGAGGCCTGTCTAAGTGTTTTTCCATTGAACGGGCTCATCGTGTGCCTGGGGGTAGGCCAAAGCCGGGTGCTCTCCCCCGACCGCTTCTGGCCCGAGTATTTAATTTTCGCGACCGTGACGTGATCCTTCAGACTGCGCGAGCGCCCCCCCCGTTGACATTTGAAAACAGTAGGGTCACCTTCTTCCCGGATTTCACCTTAAGGGTCCAGAAACAACGTCGTAGCTTCCTGGAAGTAAAACGGGCTCTCAGGGACCAGGAGATCAAATATGCCATGTTGTTTCCGGCAAAACTCCGAGTGGAATCAGATGGCAAACTGTGGTTCTTCACGAGGCCTGAAGACACCTGGGACTGGCTTGATGGCTGGCGTACAGTTGGTAAGAAATCGCACAAACCTACATCTGTGGCAGGTGGAACCGGCGACTGGCGCCAACAGAGATGCTCCCCCCCTCACCCTGATTCAGACTCTCAGAGCCCTACGGAGTGACTATGAACACTGGAATGCTGAAGGGGACTGTCTGATAGTCGTTTAGCCTTTCACACTCAGATGGGACTAATTGTGGTACTCCAGCTGTAATTTTTCTTATTTGTGCCTTGCTGATGGCCTTGATGTTCTCTTTATCTTATCTATTGATGTCCAGACATATTTGATGTCTTTGTTTTATATTTGCTGTGTGTAGTCAAAAACTCAGTCACATATGTTTTGCGCTACGGGTCTATAGGCCGGGGCGGACTACTAGAATTATATATTGTTGCCTTAGGGAGTGGGGTTGTTCACGTTCCGAAGTTGACAAGGGTGGGCGACAGGCACTCTGCAAGTTGGGGGTGGCGGGCGGTTTCAGACCCGTTGTGCAGGGAGGCAGGGTGGGGGTGGGGGTCCAGTCTGGGTGTGGGGGAGGGGTTTGTTAAGTATGTTTCTTTTGTTCTTTGCATCGGTGCGCTGCAATGCTTGGTTCTCTGGTAACACACCTGGTCCCAATGTCTCTCATACATGTGAACTCTACTTAAGCTGCTTCTGGTCACTGACTGACTTATATTTTGCTCTGTGGGGGGGCTCTGGGGACCCCCTAATAGATAGGCCCCTCCGGCGGTTCACCTTTCCCACCGAAATGATCTGATGGCACCTGGCTTAGGACTTAACATTTCCACGTGGAATGTTAATGGTCTAGGGGACAAGATTAAGAGGGGTATTGTTTTACACTATGTCAAACGGCAAGGACTTGATATTGTGATGCTTCAAGAGACGCACTTGGTAGGAAACTCATGTGGGGCTCTAAACAGAAAGGGGTATCGAATGGTAGTTCACTCTGGATTCACCTCTGGCTCCAGTGGGGTGGGGATTCTCCTCCGAAGGGGCTGTCCCTACATGATCCACAACACCTGGACTGACGCTCAGGGCAGGTACTCAGCTGTCACAGGCACCTGGAGGGACGGGTCCTCAATGTAGTCTCCGAGTATGCCCCCCCAGGGTTACAGCGACTGACATTACGTGACGTAGGGACATTGTTACTGGAACTGCCCTTGGGAGCGTTGATACTGGGGGGAGACTTTAATTTAACGATGGATGGTTCTCGGGACCGTCTTCCACCCCGAGAGGACCCGCTGCGAGGATCGCAACTTCAAGAGTTCGCTAATGCCCTGGGGGTTGTTGACATATGGAGGTGTCTGAACCCATTACGTACACACTTCACGTTTCAATCAGGGGCACACGGTAGCCAATCTCGCATAGACTACATGTTTACTCACGCTCAGGACATACACGCTTTCACTATCTCCCAATGCCTGGCACGAGGGATATCCGATCATTCCCCTATTCTTGCGACTTTTAGCATACAACGAGTCAGACGCCCCGGCTCTATAGCGCTACAGCCATGGGCGCTAAAGATACCACACATCAAAGAGGCTCTCCTGAAGGACACTGACTACTACTTTGCGGAAAATGTCGGGTCGGTCGCCTCGGCAGTGACACTATCGGGGGCGTTTGGAGCGGTTATAAAGGGCAGGGCGCTGTCATTAATGGTAGGATATAGGACTGAGCGCTCTAGGAGGGTGGTTGAAATGGAGGTGGACATCTTGGACATGGAGGGGGCTGTCGCGCAGGCCCCCGACCCCACTGTTTAGCACACCTTAAAAATAAAGAGACAGGATTATAGGCAGCTCCTTTTGGAGGAGGCCACGATGCGTTCCCTATCTACCCGTCATCGGATCTATGAGCAGGGTGAACGTACAGGCAAACTCCTGGTGTGGTTGGAACGCAAGGAGCAGGCAACGCGATGGGTCCGTGCGATAGCCTGCCCCGATGGTACACTTCTTACTGACCATCAGAAAATTGCTGACACCTTCGCATCTTATTTTGAGGAGGTCTATAATGTCTCGGAGACATCTCAAGCCTCGCTGTCGGCCAATCTCCTTGCCACCGTCAATGTGGTGAGCCTTTCCCCACAGGATAGGGATGCCTTGGAGGTAGACATTACTGAGACGGAGATTCAAAAGGCCATACAAGATATCCGCTCCGGCAAAGCGATGGGTCCAAATGGACTTCCCATTGAGCTTTTTAAACCCATGGCAATAAAACTAGTGCCCCATTTGTTGAGTCTATATATGGAATGCTTTGAGTCGGGACTCCTCCCCGTCGATTTCTGCACTGCTGCTATAGTAGTCATCCATAAACCGAACAAGCCAGCAGAAGACTGTAAATCATACCGCCCTATCTCCCTTCTTACTGTCGAAGCTAAAATCCTGGCTAAGCTCCTGGCCAACCGACTCCTTCCTTATATCACCGGACTGATTCACCCAGACCAGTCCGGTTTCATGCCGGGAAGAAATACGGCTAGAAATTTGCGATGGGTGAATGGGGCCCTGGGTAGACGTAGTACCATCGAGGAGGAAGCGATCCTACTATCCTTAGATGCCACCATGGCAAAAAGAAAAAAAAGAACCCACCAGCAGTATCTGTCGATAAACGATCAACCACTGTGGCCAATTTTCGAATTTTATGCGAATTCAGAACGACTACAACTGATGGTATCAGTGCACCAAAAATATCACCTACTATTTCTGAGGAACTAGCTCTCTTCTTACTTGTTAGTCCTTGTTTTATTTCATTGATTCTATTATTACTTTTGTCTACATGGTAGACCTTTGGGAAAACAATTGCAAAATAACAACTACCATACCAATGTGCAGGCAACCTGTAATAGGCTTTCTTACCACACATAATAGACTCCTGGGAAAACAGGATCAGTTCCACCCTTCAATCCCCAACCTCCAGTAATTTGGTAAGTATGCTCACATTCGCTAGAACCAGTGAAATAATTATTATAGTTAGTTTTCAGTCTAAGCAAACAGATTTTCCCCCTTTTATACCAGTCCAGGGACATTGCAGCATATGTCTCGCCTTTCTCATAATTTCCTTCTCTAAATGCCCATGGTGGTACCTGTGACTTCTGTTCAGCAGCTTTTCTTTGGAAACTTTCTCTTCTATATTGTACCATATCTATGAACACTTTTTCTTCAACCCGCAAACTACATGTTAGATTGCTTTTGTAAGCATATCCTATATCTAGTGTCTTAGTAATATGGAAGAATTCTCCCATATAACGTGCATTTTTACTACTTAATACCTTGTTCAGTTCCTTTATAATGGGTATCTCTGAAAATACGAAATCTATATTGGAATAATGATACTCCAGCTTTCCCGTCACGTAAAATAAGCTGGTTAAAACACTGCAAGACATACCATATGTTAAAGGTAGGTGATGATAGGTCACCCCCTCTGAGACAGACAAAGGTAATTGCATGCACACATAACAATCACTCACATTCATTGTACTAACATACTCGTACAACAATTTAGTAAAAACATTTAATGAGAAATCACTAATTGATTTATCATAATGGAAAATACTTCCATCTATCTGTTCTATGTTAGTATTAGGGGTTTCTTTAGTAACATCACTCACTCTTTCACTTATTACATCATTAGTATTGTTTCCATTATTAGTTACCATTAGGATAGGTACAATGACTGTTAATAATATCCACATAAATGTCAGTAAAAAGACACTACATAAGCAAGCTTTAATATCTACGTTTTAGGCTAGATTTTGGATGTTCAGTCACTTTTGCTACGGCCATTTTTGTATTCTACTAAAAATATAAAAATATAAATCTATAAAAACTCTAAACTCTACTCAAAAAATTATGAAAATTAGTGCAATCCTACACTTCAAGGCTTTCTTCTTTTACCCCTTTCTTTTATTTTTTTCTTTAAGTCTTCTGAGTTTTTCCATTCATTTCGTCTGGCAAGGTTTCACCTTAATTTTTCACAGTTCTTTTAAGGTGGTTTTAATTTGCTTTCATCCACTTGCTCAGTGTCAGTACCGTCTTTTTCTTCACTTGGATCTGAGCTTTCAATTTCTTCCAAGATCACGTACGTCCATTCCGGTGCTGTGTATTTCTTGCTTGGAATTCTTACTCTCCTTGCTTTTCGTACTGAATCTTCTCCTGATTCGTCTTGTTCTGTTTGACTTGAGACCTCATTAAGTTGCTCTGGTCTTCTTTTTGACTTTCTCCTCGAAAGAGTATATTTCAGTCTTTTCACTCCACTTGGCCAATTGTCACCTTTTCTCGGTCTTTTAGTTTGAACTATTTTTTCACCTTCTTCATCTGGTTCACAGGTTCTTTTATTTGCCCTTTCTTCTAATTGTTCTTCTTCTTGATTTTCAGTATTTCCCTTTCTTCTGGTTCTACAGCAGTCTCATGAGATCCAGTAACTGGTGCCCACTCTACTTGACTTGTGCTGGGCTGTTCATCATCTGTTTGTTCTTCAGAATCGGTCACTCTAGACTCTTCAGCTTCACACACTTCAGCCTCTGGTCTTTGGCTTTGGTTCACCAGTTGCTGCTCTTCTTGTCTTTCAAGTGGACTTGGGACTCGTCTGGTATGGCTCGCATGAATCCAATTTGGCAAACCACTAAACGTCACTGCTGTCGTCATCACCAGAATCACCTGATAAGGTCCGTTCACCTGGGTTCTAAACACGATTTCCTCACATGTTTCTTCACGAGAACCCACTCTCCAGGACTCAGATCATGAGCTTGATTCGGCTGTGTCGTAGTAGCATTTTCTCCAACCTGGTGAGACACAGAACGCACCAGATCAGCCAATCCTCTGCAATAGTCAAGCACTAGATCATCAGATATATTCATCAGTTTGTTCACTGGTATAAATGCTTGTCTCATTGCTCTTCCCATTAGGATCTCATGAGGACTCAATCCCGTCTTTTTGTCAGGAATGCTTCTAAGACTCATCAATACAAGGGGTAAAGCATCAGGCCATCTCAGTGTTGTGGATGCACACACCTTTCCTAACCTAGATTTTATTGTGCTATTTATCTGCTCAACCACTCCAGATGCTTTGGCTCGATAGGCACAATGCAGCTTTTGCTCAATCTGTAATGCTGCACAAATCATCCGAATTATCTCATTGTTAAAATGGGTTCCTCTATCTGTTTCTAAAGTGACTGGAAATCCAAATCTAGGTATCAGCTCTCATAGAAGTAGCTTTGCGACTGTGAGACTATCGTTTCTTCTCGTTGGATAGGCTTCCACCCAGCGAGAGAACAAGCAGACAACAACCAACACATATTTCAGCCCATTGCACGGGGGGAGCTCAATAAAATCCAACTGGAGTCGGGTGAATGGTCCTGCTGCCTTTCCAATTTGTCCCCAACTAACAACTGTCTTTCTGCCTGGATTTTGTTGCTGACAGGTGACGCACCTCTGGCAGAGACTCTCTGCAATTGCCCTGAACTTTGGGTTATACCATGATTGCTTGAAGAGCCTGATCATAGCATCTCTTTCAACATGTGCAATTCCATGGTATACCCTTGCCATTTGGGATAGTAAACTATCTGACATGACTGGTCTTTCGTCTATGTAGACCCACACTTCGTCCTCTGCTCTCTTTCTGCAGCCTGAACTTATCCAAATTCCCTTTTCCTCATCACTTGCTTCTTCCTGTAGCTGTATAATTTTGTCCCAAGTTTCAAATGAAGAAGAGAACATAAGATGGCAATTGGTATTTTCCTTTTCCATCCCTCTGTTTAGAGCAATTAAATTTCATGCACAGAAACACACTACTTGATCCGCGTTTCTGTTGCCCTTTGTCACATAATCATCTCCTGATTTATGTGCGGAACATTTGACCACTGCAATCCTTTTGGGCAATTGTAAAGCATCCAATAAATCTTTTACAATTTTGCTGTTTCTTATAGGGGAACCTGAAGAAGTCAGAAATCCCCTTTGTATCCATAGCTGTCCGAAATCGTGGACAACCCCAAAACGATATTGACTATCAGTAAATATGGTTACCCTCAGGCTTTTGGAAATTTTGCACGCTCTAATTAGAGCTATCAATTCAGCACTTTTTGGCAGAGTTTACTCCTTTTAGACAGGATGCTTCTAAAACTCCCGCTATGGTGCAAACAGCATAGGCAGAGCATAGTTCACCTTTCTCATTTCTTAAACATGATCCATCAACAAACATCACACAGTCTGGTTCTTCTAATGGAACGTCCTCAATATTGGGGCCTGGGTTTTGTGCACAACTCTGTCACATCCAAACAGTCATGATCCGCCTCCTCTCTTACTTCCTCACAATATGAATTCGGCAACAGGGTTGCCAGATTTACTGTTGTGCACCTTACCACAGTCACATTTTCAGCACCCAAGATCACTCTTTCGTACCTAGTCAGCCGACTAGAAGTCATATACAGCGTCCTTGTGCGTGTCAAAAGGATCTCAACTGAATGTGGCACATACACATTGACTGTATATCCCATCACAATTGCTTCACTTTGTTCCAGACTCACACAAGTGGCAGCTACTGCTTTCAAACAGCCTGGTAACGCTGCGGCCACTGAATCCAAAGTAGCAGAAAAATATGCTACTGGACGTCGTGCCATTCCATGTTTTTGAGTTAAAACTGAAAGTGCACACCCATCTCTTTCACAACAGTACAATGCAAAATCCTTTGCATAATCTGGCATTCCCAATGCAGGTGCTCAACAGAACTGTTTCGCAATTTAGTAAAAGCTTCCATACTTTCATCATCCAACACAATCGGATCTTTCACATCTTTTCGTGTCAACTTCTGTAGAGGTTTTGCAATCAGTGAGAAACCACTGATCCACTGCCTGCAGTATCCAACCATTCCCAAAAACATTCAAACTTCTCTCTGAGTTTTTGGTGGACTCATTTGTTTAATTACACCAATTCTTTCTGGTGTCACCTTTCTGACTCATTTTTTAGGTCTCGGCTAGGCAGCGCATGCGCTGTCTCGTCGAGAGATGCTACATACACTATAGTGGGGGAAGCTCCACCCACTTTCCGCCCATCTTTTTGAATGGCTTTAATCATAAATGCTGCATTGTGATTGGTGTTTGGCTTGTAAGTCCCTCCTCCTGATGCCTATGTCGTCATTTTGCTCCTTCCGAGGCTATCAGCCCCTTTACTTTAAAAACTAATTTGTTCCCGTGGCTCACCCCCTCCACTTTCGCAGTACGTAACTTCTTGGGCCACCACTACCCCCCCTCGCACTCGCGTTTGTGACTTTTTGCCCGCCTGCACTCCCATTTGAAATGCAATAGAACTCGCGTAAATGCGAGTTCTATTGCATTGCAAATGCTTGTTTTTAAAGTAGTGCGCGATGCCTTACATCATACGCATGCGCGCCACATGAACACTTTTTGGCGCGCATGCGTACGATGTAAGGCAGTTGTTCCCAAACTTTTGACTCCTGAGGACCCCCATTGAGTCACCACTGGAAGCCAGGGACCCCCAAGCAATTTGTAGGATTTAAATTTCAAACATTAAAACAGTAATTCGGAAAAATAAACACACGTGTGCACACAAAACAAATACTCGAATTACTAAGGATTTTAGGGGCATATTTACAAGACCCTATCACCATTGGAACATCACTTTTTGCGACGTTGCGGTGGCGATAGGGGCTTCGCCTTATTTACAAGGCAGCGTTAAGCCACTTAACGTGGCTTAACGGTGCCTTGTAAGTAAGACCCCCTTTCACCCAATGCTTAGCATGAAAGGGGTGGGCAGTGGGTGTTGCGGTGGGCGTTTCCCCTGCAACACCCATTGATTTTGACGCTGCCCCCTATTTATTACAAGGGCAGCTAAATGGGATGCAGCACCAAAATTAAGGCCAGGGAAAACCTGGTCTTAACTTGCGAAACAAGGAGAAATGCTTTATTTCTCCTAGTTTTTGCAAACGCCTTGGATTGTTTATGTTCAGGAAGGTGACCCTTCCTGCACATCAACAATCTTTAAAAACGACATTTTGTAACTTTCATGTGTGCTGCATTAAGCAGCACACATAGAAGTGACAAAACGACATTTCAAGATTGTTTATGTGCAGGAAGGGGCACCTTCCTGTACATAAACAATCTTCCCCTGCACGAAGACACCCTTGCACTATGGTGCAAGGGTGCCTACGTTGGCGCTACACTGTTAAGTGTAGCGCCAGCACTGGGAAACGCAGGGCTGCACCATATTCTTGTAAATATGGTGCAGCCCTGCAGTGTTCTGAAGTGGCGGAGTGTGTCGTTAAGCCAAGGAGGCTAACGACACTCTCCGCCACTTCTGTTGTATTTTATATTGAAAGAATTTGCAAGAAAACGAAAAAGTTAATGGGAAGGTTGGTGCTGCATCTCTGTGACTAACTTTTAAATGGTTGGTTTTATTTTGCAGTACGAGGCTCCTGCTCCTGCCAGGGCCAGACTGGAAACCCAAAGCAGCCCTGGCAAATGATTTCAGACCAGTCCCCATACGGTGCACACCAAGTGCAGTGAGTGAGCCTGACCACTACAAAGGGGCTTTGGGAGGCTCTTCCCCCAAAAAAATTTAGGAAACAATGGTGCAGTCTACAACACATTTATCATTTTATATTGAATTGTATTAGCTTTTAAAGGATAGTAAATGAAGACCTTACTATGCACCAGGATACGACAATCTTTTTGGGGCTCTTCAATGATTCCCGCACTATCACCCTCCAACAGTGCCTCTCGTGTCTCCATAGCCCCTCGGTCACGTGTATCTCATTTTTTATAGCATCTCTCATACCATTGTAGGATGTCAGAGCACTTTACATTACACACATATAGAGACAGTGAATCATACGTGTAAATCAGTGTATAGAAAATGTTACATAAGGCAAAGGGGCCTACAAGGTGTAGAATTCACGTCATTCATACTGGTAGGCATTTTTAAAGAGTGCTTGGTCTGGAGAAGCCCAAACTCAGGATTCAGAACATAACACAGTGGTTAGCATTCACTTTAACAATAAAAATGTATTTCCACCCAAATAAACCTTTTTAGCAGCATCAGGATAATGAAAGACTGGGAAAAAACATAAGTAACTAACTTGTACCTTGCAGTTTGTAAGCAGCTCTTTGATGACAGTTTATAGGTCACTGTGCTAGATTACGATTGTCACTTATAAACTGCACAGTAAAAAAAGAATCTCTCTGACAAAAGCAGTAACCCACTGACCTAAGCATATAAAATACTGTTTTTTAAAATGCATGGTACATGTTCTTTGCAGTAGGCATATTAACCCTCTGTGCTACATTAGATAAGTCAAAGCTGCCACTGGACAAAACTCTCATCTCTCTCCAGCAGGTACATTAATCACTGGCGTGATCTTGACACTTTTATTGTTCTTTGAAAACTGCTAATTATACAAGATACTTTGCAGTGCTTTTAAAACTGCTGCCTGCGGACCCCTGGGAATGTGTCAGGGACCCCTGGGGGTCCGCGGACCACAGTTTGGGAAACACTGATGTAAGGCATCGCGCACTACTTTCCAAAGTAAGAAGTAAAATACTCCCATTTCAAAACTCGTCAGGAGTCCTGGGTATAATCGGCTGGGACTCTCTTACCTACTCTGGTGCCCACTAGTTAAAAGGTGCACGTCAAGACAATTCAGTTAATTAAGCCAACTTTTTAGTTTACCGGATTTCAACACGCGACAGGTTCAAACATGCATTTCTGAAGTGGATGCCTTCGTCGATGAGCCGCCGGCTCCGACTCCTCAGGCAGGCTGAGATGCTCGGAAGGGATGCGTCCCAGAACCAGGCGGCTTGAGAAGTCAGCCTATGAGCCAGGACGCAGCATCTCAACCAAGCGGAGAACGACGTCAGCTGAAGCGATGCTACATTTAATGTAAACACATGTACATGACGCCCGGATGTATGTTCGATGCCTCAGGTGTGCGGTTTGTCACCAGTGATAGATGCCAGGGGTGAAGGGTCGCCTGAGGCCATTGTGAGCGAGAGGGAAGGGCGTCGGTGACAGAAAACGCAGCGATTACAGATGCCAGCTCTGTGTCGGAGGGGCATGCAGCTCAGGGCGGGCCATGGGATACTATGTTCGAGCCCGCCAGCGCACAGAGGCCTTCATGTAATGATCTATGCGCCTCGCGGCCTGCCTGTGCCAACGCAACCAGGACACGAGAGAGGGACCCCACCCAGCTTGGGACATTGGACTAAACACCGGTGTATGGCACGATAAATGAACGAATGAATGAATGAAGGGCATTGTAGATCACAGCTCACTGTTAATTTGAATGAATGATCAAATGAATAGACCAGTAGAGGGCAGCTCTGCAAACTATCCCATTTCATGTATAGAAGCACAAATGCGAGTTACTGCTACTTTGAATAGATGTATGAATGAATGAATGGCTGAAGGAAGATACTTGAAGAGCACTGCACTGCGAATATAGAGGCACTACTGACAAATACTGCTACTTTGAATGAATGAATGGATGGATGGAGATAGCTGTACAGCTCAACCCTGCCCGATGTCCCTAAGGAAGTATACGACACCACTGAGAAGCACTACTATTGAAAATGAATGAATGGATGAATGATTGATTGAAGGAATGAGTGACCGAACGACTGGCCTGCCACGTTGAACAGGTCGCAGTATTGCGGAAAATGTTGATACTGTGAATCAATGAAGGGTTGAGTGATTGGAAGAATGAATGAATGTGACAATTAGTGCAGGGCAGCCCTTCAGGCTGATTCCTTGCACGCACAGATGCATTGCCAAGACGTGTTTCTCCTCTACTGAATGAATGCCTCAATGAATGGACGGCTGCTGTAGAGGCCTGTCACCTCGCAGCACTAGTGAGAGGTGCAGCACTAACAATGAATGAACGAATGGGCTAGTACATCACATCTACTTAATTGGCAAAATAGCAGAATTGTTGGAAAGTGGTGGCGCTGTGAATGAAGAAACTTGTATAGCACACCCCTATGAACCGTGGAACAGAAAGAGCCATTTAAAGATCTGTGGAGAGCCCGTCGCCGCAGTCTTTAACAGTGACCTGCAGACTGGAAGGAAAGCGTGCCATCTTTCACCAGGACCCCGCCACCCCCACCCCCACCCCCGGCTGTGCTCTTCCTACGGGAGCCTGGCAGACTTTCAACACGGACGGGCTCATTTGTACCGGTGTCACTTGTTCAACACTGCGTTTTGATATTAGTCGACCTGGCAAGGTATGACCGAAATGTAGCCAAGGATTTTATTGTAATGTTAATTGCTAACTATAGAAATATCACATCCTAATAGGCCACGTGATAGATTATGATTATTTCCTAATTGAAAGTGATGAAGTACATTGTCATGGAGCCAAGTGCGGCTTGAACCTCGCTGGAGAATGAATTCTTCCAAAATGTATACTTTTTAACTCTTGAAAGGTTCCAATCTTTTACTGAATGGTTCAGTATGTTGGTGTTTCTGTGTTTTTTCGCCAGCATATCCATGTAAAAAATGACCACATGTATTCCGTCATACAGACGTCTTAAAGTGTTGTACTGTTCAGTATTTTCTGCAACGTGAAAACATTTTCCTTTTCCCCCCTGCCTTAAAGCTCTGCTCGCCGCGTATCTGTGCCAGTAGACCATGTCTAACCAAATGCTTGCAGACTTTCGCAAATATGGCGCCCTTTTGAGGCAGAAATAGAAGAGTGCACGCTGTCTTTCCAAAAACAATTCCATGTCAAGCATTGGAGAACTGGTGAGGGGACTGAATTGCAACCTCGAGCTTTAACAAGCATTGAAAATGCAATAGGTCTCGCCTTTCATTAAGTTAAAGCCATTTGCTCTGCTAATGGTATTGTATAGCAAAGCAAATGGCTTTAACTTAATGAAAGACGAGACCTATTGCATTTTTAATGCTTGTCTATTTTGTGTCCTAGGTACTGGACTTCCTGTTTACAAAATTGCAACTTTGCTGGTGATACTTTGTGTCCTTCTTCTGCCAAATGATTCAGTAAGGCAATGGTATCTGTCACACATGCCTCTCGTGTCTTTGATGCCACTAGTAGGCCATCAATGTATTGAACCAAAACTGAATTTCCTGGCATGACCAAAGTCTCCAAACATCTTTTCAGAATCTGATTAAAAATTGAAGGACTCTCGGTGTACCCTTGAGGAACTCGGCACCATGCCAAAACACGGTCTCTGAACCGGAATGCAAATAAATACTGGCTTTCCGGATGTAAAGGAATCGAGAAAAATGCTTGGCACAGATCAATTACTGTGTACCATTCAGTATCGCAGGGAATTTGGTAAAGGATCACTGCTGGATTTGGTACTACTGGACAACAGGGTACTACGATTTTATTGATTTTTTTCAAATCCTGCACTATTCTATATTTTCCACTGGGCTGTTTAATTCCTATAATAGGCGAATTACAAGGACTACTCATTATTTCCTTCAGAATTCCCTGTCCAATCATTTGGTCAATCACAGGAGTGACTCCTGCAATTACTTCCGGACTCATTTTGTACTGAGGAGTGTTTGGATATATGGCACCCTCTTTCACCGTAATCTGAATCGGATCTACATTTGTCATTAGGCCAATTTCCTTTCCTGTAAAATCCCATACATCCAACCTCACTGTACTTTTGAAATTCTTCGGGCAAATTCTCTTCTGTGAGAAGTGAAAACAACTCATCCACTTCTGTCCCTTGCTTCGCTAACATCATCCTGAATTCGACATCTTCATCAGGTGTCTGAAAATCAATACCATCTGACGTACAATAGATGGTACAATTCATTTTACACAATAAATCTCTTCCCAAGAGATTTACTGGACTCGAGTCACATACCACGAAACGATGCATGTCTCTGAAACTCCCAATATGAACTTCTATTGGATTTGTGACTGGTGTTCTAATATGCTTATTTGAGACTCCTACAACTTGGATAGTTTCTCCCGAGAGGGGTAGGTTCGGAATTCCTGCTGCTCTCACAGTAGAACGGGTAGCACCAGTGTCCACCAGGAATGTAATATCATTACCTTTTACCTTTCCGTCAACAAATGGACCTGACTGATCTACCGCCAAGGATGCGCCAAGTACGCACTCTTCCTCCCCCCTCAGGCACCGTCATTGAGATGAGTCTGAATCACTCTTATTGCACTGCAACCAGTATTGCGGAACCATTTGCACACTTTGATTCTTATCAACTTGATCACCTCCGTGAAATCCAGTGTTCGCAGTGCACCTCTGTACTTGAGCATTCACATTATTGGGCATAGGAGCTTGTGGCACCTGTAACTGTGGAGCAACTACCTGCTGCTGCTGCTGTTGATTCACACCCACCTCATTCTGCATCTGTGGATTTAAATTTTGATTTACCCCATTATTCTTTTGAACAGATCTACACTCGTTCTTCCAATGTCCATACTTTCTGCACGCATGACAAGGAAATTTCTTCTTAGCCTCTTCTTTGCTCAATTTACCTCTACTTCAACCTCCATTGGATACCTGACCAATTTGATTCTGACCATTCATTTGATTACCTGTTTGAGAACCATTGTTTACTTCTTGCTGCTCTGCTACCTTCACTTTGCTTCATGATGACTGCTGCATAGACACAGAATAGGTGAATGGAGGCATGGGACACACGATGGTACAGCTCTGTCTTCACTCACATCATACTTCCAGACACATATTGCATATAATGCACATACCAGGTCTCTGCTGCTCATGCTCCTCCAGCTGAGCATGGAGGGTCGGATGAGCTGCACGCAGGACCCTCCTGTACAGTGGCGAGAGGCGAGGACGATGCACATGGTGCTGGGAAGACTGGCCCAGTAGCTCCTCAGCCTTTTGCCGGGCCCAGCATTTTAGGTCCTCCCAGCGCTTGCGGCATGCCCTCGCGTTCCTGGTGTGAACGCCCATTGTACTGCAGCGCTCATCAATGTCGGCCCATAGTCTGGCCCACGCTGCATTACTCAGCTGGTCCTCTGGCCCCCCATATAGCTGAGGATATTTTAGTATCACGCCCTCAGCTAAGATGTCTAATTCCCTTGCACTGAAAGGGGGTGCTTTCTCTTCATAACCCTCAGCCATTTTGGGGGAAATAAGGTCGAAAAGAGCAGCAGGAGGGCAGAGGATCTGATCTGTGAGAGAGGATGACTCAGAATGAACACAAAATGGCTGCCAACAACTTCCTGTGATGTATTTCCTGTCTCCCACTTCCTGTATGTCATTTCCTGTATGAAATAATGGGTTCCGGTTCAATTTCAGAGATTCCGGCCCGGTGGTGGAGATTCCGCTCCGGGTGCGGAAACTCCGCTCCGAGTGCGGAAATTCCGGCCCGAGTGCGGACGTAAAGTTAGTAGTCGTAAATCCATTCTGTGAATACCAAAAGTAGTAAGTGCATTCTGTGAATACCAAAAGTAGTAAGTTTAGGATTTTGTCTCAGATTAGTTCTGTGAATCGGGCCCGAAGTTTCAATATTTTTGTTTTTCTCTTTACACTTGCCTCCTGTTTCATCTTCAGCAACTAAAACTGGGTACAAACCCTCAGTTACCACAGCTCTCCTCCATCTTTTCATAGTATCTTCTCTTCTCTCAAAAGGATATCTAGTCATTAAATTTGTGTATCTCCTACCACCTCGATATTTCTCCCTTTCAAATGCTTCTACTTCCCATTCCTCTAGTGCTTCATACTGAGTAGGTCTGGGATTTGGCTCTAATGAATTCATTCGATTTCTCAAATTCTGCAAAATCCTTACATTAAACAAACCATGCTGTGGGAAAGCTATAACACCATCATCCTTTGTGTATTCCACCCAATTCTCTAACCAAGTACACATATGGTATCCTCGCTCCAACATCATATAGGAAGCAGGCGTTCTCAGTGGTGGAATAGGTATTCCCTCTCTAGTCACTATTGATTTGTCCTTTTTAAAGAAATTCTTTATTTTCTTAAGCAACTTCATTTTTCCGACTTTTTACGCTAATGTATCTCAACAAAACAAACAAGGAAACCTTTACGTAATTCTACTTATTTTATTTGTTAGTTCTCATCGAATACCAGTGCGACTCACACCAACTGTCCAATCACGGCTCTCTACGTATCTGCTATCTCAACCAATACCAACGCGGCTCACACCAACCGGCCAATCAGAGCTTACTTCACGTTCGCTGCCTGACCAATGCCAGCGCAGCTTTTTTGTGACGTCAGTATTACTCCTTCTACTGACCCTCCTTTTACAAAATAATACGGCGATATATTTCTAAGTTCTCTTAATCAAAATTCTTGTTAGTAACAACACAAAACAATGCTACCTTGTCTGCTCCTCTAAATAAAGAGTTAGTTCTTCACTTCAACATGAGAAATTCTTTCACTTCCAGTAAAACAACGACCAGCGTTATTTTACACCCAAACAAGCTACAGGTGGACTTGGTACTCCTCTAGGGATAAGGCCAAAGTTTCGCAAGAGGACTTTTTGGTGTAAAAGAGGTCTTGGTACTCCTCTGGGGATAAGGCCAGAGTTTCGGAAGTGGACCCTTCGCTATTTCAGACACTCTACTCAGATACGAAATTATCCCTAAATATAACACCTACAGCCTTCCGCCGTACAGTATCATAACAACAGACAAAGTACTTCTGCAGTGTGATATCTTATCCACACTCTTCTTCTGCCTACTTCAGGCTAAATTTCCATCCCGGGATTTCTCGGTTTCCTCCGTACCTGTACTTCTAGACAACATAGAACAGGACACTAACTTTTCTTGTTAAGAACATATAATTAATAATCAATAATTATTACCAAACTAATCAATAATTAAACCGTCCTCTGCTACCAGACAACCTGATCCAGCGCTACACTTTATCAGGGATCGATACTCATCATTATTTCATACAAATGGCCCATACACATTCACCCAACTCATAAATCCCTGTTGCGCTGGGGGTCAAGTTTCAATGACGTGAAAAATTATTTCCTTCACAGATTCACGTTTAACATTTCTAAATACATAACTAGACCAGTATATCAACTCTCTTTCCTCTCGGTCGACGGACCAATTAGTTGAGTAGTTGTTGGTAATAATAGAACTAACTATCTAACCAGCTAAATAATCACAGACTCTCAGTATGATTAATAACGTTTATCTCAAATAAATGTAACTGATAAATGCTCATCGCATACAGGTTGCAATGGAAATAATGAATCCCACAAAAGGAGAGAAAATCAATTAACAAATTGCAAACAGTGTCATACTCATCATCCATGTTCGATATGCATATGAAGGAGTGGATAGATGAAGAGACATAAGTTTCAGCAAAATAATGCGAAACAATATACTTATGACGGAGTGGATAGATGAAGAGACATAAGTTTCAGAGACAAAATTACATTTGCAAATAATTATGCAAATTACGAGTCATTATATAATACAAACCCAAAGATCAATGAAATACCACCCCCCTGGCCAAGGGAGTAGTGGGGGTCTCCTGAAATAGAGTCAGGAAACAAAGATTTCAGGAATGGGACAGGACAAGGACAGGAACAGCTAGGCCTCTCTGCAAACCGACGGACTGTGACGCATCACCCCTCTCTCCTCTGATCTCTCGAACCTTCTCTACCGGACCCTTCTAAACCACACCCCCAAAGGCACCCCAGTTATACCCTAAAACCTACATGTCCAACCCACATTAATTGAAACATTACACAGAATTCGACTGTTCATTGGATGCTTGGGGAGGTGGTGTATCACAACACCATGATTTCATTCAAAATTTTTCATGCTCATTGTTCTACATCCTTTCACATTACATAATGGTTGACCAGTCCATTCAATTTAGTTCTTGCTACATTTCATTATTTTCACACAAATTTCTCAGCCACGTCCACGGAAGAAGTCTTGAGTCCCATGGCCAGTCTCATCTTTTCGCAGGCAAACAATGTTCTCTGAGCTGAACAACCTTGAACTTTTGTTCATCATCCGCTGCGTTCAGCGTTTCTGTCTGTTTTGTCAGGTCATTCTTGCTCATTTTCCAGCCCCTCATCTATCTGGTCAATTTAAGAAAATACAGGCCCATTCAGCTAACTATGACGAAATAAACACATACATTCATTAATTACATGGAAATGCACCTTTTACTGTTTACCACCCACCTTTACACTATTCCCTGTTAATATTTTCTTAGCATAAGCTTCATGCAAAGCGGCATTATTTATTATCGTTTTAAAGCAAAATGCAAGATGCAAAATGTGGCCTAAACGTGCATTAATTTTGTTTCTTTTGAAACGCAATGTAAAATGCGGCCTAGTTCTTTCATGCATTAGTTCACATTAGTGCACGCATGCGCAAAGCGGTTTCTCATGTGGTTCATGTGATTTGCATGTTAGTTTTCACTGCACACTGTTAGTAAGTATTATGGGGGAGTTAATTCGAGCAGGTTTCTTTTTGCGAAACCCTGCTCCATCATATACATACCACTGAATTCAGTTTGTAGATTGTATTGTTGTTGTAGCTCTTTCTGCATAGTTTGTACACTGTTAAGATTTGTAAAATCTAAGGCCAAGAATGGTAAACCACTCTCACACAAAGCAAGTCTAAAATGGCAACCTCTTGAACTTTCAACTCTATCATCATGAGAAAGGCAGCAAATTAAATCATGTCTTTCATTCTAGACTACTGCATCTCCACTTGTGAATGGTTAACATCTGTTAATTCTTTCCCTCTCTTTCAAACGAGGTTCCTGTCGCCGTGATTTAGTGATGTTTTCGCAAACATCGTGGAATATTCGCGAAAAAAACAGGAGTTCAAACCGATATTTACCTTCATTTTTCTGAAATTTAAATACTACTCAATAGTTTACTACAGTTGTTCCCAAACTTTTGACTCCTGAGGACCCCCATTGAGTCACCACTGGAAGCCAGGGACCCCCAAGCAATTTGTAGGATTTAAATTTCAAACATTAAAACAGTAATTCGGAAAAATAAACACACGTGTGCACACAAAACAAATACTCGAATTACTAAGGATTTTAGGGGCATATTTACAAGACCCTATCACCATTGGAACATCACTTTTGCGACGTTGCGGTGGCGATAGGGGCTTCGCTTATTTACAAGGCAGCGTTAAGCCACTTAACGTGGCTTAACGGTGCCTTGTAAGTAAGACCCCTTTCACCCAATGCTTAGCATGAAAGGGGTGGGCAGTGGGTGTTGCGGTGGGCGTTTCCCTGCAACACCCATTGATTTTGACGCTGCCCCCTATTTATTACAAGGGCAGCTAAATGGGATGCAGCACCAAAATTAAGGCCAGGGAAAACCTGGTCTTAACTTGATGAAACAAGGAGAAATGCTTTATTTCTCCTAGTTTTTGCAAACGCCTTGGATTGTTTATGTTCAGGAAGGTGACCCTTCCTGCACATCAACAATCTTTTAAAACGACATTTTGTAACTTTCATGTGTGCTGCATTAAGCAGCACACATAGAAGTGACAAAACGACATTTCAAGATTGTTTATGTGCAGGAAGGGCACCTTCCTGTACATAAACAATCTTCCCTGCACGTAAGACACCCTTGCACTATGGTGCAGGGTGCCATGCGTGGCGCTACACTGTTAAGTGTAGCGCCAGCACTGAGGAACGCAGGGCTGCACCATATTCTTGTAAATATGGTGCAGCCCTGCGTGTTGAAGTGGCGGAGTGTGTCGTTAAGCCAAGGAGGCTAACGACACTCTCCGCCACTTCTGTTGTATTTTATATTGAAAGAATTTGCAAGAAAACGAAAAAGTTAATGGGAAGGTTGGTGCTGCATCTCTGTGACTAACTTTTAAATGGTTGGTTTTATTTTGCAGTACGAGGCTCCTGCTCCTGCCAGGGCCAGACTGGAAACCCAAAGCAGCCCTGGCAAATGATTTCAGACCAGTCCCCATACGGTGCACACCAAGTGCAGTGAGTGAGCCTGACCACTACAAAGGGGCTTTGGGAGGCTCTTCCCCCAAAAAATTTAGGAAACAATGGTGCAGTCTACAACACATTTATCATTTTATATTGAATTGTATTAGCTTTTAAAGGATAGTAAATGAAGACCTTACTATGCACCAGGATACGACAATCTTTTTGGGGCTCTTCAATGATTCCCGCACTATCACCCTCCAACAGTGCCTCTCGTGTCTCCATAGCCCCTCGGTCACGTGTATCTCATTTTTTATAGCATCTCTCATACCATTGTAGGATGTCAGAGCACTTTACATTACACACATATAGAGACAGTGAATCATACGTGTAAATCAGTGTATAGAAAATGTTACATAAGGCAAAGGGGCCTACAAGGTGTAGAATTCACGTCATTCATACTGGTAGGCATTTTTAAAGAGTGCTTGGTCTGGAGAAGCCCAAACTCAGGATTCAGAACATAACACAGTGGTTAGCATTCACTTTAACAATAAAAATGTATTTCCACCCAAATAAACCTTTTTAGCAGCATCAGGATAATGAAAGACTGGGAAAAACATAAGTAACTAACTTGTACCTTGCAGTTTGTAAGCAGCTCTTTGATGACAGTTTATAGGTCACTGTGCTAGATTACGATTGTCACTTATAAACTGCACAGTAAAAAAGAATCTCTCTGACAAAAGCAGTAACCCACTGACCTAAGCATATAAAATACTGTTTTTAAAATGCATGGTACATGTTCTTTGCAGTAGGCATATTAACCCTCTGTGCTACATTAGATAAGTCAAAGCTGCCACTGGACAAAACTCTCATCTCTCTCCAGCAGGTACATTAATCACTGGCGTGATCTTGACACTTTTATTGTTCTTTGAAAACTGCTAATTATACAAGATACTTTGCAGTGCTTTTAAAACTGCTGCCTGCGGACCCCTGGGAATGTGTCAGGGACCCCTGGGGGTCCGCGGACCACAGTTTGGGAAACACTGGTTTACTACATAGTCCTGAGTTGGAAATTAAAATTTGCCATTACTTCTTCTGTATTACTTATTCGGCAAATATTGCCATAAAAGGTACCACAATAAAAACATACAATTATAAATACGAATAATACAAAAAGTGCAACTATCAATCTATACAAACACGGTAGACAGCCTAATGAAGCTTACAAAGTAAGTAGTGGCATCTATAACAACAGCTCTCAATTCATAACCAATTATGGCAAGAATCACATATCTAATACATATGGGAACTCCAGAGCGTCCTCGACGACGACAGAGAATCTCGTTCCTACCCCCTCGCCCATTGTAAATTATGTTAACAATTCTTTCATAGACTCCTCCTGTATTGCAATTAAAAATCTTCCTATTGCACATACAATATTTAAAAATCTCATATTTATCAACAGATTAAGAGCTTGATCCCTATTATTAATATTGCCATTACCTAAATTGTGTCATCACTCCTAAACTTAAAAAAAGTTCTGTCTCTTTAACACCCTTCCCAACCAATACACTCTTAGCTCAGTGTACCTAGCAACCCTGTGGAACCAGTAGGTCACAAGTTCACAGCACATTCTAGAAGGAACATTCTGCTTGCAAATAAGATACAGCAGGTGTGCTTTACACCACACATTCAAAAGCATATCCATGTCTGTATTACATTTCTTTTCTTAAACAACAGCCAATAATAAGACTTCTTGCTAAGGCATCCAACACACTATACCTAATTTTATTCACTTTCATGCTGACAGCATCCAATGAAATATATATATATTTTTTAAAACACCTCCATTTTAACTGGTTTCCCTTTGGGAAACTACTTTATTCAGCTCCAGCCTTCTCCTGACTACTATTGCACCTTCACTTCAGAATGCTCAGAGTATGAATTGTGGGCCACAGCTATATCTATTGGGCAAATTCTGTCCACAGATTGATAAAGCCAGGAAGCATTCCTCAGAGACCATCGCATGGGCTGTATCTATAACAACAATCTGCGTTTTGACATGCATGGAATTTGTAGAAATTATGGAATGCACTTTACAGAAGAAGGCAACAGGTTGTTTCTAAGTAACCTGAAACTCTGCATCCGGTCTTATGTGTAACAGCCGTAAATACACAACCAACACAACGGCTCTTGTCAGAGCCACTCTGGTACCTGAAATATTGTGAAGTGTTTTTCTAAAGGTTTTTTTTTCCTTTAGTTTTTGGGGATCTTCGCAACGGATCTTCGCAACGACGTCGCGATCCCTGCGAACACATCGCGAAAACCGAAAACAAAAGCAGGCATTCAATGGCCACCAACACATCCAAAAATAATACATTAAAAAAAAGCATTCTGAACATTGACCTACACACATTACTATATACATACTTCTTTCAAAGCATGTTTAAACTCATATTTTTATGCTAAGTTTCCCTAAAAACCATCTTTCAGACCTATTTTCCGTTTTCGCATTTATTCGGGACATTGCGATGACGTCGTTAACCGAGACGATCGCGCCTTTCCCTTAAAGTGAAAACACATATATGCACAGACATTACAGTATTCTCCACACTAGAGGTTTATTACTGTACACTTCAAACTCATGTTTTTCTAGTGTAGTTCTAGAACAACCATCTCTAAAACCTATTTTCCGTTTTCTAAGGGTGGGCGGAATTTGCGTAGTCGCGTTACGCAAAATTCTGCGAAACTGTAAAAAATCTCAGCGAGCACGAGGAATTCCGCGAGCACGCGGAATTGCTTGTTCCACCCGTTCGCGATGCGTTTTTCCTGTTCGGGGACGCTGTTTGCGTGCTCGGGGGGAAATATCTCGCAAACTTGCTCATGCGGTCGCCAATTGGCGTGGCCATCTTGTTTCACTTGTCCCGCCCGCTCGCGATGCGTGTTTCCTGTTCACGAACGCAGATGTCCGATGGCGCGTACGAATGACGTGTTAGCGATCGCACACTCTCGCGGGGTCGCGCGAACAGATAGGAAAACTTGTCGGCGAACTAAGGGATCCCGGTAAGTCGCTACCGCGCGCACGAACACGCATTTTGAAAGCGCAAACAAGGAAAAAATTCCGCTACGCCGCGGATCGCGGAATTTTTGCCAATTCCACGTTCTCCGCAGAACGCGGAATTGCCAAAATTTCGCAAATTCCGCGAGCGGAACGGAATTTACTGCCCAGGCCTACTGTTTTCACGGTGACTCCAGACATCGCGATGACATCGCTCATCCGGATCCCCACAGGTACGTCGCAAAAGCGGAAAGCAAAAGCAGGATTTCAATAGCCACCACCACATTCAAAATGTATAACTATATAATTAATTCTAACCATCAGAGTAGATAACTCACTATATAAATAACTCTATAAAAACATTTATCAGAATCTCAATTTCTCTATAACAGAGGTCTTCAATCTGTGGGGTGCGACCCCCAGGGGGGCCCTGGGGGCATGCAAAAGGGGTCACGGTCTTTATTTGCTGAAAGGAAACGTCCCAGGTGGTTAATTCCGGTAGTTAAAATGCTTTCCCTGGAATGTTGTTTTCAGGGACTCTCCTGTGCTGGGAAATTGAAGCCAGGCAGACAGCTAAACATGCCTTTCTACCAGTGTGTTGCTGGCCTGAAAGAAATGCAAATGTGCACAACGAGTTAATCTGCAAATGTAGAGTGCTGTTGCAGTTACTTGATCACATCACTTGAAACTTTTTGAGTGGAAGTGCACAGGGTTAACTAAGCTGTGAAGTGCTTGCTTTTAATTGTTGTATTTACATAGCGCTTACTATCCCTGAGAATGTGTTGAAGGGACAGTTATGAAAAAAAAATTGCATTACATAGGGTCTGGATATCACTCAAATCTATGGGCCTCATTTACAATGAAATGGTGTAGCGCAGCTCTGCAAGTATTTTTGCTGTGCTGCCCTATGCCAATTCAAAAGGGTAGGAATGGACTTACAAGATACAGTGCATTCCTTTCCTTTCTGCCAGCACACAATTTGGTGCCTAGCGCCAACGCAGGCACCCTTGCACCATGATGCAAGGGAAAGTGTCTGCATTGTTGGCAGGATTGTTTTTGTGCAAGAAGGCACGCCTTCCTGCGCAAAAACAACCCATGGTGACTTTTTCCTCTTTCTATGTGTGCTACACTTAGAAAGAGGAAACGATTGAGGACAAAAAACATATTTCCCCTCGTTAAGCATCCCCTGGAGCAGCGTACAGTTTTGACGCATCCTCAGGTTTACAGATCCTTGTAAATCTGGGAATGTGTCAAAACCCATAGGAAAACCCACTGCAACGCCCATGGAACACCCCCTGACGCAGTGTAAGGCAACGCATCAACTTGCGCTGCGTTGCCTTACACTATATCTAGGAGGCCACAAAAACCCATGCAAAGTGACTTTGCGTGGCCTCGTAGATATGGGTCTGTACTCTTCGCCACCAGAGCATCATAAAAAATGGCGCACCAACAGCGCAAGAAGCTTCTATTGTTGCTTATAGCTATATTCTCTGGAGAACATTTATGGTTGTCCATGATAAGGAGTACCAGGTCCTAGAAATTTTTGTCAGGAGGGGGTCCTAACGCCTAAATATGTTTGATGGGGGGTCTCGGCATCAAAAAGTTTGAAGACCACTGCTCTATAAGAATGTGCATTAATGATTCACCAATATTCATGACAACGTTAATAGTTGCGATTTCTCCGCGATGGAACACGGGGGGCCGCGCTGGCGGTCGTGGCAATGTCGCGACTATAGCGCGTGACTAAAAAAATCAATTTTGGACACACAACTTGTGTCACTAACACCTCCATTTCTCAGCTATGGGGTCAGAGTATCTCCACCCTGACCCCTTAGGTGGGCTTTCACACACATTTCCAGCCCCGGGAGCCATTCCTGATAGATAAAATGGCAGCCGCAACTTTCTATTCAGGTTACGACCAGCCAATCAGAGCATTCCCGTTGGCGTGTGCATTCACGAATCATCGCAAAACCTCCGCAAAATATCCACAGCCAGAGCTATCACTATAATTTTAAACTTACATTTCTCAAACACTACTGAACAGATTTACACCAAATAAGCAAATGTCAATTCCTTGGACCGACATCTACCTCCCTGCCAAATTTGGTGTAAGTCCGTTCAGCGGTTCGGACTGTAGAGGTGGCTAAAGGTTCCTATGCGAATTAACATTACAAACACAACCTTATTTCATGCCCCAAATTCTTGGTCCTTTCTGCACGGATCACCCCCAGACTTTCCCAATCGATAGTACCCACTGTGACACTTTTATGGCAAAATTTAATTCTGATTGGTCAAACGACGCCATACTTTTCCTATGGAAACTAGGTCCTAACTAAAACTACCTACTAGCAACCGCCAGTAATATATATATATATATATATATATATATATATATATATATATATATATATATATATATATATATATATATATATATATATATATATATAATCTACTGGCGTTCACCAGTAGGTAGTTATAGTTAGGACCTTGTTTCTATTCAAAAGAGTTTTTTCTTTTGCAAATATCTTTGGCGCCATTTGACGAATCTTTGCGAAATTTTCAAAACTAATGGGGCACTCTGGCCAGCTCCTGTCTTGAAAGTTTCGGGGTGATTCGTGAAGCGGGGGCCGAGAAAAAAGGGGGTCCCAAAACGTGTTTTCCCCATGTTAATTGTTAATTTCCATAGGAAAATTTAGATACTGCTACAGCCCGAACTGCTGAACGGAATTACATCAAATTTGGCAAAAGGGTAGATCTTGGTTCAGAAAGCACTCTTTTTTTTTTAAATGGTGTAAATCCGTTCAGTAGTTCCAGAGAAATTAAAAAAAGAAAAATATCGATATCTGAGCACCGAGGAGGGTTCGCGAACCCTCCCGGGCACGAGCTTCACTCTGATTGGCTGCCAACACTCTAAACCAGAATGTGTTGGTAGCCATCTTGTGACTCAGTAACCGAGTCACAAGAAAAAGGGTGAAGGGGCGTGGCCAACTGCAGAGGGAGATGGCTGCACGGTAGCGAAGCTACGTCGCACCACTCCCGAAACATCCGTTAATTCCAGACTTGCCCCGAGCGAAACCTGCTGAAACGACGATTTGTTGCTTCCCGCGAGGTGGTGTGCTAATCCACCGACCGCGGTCTCAATCTACCAGGTGCAGGCGAAGATCTTGAGCCGGACCCGGGCCGCGAGGATATCATGTAGCGTGGGTTCCGGTGGGTCCCCTGTCTTTTTAGGAGTGGTCTGTGCCTCTTCCTGCCCCTTTTGCCAGGTAAATTTTTCCAATTTTGTCTGGAGCGCGTTACGGCCGCTGCGGCCGCTCGCCATGGTGTAAGCAGTGCGCCAAACGCAGCCGAGGAGAATTTGGGTCCAGCTGGCTACTCACCGCCGCCTGCGTATGGGACAGAGCCCAATCCGGCCTGTCGGGTTTCATCAGCCGAGGTTGCGCCAAGGACGAGGCACTTCAGGCTGCACTTGGACCAAGAGATGGGGGGGCCCGGCTGTGACTCAGCTTCCTCACGCGGCCAATTCGAATGTCCCTTGTAGATACGGTGCAACTCTGGTGGTGGCTATGGGCTGGTGTAATGGCGCTGGCGCGGCACCGCTTTCCCCTGTTACAAGTAGTTCATAGCAGCAATTTTCACAGCATATGCTTGTCTCTGGGCCAGTAGGGCAGCTCGTTGTGATAGCGCACATCTCGCGGAAGATTAGGGTCTGTGAAGGGTTTCCATTATGCCACTCTCATAGAGGCTCCCACTGTAATCCAGGCACCACCGCCGTGCCGCTGCGCGCTTTGTACCCGCTGTATCCTATGTGGCAGCAGTGGGACTCAGGTCTCTCAGCAGGCGCCAGGCCTCGCTAGATGGTCGCGGGAGGAGCCGGGGACTCAATTCAGCACGGCCTTGGTGGGTGCTGCTCAATATCCAGGGCAAGTGTGGTCTCTAATGCGCCAGTCGGCCATCTCCGTAAGTAGGCCCGCCTGCCGCACAGCCACCACGGTGTCCTCGCTATCGATGGTCGGCAGCAAGCCGGTCTCACTGAGTCAATGGCAGGCAGTAACCAGGGTGTACAGGGCCGGAGTCCTATTTAGGACAAGTAAGGGCGATGCGGAAGCTTATGTACTCTCTCCGGTGGGCGCCCACGGGTCTGTCTGTTCCGGCGCCGCTGCTATACGTTGGGCAGGCAGTGAAAAGGCCGTAGGGTGCGCCTTCCGCCCGGCTGCCACACCGCAGGGGTCGCAGCCTCAGCAGACTCACTGGGATTGAGGGTAGGCGATAGATGAAGATGAGCGGCCCCCTGGGAGACAACAATTGGGGGCCGCGCTGCAGCCACCGAAACAGCGTAGTCAGTCAGCCAGCGGCCTACGGGCCGCGCCCCACGCCCTCAGTGGCGGCCATTATGATGGTACGCACTTCCCTGGAGGGTCGAATTGACACAGTCGCATCCGAGGTCTCCATTATCAGGGCGGACATGCGAAAAATGACCGAGCGTCTCACTGCAGTGGAATCCACAACTAAGGACCTGGTTACTGACTCCGATCTCCTCAAACGCCAAGTTACTGATCTTCAAGTCAATCAGGACCTGTTAGAATGCCAGCTCAATGATTATGAGGGCCGTATGCGCCGCAACAATGTCCGCATACTAGAAGTGCCTGAACGGACGGAGGGGCAGGCAGCGAATTTATTCGTGGAGGACCTGTTGTTGCGGCATCTCCAACCTAAGGGTTTATCCAAATATTTTTCCATTGAGAGGGCGCACAGGTGCCAGGTGGCAGACCTAAACCAGGAGCACCACCCCGACCCCTTCTGGCATGAGTGTTCAACTACCGAGACCGGGACGTCATACTGCACACGGCGAGAGCGGTCCCGCCTGTTACCATTGACAACAGTAAAGTTACCTTTTTCCCAGACTTCACGCTGAGGGTGCAGAGACAGCGCCGTAGTTTCCTGGAGGTGAAACGTGCCCTGCGTGATCAAGAAATCAAGTATGCTCTTCCCTGCAAAATTGCGCGTTGAATCCGAAGGAAAAACCTGGTTCTTCTCCAGCCCTGAGGACGCGTGGGACTGGCTTGAGGGCTGGCACACGGTCGGTAAGTGAAACAACAAGGCTCACCATGGGAATGGGCACCAAGACCAACCGGACTGCCACCATGGGTCCCCGACGGGTGGGGGCACCGCCACTGAAGTTACATCAGAACAGCGTCAAGTGGACTAAGAGAGGGACCCTATGGCTCTGGTTAACGAGGTCAACACTGTAGAGCTTTTACGGACACCGATCTGTGCACATTGGAACTGCTCTGTGGTGGTATTTTGTGGTCGCCCGCTGCTGGTGCCGGCGGATCCAAAGTCGTAACTATACACTATTGTGGGGTGTTGGGAGCCCTCTGTAAATGCAACTAGTCATGACTCAGCTTCTCCTCCAGGTTTATGTCCTTCGGGTCAGATGCTAATCTCGAATCGTTGCCCCACGGAGTGGGGTTGGTTCACGTACCCAATTCTTTTAAGGGTGGGCGATAGGCACTCTGCAAGTTTGGGTTGGCGGGAGGTTCATTGCCCGTCATGCAGGGAGGGGGGAGGGTAGGAGTCATTTTGGGGGCGGGGGATATGTTTGTTTCGTTTTTGGTGGGTGGGGGGTTTGTTGTTGGGTGATTTTAGTCCTATGCAGCAGTACTTTTTTCCTACAGCAACACAGGTCACTATGTATGCTCACATTGAGCTGACATGGGAATCACGAGAGACACCCTTGTATACTACTAATGGGCTGCCCGCAAACTGCATGATGGAACAGACTGGCTCACAGATACACTACACGGCCACTTACTTGAAGTGTCACCAGGGCGCGATCATTGATGTATTTCCTCTACCCCGACTTCACACGGGTCCGTTGTCTATCCACCTATGGGGCCACACGTAGATCTTAAGTTCCTCACGTGGAATGTCAATGGTCTCAGGGATAAAATCAAACGAGGGATAGTTCTCCAATATCTGAAGAGACAGGCACCAGACATCGTCCTTCTTCAAGAAACGCACTTAGTTGGCAACTCCTGCGGAGCCTTGAATAGATGGGGATATCGCCTAGTTGTGCACGCGGGGTTCACATCGGGTTCGCGAGGACAGGGGTACTTCTACGTAAAGGCTGTCCATACATGATACATCAGACCTGGTCTGACGAGCAAGGCTGATACGTTGCGCTATCCGGCACCTGGGAGGGAAGGACTCTCAATGTTATATCGACATATGCCCCCCCTGGGCTGCAGCGCCTCACGCTGCAGGACCTAGGAACACTCCTTCTTGATCTTCCGCTTGGCCTGTTGGTACTGGGGGGGACTTCAATCTTGCAATGGATGGCACTAAAGATCGCCTTCCGCCACGCAGAGACCCTTTGGGGGGATCCCAACTTGCCGAATTCCTGTCCGCCATGGGACTCGTTGATATCTGGCAACGACTCAACCTCACCACCTCACAATTCACGTTCCTCTCTCGGGCCCTCAACAGTCAATCACGGATCGATCACATGTTCACACATGCACCAGATATCCATGAGTTCTCTGAGTCCTGTTGCCTTGCTCGCGGTATCTCAGACCACTCACCTATCGACACTAAGATTACAATTGGCTCTCCCTCGCAACGCACGACCCTGACCATAAACCCCTGGACGCTCAAGATACCACATATCAAGGAGACATTGATCAAAGAGACCGATCTGTACTTCAAAGAAAACGTAGGATCGGTCTCCTCAGCCCAAATTCTATGGGGTGCGTTCGGTGTAGTGATGAAGGGTAGGGCCCTTGCATTGATGGTCGGCCATAAAAGAGAACTCGTTAAACGCATAGAATGGATCGAAGAAGATATCCTACTTAGAGAAAGGGCACTTGCACTCACCCCCGACCATGACACGTAGCACTCGTTGGCAGTCGTGCGTCTTGATTACCAGCAGCTCCTTACAGACGCTGCCAAGGCGAAGTACAAGTCAACATGTCATAAGATATACGAGCATGGAGAGAGAACAGGCAAGCTTCTTGCCTCGCTTGAAAAAAAGGAGCAACTATCGAGATGGGTTCATTTACTGCGTGGGTCCAATGGGGAGGCAATTACCGATCCCCAGCGGATTGCGGACACGTTCGCGACTTACTTTTCATCAGTATACACATCTACCGGGACAAACCCGCTGCTTGCGGCTGCAGAATTGCTTTCGACCATAAATGTCACCTGTTTGTCCACTGAGGACAGAGACTCCCTAGAGGGAAAACTTACTGAACAAGAAATCCAATTGGCTATTCAAAATGTCCGTTCGGGTAAGGCCATGGGACCCAACAGGCTACCGATTGAATTCTTTAAACCAATGGCTTCCAAACTATCCCCCTACTTGCTCCAAATGTACATCGAAAGCTTTGAAAAAGGGATGCTGCCAAAAGATATCAGGACGGCCTCCATCGTGGTTATTCATAAACAGGGTAAACCACCGGATGACTGTAGGGCCTACCGGCCCATCTCACTCCTCACAGTTGAGGCGAAAATATTAGCGAAACTGCTGGCCAATATACTCATCCCCTATATCACTGGACTGGTACATCTGGACCAATCCGGCTTTTTGCCCGGGCGGAATACTGCCCTGAACTTAAGACGATTACATGGGGTGCTGGGTAGATGCAGTACGATTAGGGAGGATGCAGCCCTGTTATCACTAGATGCCAAAATGGCATTCGATACAATCGAATGGGATTTCCTCTTTGCGGTATTGGAGAGGATGGGATTCGGACCTAACTTTATAAAGTGGATCCAATTGCTGTATGCCTGCCCAACCGCACAGGTAGTGGTGAATAATCACACCTCTAGACAGTTTCAATTAGAAAGGGGAACCAGGCAGGGGTGCCCCCTATCGCCCTTGCTTTTCGCCCTGGTGCTCGAGCCACTAGCGGGCTGGGTAAGGGGGGACCCTTGATCCATGGTCTGAAGTGGACGGAGAACCATGAAGACCGCATTTCATTATACGCGGATGATATCCTTTTATATATGGCCTCACCATCGCAGTCCCTCCGCCGGGTCCTACACTTATTGCACATATTTGGCACCCATTCAGGGTACACTATTAATTGGACCAAGTCTCAGCTTTATGTACTATGGGGGACACCACCATGTAACCCAAGAGGGTATGACATCCCAGTGGCATTGAGGGGCTTCCGATATCTAGGCATATACATCACACTTGACCCGGCCCTATTGCATGAGGCGAATCTGCTTGAACCCCTGGCACGTTTTCGCGCCGACGTTAAACACTGGCGCTCCCTTCCCCTCACTCTCTTGGGACGTGCAGCCCTCTTTAGGATGCTAGCACTACCGTGCTTCCTATATGTGTTGCAAAACGCCCCAGATAAAATCCCTGACACTTATTTCACCAACATCAAAAGTGCCGTGCGCGCTTTGCTGTGGGACGGCCGAGCTCCACGGATAGCCATGAAAAAATTAATGGCGGGGTGGTACGACGGGGGCATTGCATTACCTGACATTAGACTCTACTACCAGGCGTCCCAATTGGTTGCAATCAACAGATGGGTACATGGGGCCCACGATGACCCGAATTTCCGCACAGACCGGTGGCTTATGGGACCGGGGGGGATGCAACAGGGCACTGTACACGAACCCCTGGAAGTTAAACCTTACGGGGCCCACTGCGCGTACAGTCGACACGTGGCATAGGGTGAATAGGCAACTGGGCTGGCATAATAAACTTACACGAGCCACACCACTCTGGGAACCAGATTTCTTGGGTCATCTCCGCACCTGTCCTGGGTTTGATAAATGGAACCTTATTGGCATCTCCACGGTGGGGGATATGTGGATCTCGGGGAGATTGGCCACCTTCGCAGACCTCCAGCAAAAATACCAACTCGCACAGACCGAAACATTTCGATATCTACAAATCAGTCATGCAATCAGGGCGGTGCTGCCCAGGGATGACCCACTGCCTGAGGTCTCTCCACTGGAAGACAGGCTATTACTTGACCCCATGAACAAGAAAGCCATATCCCTCATGTATAAAAAGTTACTAAATAACCGCCCGGACCCCTTAGTACGCCTGCGGCAATATTGGGAGACGGACCTGGGCGAACTCGATGATGATGACTGGCGAGATGCACTGGCCTCTCCCAGAGAGGTGGCTATTCCCATGAGATCACGCCTGGTCCAATTGAAGATCCTACACCGTGTTTACCTAGATGCGGGGGTCTTAGTCAAAATGGGTAGAAGGGTGGACCATCTGTGTCTTAGACAATGTCACCAAAAGGGAACTTTTTTCCACATCATCTGGGATTGCCCATCTGTGCGAACATACTGGGATGATGTCACCAAGCAAATGGAAAGGGCGGGGGGTAAGACTCTGAAGGCCTCCCCACAGCTCTGCCTATTAAACGTATGGGACGCCACCGATCTTACGCAAACTGAGAAAACATGGGCCTCATTGGGATGGGCCATTGCAAAACGGAATATTGCCACAAAATGGGGGGTGGGGGTAATCCCTACTGTCCGCGACTGGGCAGTTGATATGGATAGAACAATGGTAGCAGAAAAAGACGTCTTTAAATACAGGGGATGCACCAGAAAATGGGATCGCAAGTGGGGTGGGTGGAACAAATATAGGGGGGACATACGCCTGTCTCCGACAGTTGAATTGCGACGTGAACGACTCAAACTGGTGGACGTATCTGATATTGACAATGTGATTTTGCATGGGGATATGTAATGGGATTGCCTGAATGTCGACCAACTCATGACATTTATATGTATACCGTGACCTTGGTGCACTGCTGTACTGCTGCTTTATGTTTTCTTTTGATCAATAAAAAATTTTACAAAAAAAAAAGAAAAAGGGTGAAAAACATTAAGAAAACAAGAACAGGGGGAAGGGTAGAAACACCCTGACCCCCTAGGCCTGCTCAGGGGGTCCCACAGGGACCCCCAGGCCCCAAAAAAGCATTTTTCTTTTATAATTTCGGCCAAATTCGCGCTGGGTTCGCAAATCCGGACGAAATTATTTTATTTTAAATGAAGTGCGGGCTCCCGGGGGCAATTCTAAATTAAGGTGTGGAAGCCCCCACAGCCCCGGGGACCGCCACCTCCCCGGGGCTTTAATTAAATAAAAGGGGGGCCTCGTGGGCCCCCCCAAGCCCCGGGGACCGCCACCTCCCCGGGGCTTTGTTAAAATTGGGTGGGGGGCATCGCGGGCCCCCCCAAGCCCCAGGGACCGCCACCTCCCTGGGGCATTTAATTATTTGGGGGCCTCGCGGGCCCCCCCAAGCCCCGGGGACCACCACCTCCCCAGGGCTACCTGATTTAAATGCGGGGGGTATGTGGCCCCCCTGCAGCCGCGGGGACCACCACCTCCCCGGGGCACTGTTTATTTAAATTCGGGGGTCCGTTACGGACCCCGGGCCCTGGGGACCACCACCTCCCGGGGGTTTACAAATGCTGGGAGGGGGGCCGCGCGGCCCCCCTCCTGGAGCCCTCGATGGCCCTGGGGACCGCCACCCCCCAGGGCCGGCTCCTGCAATGCCCCGGGGTGCCCACCCCCGGGACATTGCTGTTTGCTATGGCAGGGCGGGAGCATCAGGCCAGCTAGTTGGCCCCCAGGGACCCTCAGTATTCAAGGGGACTTAATCCCCCAACTTAGAACGCGCCAGGGGGCGCGTTTGCAGAGTGGTGGAGAAAGGGGGGCGTGGCCTGTGTCCACCTCTCAGCAATCCCACTGTGTGGGGCTTACTGGAGGTAAGAGGTAGGCTAGTTGGCCCCTAAAGGACCTCCAGCAGCGAAGGGGACTTCAATCCAAGAGCGCGCCAGGGAGCGCGTTTGCAGAGTGGTGGGCAAAGGGGGCGTGGCCTGCTATGAGAATTGAGCAATACTGCTGTGTGGGACTTAATGGAGGTAATAGGAGGGGTAGTTGGCCCCCAAGGATGTTCTTGGGGGCCCGCCTCAGCTCCGGACCACCACCTCTTCCCGGTCCTTCAAAACTGACCTCAAAATTCTCCTCCTTCAAAGACACTTCCAAATCTAATTCACACCCTCTCTATTCCCTCAAGGATGTTCTTTTACTATAGGAAATTCTGTACTCCATGCCTATAGAAGTGCCTTCCTAGTGTGTTCTTGTGTTTTGAGTGACTGCCACTTATTGCAGTATTATACCTCTAATTGTATCTTGTATGCTTATGTAACATGCACACTTGTCACTTTTTCCTCTTGTAACGTATCGTTTGCTACCTCTTCTTGTATCTTGTTTGCTTTTGTTACATGCACAATTGTCACTTTTTCCTCATGCAACGTAACGTTTGCTTTTGTAACATGCCCACTTGTAATTTTCTCCTCATGTAACGTTACTGTACCTATTGTGAAGCGCTCTGACACCTTCGGGTAAAGTCCGCGCTATATAAAAACGCATAAATAAATAAATAAACTACCCCTCTTGTTACCTCCAGTAAGTGGGATTGCTAAAACGTCTTCGGAGGCCATGCACCCCTTTCTCCACCACTCTGCAAACGCGCCTCCTGGCAGACTACGGGATGGGGGATGAAGTCCAATTTACTCCTGAGGGACTTTGGGGGCCAAGAAGCCCTCCTGGTACCTCCTGTAAATCCTACGCAGCGGAAGTCCTGAGCGATGGTCGGAGGCCCAGCACCCTTTCTCCACCACTCTGCAAACGCGACTACTAGTTAAAGAAGTGTTTGCAATGTAATAGGTTTCGCATTTGCGCGAGTTTGAGCTATTGGCGTTGTAAATGTAAAAGTTTTTTACATTCTCAGTGGAGAAGTGTGGCTCAATGGTTAGAGCGGCAGACCCTGATGCAGAGATCTGGCCCGGGACCAGGGTTCAATTCCCGCCTCGGCGGGTCTTGGGCTCAATTTCCTCGGACCTGATAATTCTCGCCTCGGTGCCTATTCTAATCATGGGTCCCACTCTGCAACTCTGGGCAATAGCTTGCTTAATCTCCACAACGGCCCCAACAGCGCTGGGATGCCTGGCTTCACCCTGGGGGTGCCCAGGAGTGGACATTTCACAGGGAAAAGCCAGGAAGGGTTCCACAGCGGTATGCGTACAGCGCCAGGACACCTCTTTGGGGGTATAAGTGCGCTTTACAAGTACGAATTTCATTTCATTTCAATGTTTTTTGGAGTGGAGTGGATGTACGTTGTGTGTAGTGGAATTATGTGGTATGTTGTGCAGTGAAATTATGTGGATAGAAAGTATGTGGTATTTAGTGTATAGGAATTATGTAGAGTGGGATTATGTGTTATGGAGAGTAATTATGTGGTATGGTAGTCTGTGTTGTGGAGTGGTAACATCAGGTTTAGTCTTCCTCGTTTCCATAGAAGCTCAACTATGAACTCAGGGAGATAAAAAAAGAAGGAATCACTGAGGAGCACTTGTGGACCTAGTCAGAGGTATGAGCAGGGCCACTGGAATTGTGCGACTGTTTGGCTGCACCGACTTTCGCACAATTATACATTTTCTGCATTAGCCACATAATTCATCATCTGCTCCCTATCTGCAGAATTGAACAAAAAAAGCCTAGTTTCTAGCTCAAAACGGCTCAAACGTTACCCAAAATGCAGCGACAAGTGGTACAGCGTGGTGAAAGGCCCTTTGCAAACCTAGAATGGTCACCTGTTTCTCCATTTCTCTTGCTTCTTTCTGCGCCTTTTTTCCTCTTTCATCACATGTCCCACCTCTGTAGGCATAGTTAGAAATTAGCGTTTAAAAAACCTTTGAAATTCACTGAAAAAACCATAGGTTTCAGGAACGTTATAGTTAGAAATTATCATTTAAAAACCTTTGAAATTCACTGAAAAAACTATAGGTTTCAGGGACGTTATAGTTAGAAATTAGCATTTAAAAAACCTTTGAAATTCACTGAAAAAACCATAGGTTTCAGGCACATTATAGTTAGAAATTAGCATTTAAAAACCTTGGAAATTCACTGAAAAAACCATAGGTTTCAGGGACGTTATAGTTAGTTGGACATTTCACTCGTACAAAACCTGAGAAATTCCGCCGTTATAGTTAGTTGAGCTAACTATAACTCGCGCCCCCGCAATGCACTGCTGATGACGTCACATATTACATCATTCATGACATGGTCAGTGAGATTACTGATGACATCACTGATGACATCTCAAATAACATCACTGATGACATCATCCACGTGAAAATCTGATGCACCTCCTCACACCCTAATATAACCTTTGATACACCCACTCTAAAATACAGACTACCATTTTCAAAACCATAGACACACCAATACCCGTTACTACATACACACTCATTGATTCCTAGGTCTACACACACATCCACTCATTCATCCATACAGTCACTCATACATTCAGTCACTCATCAATACAGCACTATCATTTGCAATCATACACCTATACAGACACTCACACACCGCCACTCATCCATAGAGTTACTCACACACCTAGTCAGTCATGCAAAGAATCAATCATACTCCCATTTACTCACCTATACAGTTATACACACACCACCTCACTTATTCATACAGATACTAACACATACTTACTCTCTTATACAATCTCTGATACAAGCACACACTCATCCATACAGCCACTCTCACAATCACTCACTCTCACATAAAGTCATTTATATACTCCAACACTCACATATACTGCCTTTCACATTTGTAGTTACTCACAAATGTACCACTGAGACATCCATTCACTCACCAACATACCCTTACACACACTCACCCACCCATACAGCCAGTGAATCACCCACTCACACATCTATGCACAGAGTCACACACCCCCCACCCACCCACACAGACACTCAGGCACCCATACAGATACTCAGACAACCAATCAATAACCCATATAGACACTCATGTAGCTACTCACCAACCCATGCAGCCGTTTACACACCAACTGACAGACTGATACAGACATTTACATAGTTTAGTCACTAACCCATGCATTCAGTAAGACACGTTTAATCACTCACTTATACAGTCAGTCACGCACCTACTTAATCATCCATTCAGACACTTATACACCCACTCATTCTTCAATACACCTTGGCATATATATATATAAAACATATTTAAACTCCCACACTAATTATTCTTTATAGCCCCGGGGAGGTGGTGGTCCCCGGGGCTCAGGGGGTCCTGCGAGGCCCCCTCGCCCATTTTCATGAATGCCCCGGGGAGGTGGCTGTCCCCGGGGCAGCGTGGGGGGGTAGGGACCCCCCACGCATTTATTAAAGAAGCCCCGGGGAGGTGGCGGTCCCCGGGGCTGCAGGGGGGCCGCATGCCCCCCGCATTCAATTTCATAAGCCCCGGGGAGGTGGCGGCCCCCTCGGGCCCCCGCAAATTAATTTGGTGAGTGCCCCCGGGACCTGGCCCACCCGGGGGCTTTCAAAAACGAAGCGCGCTTAGTTTTTTTTAAATTTTCTCAGCCGGATTCACGGCCCCAGCGCAAATTCGGCTGTTTAAAAAAAAAAGCTTTTTTTGGCCCTGGGAGACGCTGTGGGACCCCCTGAGCATGCCTAGGGTGTCAGGGTGTTTCTACCCTGCCCCCTTTTCTTGTTTTTTACCTTTGTTTCCCCTTTTTCTTGTGACTCGGTTACCGAGTCACAAGATGACTGCCAACACATTCTGGATTAGAGTGTTGGCAGCCAATCAGAGTGAAGCTCGTGCCCGGGAGGGTTCGCGAACCCTCCTCGGTGCTCAGATATCGATATTTTTCTTTTTTTAATTTCTCAGGAACTACTGAACGGATTTACACCATTTAAAAAAAAGGTTTCTTTCTGAACCAAGGGCTACCTTTTTGCCAAATGTGGTGTAATTCCGTTCAGCAGTTCGGGCTGTAGCTTGTTCCAATTTTTCCTATGGAAATTAACATGGGAACAATGCGTTTTGGGACCCCCCCTTTTTTCTCGGCCCCCACTTGACGAATCACCTCAAAACTTTCAAGACAGGCGCTGACCTGAGCGGGCCATTAGTTTTGAAACTTTTGCGAAGATTCGTCAAACGGCGCCAAAGATATTGGCAAAAGAAAAAATGCTTTTCCTATGGAAACTAGGGGCCATATGTATCATTCCAAATTGCGATCGCAAACGCCGAAATTCGCAGAATTTCGGCGTTTGCGATCGCAATTGGGCTTAGTGGTATGTATGAATGAAAAACTGCCTCGCAAAATGAGGAATCGCAAACTTTGCGATTCCCTATTTTACGATTGCATTTAAGGAATCGCAAATTGAGATTCCTTAAATGCAATGTAGAAGCACAGAAAAAGTGCAATTTGGCCTTAGGAATTGCAAATTACCACCAACTTCAAGTTGGTGGTAATTTGCAATTTCTTTGAAAAATGCACTTTTTAGCATTTTTCAAAGTGCCATGTGGCACACATACATGCCCTTAGGGCATGTATGTGCGCCACATGTGCACACATACATATTTCAGGGGTGCAATAGGGTGTCCTTTTGACACCCTGGCACCCTTGAAATTGCATTCTCAATTTGCGATTCTCTAATTGCGAATCGCAAATTGAGAATGTCTTCCCATTCATTCCTATGGGCCTCTAGGCCCATAGGAATGAATGGGGAGGGTTTCCTTAATTGCGAATCGCACTTTGTGATTCACAATTAAGGAATATGTAGGATTTGCAAATTATTTTGCAATTCCTACATACATCTCGTTTTGCGATTCTCAAATAGCGATTCTCTAAAATTCGCTATTTGAGAATCGCAAAACCAAACTTTCATACATATGCCCCTAGGTCCTAACTATAGCTACCTACTGGCGACCGACAGTAGGTAATATATATATATATATATATACATATATATATATATATATATATTCACTAAAAAACCAAAGGTTATAGGAACGTTATAGTTAGGAGGAGGAATTGAAAAAACTTAGAAATTCACTGGAAAAACGAAGGTTAAAGAGACGTTATAGTTAGGCTCAAGTTTCACTCGTACAAAACCAGAGAAATTCAACAGTTATAGTTAGCTGAGCTAACTATAACTCGTGCGCCCCCGCAATGCACTGCTTATGACCTCACATATTACATCACTCATGACATGGTCAGTGACATCACTGTTGCGTGTCACATGGACACTGTGACAGTTCTGAGTGCTTAAACCTTTTCCCTGGGAACCCTAACATTAATGGTAACAAGTTCAAGTGGAATCTCGATAAAATAAATTTGTGCTGTATTGCTGGGATATCCGCTATGTAAGAGTACCCTCCCTCTAACATGGGTGGAGTTAGTTGATTGGCAAGGACCGACTGTTTATTATAATTCCTCTCCCTTCGGATATATTGGGCCCTCTGCATAATTATGTCAACCAGGCTCTGCCTGGACGTCTTTCTACAGGCAGTTGGGTCCTTAAATAGTTCTTTCCGACCCATAGCAGTCAGCTCCCGTTCTCCATAGTTCAGCCATCTAATCCTGCTGTAGCTCTCCAGTTTTAGGCAATCTCTAAATATATTTTGGGTTAGGGTCACCGTATCCCTACGCCATATGGAGAGCCACCGTAGGATAGGGGCTAGTCTGATTTAGTATGTGATGTAGGGTAGGCCCAGTTTTATGTGTGATATGTAATTTGAGTAAGATTGCAGGAGAGACACCAGGGACTTAAAGAAACTATTCTCAGTTGTCTGAAGTGAGTCAATCGGTGCCATACCCCAGACGCCTGCCTCGTACGTTGCCGCAGACTTTGTTTTAGCGTAATAGATCTGTTTAATGGGAACTAATGGCTTTGTGCCCAACCTATTGGATAAGGAGTTTATCGCTGTTAGACTCCTCTCCATTCCCAGAGCCCTTCCCTCAACCAACTGTGACCATGTTTGTTTTTTATCAAAGAGAACCCCCATGTAAGGGAAAGAGTCCACCACCTAAATATTTTTGAATCCATATGGAAATGTGGGGTTTTATCTAGTTTACCAGTCCCAGCTATAATTACAAATTATTTTGTTTGATTGACTTTCAGGTCTAATGAGTCCATGAAAGCTGCGTAGGCTGATGTGAGAGATTGGAGGCCTAACCCAGTTCTAGCCATCAGTACGGCATCGTCAGCATAGGCCAGGATAGGTAGCTGTTGGGAATCGGACACAGGAACATCCGGGGTTGCGCCCGTCAGTGCCTTTTCAATGCTGTTCGTGTAAATAGAAAAAGGAACGGAGCGAGAACGCAACCCTGCCCTACCCCCCTTGAGATCTTGAAGGGGCAGGTGCATTCCCCGTTTTTCCCATAGCGGACGCATGCAGAAGCATCGGTGTATAATTGACGAATAAAATCAATTATAGCCAATTCGAACGGCATCTCTTCCATTAAATAACAGAGCTTGGAGTGGGACACGCAGTCAAATGCTGCTGAGAGATCCATGAATGCAAGATAGATTTTCCCACCCTTTGCTCTAGTATATTTGTCCACAATTATTGAGAGATTCAAACACTGGTCTACGGTACCTTTTCCCCGCTGAAACCCGTATTGTGGCTGCATTAGAATGTTTCTTTCCTGCGCCCAAGACTCCAGCCTAGATAAAAGAAGTCAGCCCATCAGTTTGGCTGTTGTATCTAAAAGCGATATTGGCCTATAGTTCTTAGGACTTCCCCTATCACCTTTTTTATGTATCGGGACGATTACGCTGGTTTTCCATTAGAGAGGGGGGCCTACTAAGGCTATGTTATTAAAAACGTTGGTCAATAAAGGGACCCAGAGATCTACATTGTCTTGAATAAAGTCTATCGGGACCCCATCGGAACCTGGGGCCTTCCCGATACTACAAGCTGCTAACCCACTTCTCACTTCTGCAAGCGAGAAGGATAATGTATCCTGAGTGCTGGATTGGATGATAGCGGGAGGTAGAGCAGAGGGAGTGGAGGGAGAAAAGATGTTTACAAAGTGGGTCACCCATTCCTCTTCACCTACATTAGTGTCTAGAGTAGGGTCCCTGTTGGTTTTAAAATAGGGTGAGTTGATTATCTCCCAGAACTCTCTGCTATTGCCCATAGTTGTTGCATACTCGAGTTTGGCCCAAATCTCCTCCCTCAGGAACCTCTCCCTTTCCCTTCTTGCTAGTTTGTATTCAGAACGAAGTGAGGCAATTTGGGCAGCATTTTTGGGTTGGACTCTCAGGGCTTTGATAAGAGCCTTCCTACTTTTTGAGCAGGGTAAGTCAAACCAGCCTTTGCTCTTAGCGGTTTTATCTGATTTATACCGGGTAAGTGCCACCTTTAATTGTTCTAGCAATTCTCTATAAGACAAAACCAAAACTGCTGGAGGTATTTCTTAGTCTAAACAGTTATTGATGTTATCCTTAGTGTTCATTATTATATCAGGGATCAGCTTGAGCTTGTCAATTTGGGCCCACTTTAGCTGATAGCCATTCTTCCTAGCCAGTAGTGGGTGTCCTATTTTCTGCTGCTTGATCACTTCTCTGGGGGTCAAAATTATCTCACAAGTTAGCATGGCATGGCCACTTAGGCTCATAAATTGAGCATCTACATGATTAAAACTACCCTTGAGAGAGTTAGAGGCCATTATAAAATCAATGGTTGATTCATGGGCATCTCGGCGTAAGGAGTTCCTGCCCCCCACGGTTCACCAACACCTACTGCAGCACAACGCGGTCTCCACACGCTGCAGGAGCCCTGGACGCTATTTGTGCGCCTCCTGGCGCACTGGGAATGGTGGTGGCGGCGAGCAAGCCGCACAGGAATCTGGGGCTTGGAGTTCCTGCCCCCCGCGGTTCACCAACACCTCCTGCAGCACAAAACGGTCTTCACGGTCTTATAGCCAAGTCAAAAACTGCTTTTCCTGTGAAAACTCGGTCCTAACTATAACTACCTATGTGTGTGTGTGTGTGTGTGTATATAGTTTAAAGTAGTAAATCTTATATATTTTAATATATAGACCATTAATATTAAATAACTCATACTAATATTTAATGCTACATATAATTATATACTCATATAAACAAATATATATATATGTGTATGTGTGTGTATATATATATACACAAACATATATATATTATAACACAATTATTAAAAGTACATATTTTATATTATGTTATTTTTTTGGTTTAATTCCTTCTATAAAAACACATACTATATATATATATATAGACAGCCTGAAGAAGTGCCTCCTGAATACAACTATCAAACACAAATGTCCCCTCATACTGACAGTAGATGACTTGGAAGAGGAAATAAATGGAGCCTTCAGGATTTCTAGATTATTAGATCTGAAATCCAGATACATCACAACCTTCTCTACCCACGTTTGCCTCTCTAGGTACAGGAGACTAAATTATGGAAATTCCAGCACAACTAAGGTGTTTCAGAACACCATTCAAGTGGTTCTTGCTGGACTAACAGAAATAGTAAATGTCAGTGATGACATTCTTGTGCACACTAAAACTCTTGATGAACACCACTCCAGGCTCTGTTTCTTTCTACAACGAGCAAATGGACTCTTGTCTCACACCGGATCACAAGACATTTGAATTCCTCAAGACAAGCATCAGCTTGTTTAGATATTGTTTCTAGGATTAAGGGGGTGGGCCTCTGGCCCTTCCAAACTCAAAGAAATAAAATCTTCATTCCCTCGCACATGTGTGACAGAAGTCAGGAGTTTCCTTCGCATCATTGCGTATTTTGGGACGTTCATCAGGAATTTCTCTTCTCTGTCTTGGCCACTAAGAAAACTAATAAAGTCAAGGTCCACCTGGATTGGGATTGAAACACATCAAAAAGCATTTCAAGCAAAAAACAATGATGCACTGTCAGCCTAAACTACACTCCAATATGTTGATCCTTCTAAAGACTGAGTTATCTGTGGAGTCCAGAACAACCTGACTTGAGGCGGTCCTGTCACAGAAACAACCTTGCGGAGAGTGGGTGACCTTCACATATCCCTGCCGGTGATCCAGCGGTGAACCAACAACAGATACTCTACTACCATATACTCACCTGGGCCCATCAAACAAAACACACCTGGGTAAAACCGCTGGAAATAGTTAAATTTTTATATCTTATACTTCACAGTGTTCAGGCTTAGTTATTTACTTTTCTTAACTAACCTTTCACTGATCAAAAAGTTCTTTCCTCTGGTCGACGGACCATTAGTTGAACTAGTTGATGGTGATAATTAACCTAACCCTTAACTATACTTCCGTTTAAAATAAATGATCACAGACTCAGGAAGGTTTAAAATCTTTATCTAAATTAAAGGCATGTGAACCATCAAAAATACAGCACAGTCACCCTTAACTTCAGGAGAGAAATTCAATTGATTAAACATCAAAACATACACTTCTGACTCATGCAATAATTGATGCTCAGAGAGGGAGAGGACAGAGAGAAAAGAACATTTGCAAATAACGAGAATTTATAATTACCAAGAATGGTGTGAAAGACCAACCCCCTGGCCAAAGGGCTGGTAAGGGTCCCCAGGATAGGTCAGGAGACAAAGACTTCAGGACAGGATTCAGGACAGGATACTTAACCTCTCTAGAATACCGACGACTGCGCCGCACCCCTCTCTGACACTTTCTTCTTCGTGATTCTTCCGCGATCTTCTGATCTAACCCAATTAAGTTAAGATAGAAAGTTCTTCTTCAAAGTCTGCATTCGATTCTTCATCAGCACCTCACAGCATCCCTCCCTGCATCAGCATCTCAGCAACACGAACTCTCCGACAGCATTCCGAGCTCTGCAATCATACTCTATCTAACTAAACTACCCCAATTATACCTTTCGTTCTTCATGTACCACCCACTAAAGTTTCAATATAGCAAAAATACGAATTCTAATTGGTCAGGCAAGGGGGATGATCATCACACCATGCTTACATATTACTTTTATTCTATCATTCTATTGTTTGCAAAACCCACCCCCTTAACTTTATTCATTTCTTTCTTTCCCATACATATCCAAACTTTATTAGCACCATTTATTTCAAAATCATGAATACGAGTCTTCTTGGCTGAACTCTTCACCCTTTGTTCTCAGGGCACATCATTCTCATCCTTGGACGGCTGACAAAACCTTGGTCATCCTTCCGGGTTAACTTTCTTGTGGGCCTGCGCATAAATCACGTGACTCAGCTTACTTTGGTCACTCGCGAAAGGCCCAAATGCGCACTAATAATAAAATCAAAAAGACAAAAGTTACTTTCACAAATAAATGGTCTCACTGTATACCACCCATCTCTACTCTAACCCTTCTTACTTATTAATACTTTCCCCGCATTAGCATTAGTAAAATAGCTTGTTTTAGTTTTAGCTGAGCAGATGCCATGCACGTAAGTCTTCAAGACGCCATTTTAGTACCTTCTGCTCATGCGCTAGAATTTCCCTCCAAGCTTTAGCTCGTCATATTGCGTAGATGCAATTGACGAATGCGCACAACAGTTTCCCCGTTTAAAGCGGTATTAGCCCGTTTCCCATTGTTATTTTCATTAGTACACACATAAGCAAGCTTCTCTAACCCGCGTGTTCATGTGATGCGTATTAATTATTCACAGATTTCATTTAGTAACTTGTTAATAAGTTAAATGAGCGGATTGCCTCCGAGCAAGTCTCTTTCTTATGAGACCTTGCTCCATCAATCCCCTCTCTGATGGCATTTTGAGCCATCACAAAATTACCCATCCTTTCCCATATGCCAACTTTAGCACATCTCAGTTTTCTCCATTTCTTTCCTCATATCATCAGTTACTTCTTTACCTTCTAAGTCTTTCATCTTTTTATATATCTTTCCTTTCATTTCTTCTAATTGGATTTCTTCCATTTCCCGCTTTCGTTTCTTTCCTCTCCCTTCTCTTTCTAAATGCATCCTTCTCTTTCCCTTGCTTCTGCAACATCTACATGTGATCATTACTATCATGACTATGGTTATTATCATAATTACTGGTAAGATTATTTGACCTAGAAAACTTTTCCCAAAATTAGTAAACCAATTCCCTATTGATGTTATACTTTTGTTAATCTTCCCCATACACTGTCAACCTCCAGTTGGGTCAAGTCATTATGCATTCTTGTAATGTTTCTAATATATCCTTTAATTTCCTTACTTTTGTCCGGAATATAAGTGCAGCAATGTTGAATTTTCAACATACCACAGACTCTGCCCTCTTTTGCCAATAAAATATCAAGAGCAAGACGATTTTGTAAAACCATAGACTTTATTGCAACCATCTCTGTATTTATCATTAAGAATCCTCCGGCAGTATCTGCAGAAGGACGATCAACTATGGTTGACAATTTGCAAATTTTACGTGAATTTAAAATAACTCCAACTGAGGGTATCAATGCACTAAATATATCCCCTACTATTTCAGAAAAACTAGCTCTTCTTCTCCGTGTTAGTCTATTAGGGTTTTCATTGATTCCATTGATTCTGTCCATATGATAGATTTTTGGAAAACTATTCCAAAATAGCAGCTTCCATACCATCTTGCAGGTAACTTATAATAAGTATTATTCCCACATACATAATAAATTCCCTGAAATCCAGGATCAGTTCCCCCTTTTAGTCCCCACCCTCCTAGAATTAGGAAGTTGTGTTCACATTCACTGGAACCAATGAAATCGTTATTATAATCTGTCTTTAACCTATGGAGGCAGAATTTTCCCTTTTTCACAAAGTATAGGGACACCGCAGCATGAGCTTCGCCTTTTGCATAAATTCCCTCCTTCTCAGCCCATGGAGGTACATGGGATTTCTGTTCAGCAGCTTTCTTTGTTACATCCTGTCTCCTTTCTTCTACTAAATTCAAAAACTCTTTTTCTTCTTCACGTAATATACATGTTAGGTTATTCTTATGTGCCTGAACTATATCTATTGAACTCATTGTTAAGAAGAATTTGCCCATGAACTGTGCATTTTTACTACTAACTACTGGATTCATATTCTTTCTAATAGGCAATTCCGGAAACACTACATTTAAGTTTGAATAGAAATACTGAAGTTTCCCTGTTATGTAAAATAAACTTGATAAAACACTACATGATACACCATATGTTAGAGGAATATGGTGATACGTCACCCCTTCTGACACTGATGAGGGTAACTTCATACAAACATAACAATTATTAATTTCCATCGTACTAACATATTGGAAAAACAATTTAGTAAACACATTTAAAGATGAATCATTGTCTGATTCATTATGATAGTTTATCTCATCTTCTACCCCTATTTCTATCTTAGTTCCTTTTACTCTATCCAACTTGTCATTAGTAATTGTACTATTCTTGCTACTTGTTTCTGTCAACAAGGGTACTCCTACTGTTAGGAATAACCATACCAATACTACTGATATAATACTACATAAACAGAATCTTAAACATTTTATTTTTAAACTTCGTTTCGGTCTTTCAGTATTTTCAATTTTTGCCATCTTTAATCAGAGAGAATTTCCTTTTCTCTTTCTTTTGTCTAAACCTTAAAATCCAGTCTTTTATTTTAAGGAGGTCTTAATTTGCTTTCATCAATCTGTGCAACATGAACTCTTTCTGATTCTTCACATAAATCTAAGTTTTCAAATTCTTCAAGTATAACGTAGGTCCACTCAGGGGCCCTGTATTTTCTGTTCAGAATTCTTGATCTTGGACTTCTTCTCGTAAGTTTTACTAAGGTTTGTTTAGGTTGTGTCTGACTCGTAACTTCTTTTACTTGCTCTGGTTTCTTTTCTGTTTTTCTTAGATGATATTTTAGTCTCTTCACTCCTGTAGGCAAATTATCTCCTTTTCTAACTCTTTTGACCTGGACTGCACTTTCACCTTCTCTGTCTTCTTCTATAGTTCTTTTATTTTCACTTAATTTAGGCACAATCTGTTCTTGTCCTTCTTCTTTTCCTGATTGTCCTTGTTCTGTATTACCTGTATTTAAATCTTCTTCCACCTGCACCTGTTCAGGTCTTATTACAGTTTGTTCTTCTTCTGCCTGAACTTGTTCTTCTAACTCTATCTGATCCTGTTCAGGCCTTATTTCAACTTGTTCTTCTTCTGCTTGAACTTGTTCTTCTTCTTCTATCTTACCCTGCTCAGGTTTCCGAATAGCTTTGTCTATTTTTACCTGAGTGTGTTCTTCTTTCCCTGATTTTTCCTCTCTATCTTTTTGTCTCTTTAGTTCAGTTGTTCTTCTTGTTCTGACAACAGCATTGGATACTTCAGTCACTGGTATCCATTCTTCTTGACTTGTACCTGGCTGTTCGTCATATAGCTGTCTTTCAGAATCTCTTATTCTGGATTCTTCTGCTTCACAGCTTTCAACTTCAGACGTTTCAGCTTGTTCAGTCAGTGGCTGTTCCTGTTGTTCAGGTGGACTCGGAACTCTTCTGGTATGGCTAGCATGAATCCAATTGGGTAAACCTGCACACTTCACCGCTGTGGTAGTGACTAGTATGACTTGACGTGGTTTATCCCACCTGGGTGCTAGACACGATTTCCTTGTGTGTTTCTTCACTAACACCCATTCTCCAGGATTCAAATCATGCGCTTGGTCTAGTTGTCTTTCAACTGCGTCTTCTCCAACCTGATGAGAGACAGAACGCACCATTTCAGCCAATCCTTTGCAATAGTCCAATACCAGATCATCAGTTATATTCATCAATTTATGTCCAGGAATAAATGCTTGTCTCATTGCCCTTCCCATGAGTACCTCATGTGGACTCAATCCTGTTTTCCTGTCAGGAATACTTCTGAGACCCATCAGTACAAGAGGCAATGCATCTGGCCATTTCAGCATTGTGGATGCGCACACCTTCCCTAATCTTGATTTGATTGTGCCATTAAGCTGTTCCACTATTCCAGAAGCCTCTGGACGATAAGCACAGTGCAGGCACCCTATGACAAGTACATATTTCAGTCCATTGCAAGGAGGCAACTCAATGAAATGTAACTGCAATCTGGTGAAGGGTCCTTCTGCCTTTCCAATCTTTCCCCAACTAACCACTGTCTTCCTGCCTGGGTTCTGCTGCTGACAGCTTAAGCATCTTTGGCAAAGGCTCTCTGCGACTACCCAAAACTTCGGATTGTACCAACTCTGTCTGAACAATCTGATCATTGAATCCCTGCCAATGTGAGTTGTCCCATGGTATACTCTTGCCATTTGAGAGAGCAGACAGTCTGGCATGACTGGTCTGCCATCTAAGTACACCCATACTTCATCTTCTGTCCTTTTTGTACAACTTGATTTTATCCAAATCTCTTTTTCTTTTTCCTCAACTTCTTCCTGTAACTGTCTGACCTCATCCCATGTTTCTGGAACTGAGAAAAACATAAGTTGGCAGCTGGTTTCACCCGTTTCAATTTTTCTGTTAATTGACATTGTATTTCTTGCACAGTGTCGAGCAATTTGGTCGGCATGTCTATTTCCGGCCGCTACATAGTCATTTCCTGACTGATGTGCAGCGCATTTAACAACTGCTACTTCTTTTGGCAATTGTAATGCTTCCAACAGATCCTTTACATTTTTACTGTTTCTGATAGGAGATCCTGAAGAAGTCAGAAATCCCCTCTGCATCCAGAGTTGGCCAAAATCATGCACAACCCCGAAACCATATTGACTGTCCATAAATATGGTTATTCTCCAATTTTTCCCAATTTTGCAAGCCTTTGTTAAGGCCACCAATTCGGCTACTTGTGCAGATTTGACTCCCGGTAAACAGGATGCTTCAACCACCCCCGATATTTTACATAAAGCATATGCAGCGCTTAATCCTCCTCCTTCATTTCTTAAACAGGATCCTTCCACGAATAGTTCATGATCAACTTCCTTCAATGGTGTTTCTTTTATATCTGGGCGGGGCTTAGTACATAATTCAGTCACATCTAGACAATCATGATCAGTCTCATCTTTCACTTCTTCACAACATGGATCTGGCAATAATGTGGCAGATTTATTATTGTACATCTTATCACTGTCACATTTTCTGCTCCCAGAATCACACTTTCATACCTAGTCAGCCGACTGGGAGTGAGATGTTGTGTTCTTGTTCTTGTCAAAAGAATCTCAACTGAGTGTGGAACGTAAACCTTTACCGTATGTCCCATCACTATGGACTCACTTTGCTCCAGACTCATACAAGTAGCAGCTACTGCTTTTAAGCAGCCAGGTAAAGCTGAAGCCACTGGATCCAAGGTGGCAGAAAAATACGCCACTGGACGTCGGCTCAGTCCATGTCTCTGTGTTAAAACTGAAAGTGCACAATTTTCTCTCTCACAACAAAACAATGCAAAGTCTTTTGAGTAATCAGGCATGCCTAAGGCTGGGGCCTCACATAAACAATTTTGTAATTTCACAAAGGCTTCCAAACATTCATCATTCCAATCGATGGGATCTTTCGCCCTTTTTCGAATTAGTTGTATCAATGGTTTTGCTAGCATGGAGAAACTATTGATCCACTGCCTAAAATACCCAACCACTCCCAGAAACATTCTCATCTCCTTTTGTGTCTGAGGTAGCTGCATTTCTTTGATTATTTTTATTCTTTCCGGTGTCACTTTTCTAACCCCTCTTTCTATTTTATGCCCTAAATATCTAACTTCTTGTTGACAGAATTGCAATTTTTTTGGAGACACTTTGTGTCCTCATCCGGCCAAATGGTTCAGTAATGCAATTGTGTCAGTGACACAATCTTCTCGCGTTTTTGATGCCACCAATAGGTCATCAATGTACTGAACCAGAACTGAATTCCCAGGCATAACCAATGACTCTAGACACCTTTTCAGTATCTGATTTAAAATTGAGGGACTCTCTGTGTACCCTTGAGGAACTCGGCACCATGCCAAAATACGATCCTCAAACCGGAAAGCAAAAAGATACTGGCTGTCTGGATGCAAAGTAATCGAAAAGAATGCTTGACACAAATCAATTACTGTAAACCAACCTGCATTCCAGGGTATCTGATAAAGGATCACTGCTGGATTTGGCACTATTGGGCAACAGGGCACTACAATTTTATTTATTTTTCGTAAATCTTGCACTACCCTGTATTTACCACTAGGCTTTTTAAGTCCCATGATTGGTGAGTTACAAGGACTACTCATTATTTCTTTTAAAATGCCCTGTTTAATCATTCAGTCAATTTCTGAAGCAATTCCTGCTTTCACTTCTGGACTCATCTTGTACTGTCGGGTGTTTGGATAAGCTGCACCTTCTGTCACCTTTACTTTAACTGGGTCTACATTTGACATTAGCCCAATATCCTTTCCTGTAAAATCCCATACTTCTGGATTTACTGTGGTTCTCAACTCTTCAAGTAATTCACTCTCAGTTATCAAAGAAAACATTTTGTCTATTTCTGTTCCTTGCTTAGCTAACAGCATTTTGTATATGACATCTTCGTCAGGGGTTTGGAAAGCGACACCATCTGGTTTACAATATATCGTGCAATTCATCTTGCACAGTAGATCTCTTCCCAACAGATTTACGGGACTGGAATCACAAACTACAAATCGATGCATATCTTTAAAATTCCCGATATGTACCTCCATCGGTTTTGTGATTGGGGTTCTAATCTGTTGATTTGACACTCCTACAACTTGGATAGATTCTCCCGAGAGGGGTAAGTAGGTTTGGGATGTCTGCTGTTCTCACAGTAGACCGGATAGCACCAGTAGCCAATAGAAAAGTGATGTCTTTACCTTCCACTTTCCCATCAGCAAATGGACCTGACTGATCTACCGGCAAGGATGCGCCAAGTACGCACTCCTCTTCCTCCCCCCTCAGGCACCGTCATTTTTTATTTTTTTATTTTATTTTAAAGGTTTTATATAGCGCTGGCTGGACCCAAGGGTATCAGAGTGCTTTACAAGGGTCGCATGAGTAGATATGGAAATAACAAAAATACAATGAGGTAACATTCAAGTTCAATTAAAACAATAGATGTCAACTCAATTAAAAGATCAGAATTACAGCAAATTGAGATGATCAGCAGCAAATCAAGAGAAGAGAGGTAGTCGTGGAGCAAGGGGGCTAGAGAAGCGGGGGCAGTGATGTAAGAGGGGAGAGAGGCTGTGAGGGGGTAGGGAAATACCAAGTACATCAAGCAGGGCCTATGAAAGGAATTAGTGAGATAGAGGGCGAAGAAAAGTGAGAGGTGGAAAGGGGCTGGAGAGACGGCGTCGGGAGGTCAGAAGGGGGATCCTAAAACAGTAGGCGGCCGGGTTGGAGAATGTGCCCAGGGAAGGGGTTAGGGGCCCCAGAGTTTTTGAGAAGGTGAAGTTTGAGGTCTTTTTGAAGCTGAAGTAGGAGGGGTTGCAACGAAGTTCTTTAGGGAGTGCATTCCAGATGGTAGGCGCATTTCCAGAAAAGGAGCGTGATTGAGTAGATTTCTTGTTTAACAGAGGAGGGACAAGAACGAGTGAGTTTGAGCTCCTCAGTGTTCGAGAGCAGCCCGCTTTGAATAGTTTGTCTGCGAGGTACAGAGGTGTGTGTTGATGCAGGGCTTTGTGTGTAATGCAGGCGTTCTTGTAGGTAGATCTGCCTTCAATAGGGAGCCAGTTGAGGGCTTTAAGGGTAGGGGAGATGTGATCGAACCGTTTGAGGTCTGTAATGAGCCTAGCAGCAAGGTTAAGAACAGATTTGATTGGGGTTAGGTGGATTTTAGGAGTTCCAGAGAGAATGGCGTTACCATAGTCGATTTTGGACAGGACTAGTGATTGGACAGCTGATCTAAAGTCATCAGCCGGGATGAAGGGTTTTAATTTCTTGAGGTGAAAGAGAGTGAAGAGAGCGCTTTTGGCCGAGTTTTTTATGTGGGAGATGAGAGAGAGGTTCTGGTCAATGTTAATTCTGAGGGATTTAACTGAGTTGGATAAGGTGAGAGAGCAGTTGAGCAGTTGAGCGCTGTAAGGTCAGAGATCCAGGCTTGGATGGGGAGCGAGCAGTTTTTAGGGGAGAAAAGAATGATTTCAGTTTTTTTAGGGTTGAGTTTGAGGTGGTTGTAGTGGAACCAGGATTGGATCTTAGTCAAGGCGTCATTGAGGTGTAGCACGTCAGCGCGGGATTGAATCTTATGATAAAGTTGAGTGTCATCGGCGTAGAGGTGATACTTGATTCCCGCATGCTTAAGAATAAGGGTGAGGGGTTCCATAAAGAGGTTGAAAAGAGAGGGAGAGAGAATAGAGCCCTGTGGGACACCCAGTGAGATAGGCACAGGTTTAGAAAGGCAACCGTAAATTTTGATTTGCTGGGTTCTGTGTTGAAAGAAGGAAGAGAACCATTTAAGAACTGATCCGTTGAGGCCAAAACGATCTTTAAGAGTGTTGAGTAGTGTAGAGTGATTCACAGTGTCGAAAGCTGAAGAGAGATCAAGGAGAATGAGAAGGGAGGACTCGCCCTTGTCGAGGGAGTGATGAATGTCGTCAATTATATTGAGCATGGTCGTTTCTGTACTACAGCCCTTTCTGAAACCTGATTGAAAAGAGTCCAACAGATTGAATGTGTCGATGTGTGAGTCTAGTTGGCGCAGGGCACATTTTTCAAGGGCTTTAGAGAGAAGAGGAAGGTTAGAGATTGGCCGAAGATTATTAAGGTCATTAGGGTCAGCAGCAGAATTTTTGAGGATGGGAGTGATTTGTCCGAGTTGTAGGGAGACCGGGACACAACCCGTGGCAAAGGAGGAGTTGATGATAGAGGTCCAGAACGGGGCAATGATGTGTTTTAAATCTTGGACAAGGTTGGCAGGGAGCGGGTCTCTGTGTGTCATTGCACACAGTCTGAATTTTCTTCATCATTTTGTAGAAAATATTGTGTAACCCCTCTGTTATTCTTACCACTTTCTCCGTGAAATCCGGTGTTCGTACTGTATTTTTGCTGATTCACAAAGTTTGGCATAGGAGCCGGTGGCACCTGATACTGTGGAGTAACTACCTGCTGCGGCTGATTCATAAGTATTTCATTTTGCATCTGTGGAATTAAATTTTGGTTTGGCCCATTATTATTCTGAATGCTCTTACACTCGTTCTTCCAATGTCCAAGCTTTCCGCACGCATGAGAAGGAAATTTCTTCTTTGCTTCCTCTCTATTCATTCGTCCTCTTAATTTACCACCATTCACCACTTGATCATTCTGACTCTGCTCTTTTATCTGATTATCAGTCTGGGTATTTACTTTATTCTCCTGCTGTTCTGCCAATTTTACTTGTGCCCATATCATTTTCTCTTTTAGCTTTCTACTCCATGCCTCAATATTGTTGCCACAATATTTTGCATATTTCAAAATTTCGTCAATCGACTTACTCTGCCAGCACAACATGTGCTGTTGAATCATCTGACTAATCTCCGATTTCAGATCATACACAAACCGATACACGAAATGTCCCATATCCTTATCGCCAATGTTCTCAAAACCGCTATACTGCTTAAACACTTGAAGCAACCACTCATAATATGCATGCACGGATTCATTTGGCTCTTGGGTTGTTCTAACTATTTTTACCCAATCTGTTTCTTTAGGAGGGATTTTCTCTTTCAGGTAAGTAATTACTTGGTGATATTTCTTCATCACCGCTTCTGATGGTGCTCCTGTCTTCGAATCTCTAGCATACTCCTCACTTGGCCAATCAACTGTGATCTTACACTCTGTCCACAAATCAGCAGGTACTACAATATCAAATAATCCATCCAGATCCTTTAACAAAACCTTTGAAACCTTTACGAATCTTTCCACCTGTTTATACCATTCGACTGACTTTTCTCTTAATCTGGGAAAATCATTCATAAATGACAAAATATCCTGCCTACTCCAAGGGACATGAACATATACACCACCAGGAACTTCTCTCATCGGACACGATTTTTCAACCTTATCTGTTTCTCTCACTGGAAATGCAGATGATGCTTCTCTAGCTTGCACTTCTTCTTTCTTTCTTATCCACCTGATTCTCTATTTGTCAATGTCTCCCCATTTTTGTAAAATATTCATCAACTCTTTTATCTGTAATCTCTTACCAGAAGCATTTACACTTTCTAAATCTTTGTGAGTAAAATCCACTCGATATGGTTTCTGCAACAACTTTGATTTCCCTATATCTATTCCAATTTCTGAGGCAACTTCTGTTAATTTCTCATGAAATACTCTTGCTCTTCTTGTTATACTCTTACATAAAAATAATAACTCCTCGCCATTACAAACATTCAATCTATCTATGCTCACATTTCCAGTTATCATTTCTTCCAACTCTACTTTCAATTTACTGATATCTAGTATCTTTGGTTGTGGGTTTCGATTGTCTATTTCCTGTACCCAGCTCTCTATCTCTTCAGAGGTAACTACTGTTGAACTTCCAGTTCCTACAGGAACCAAAGATCTCTTTTCTCTCAAATTTTCAGGTATAATTCTCTTCGGAGTCTCAATTAGAGGTTCTACATTCGGGAGATCCATTAATGAAATTACTGATTCATTTTCACTAGTCTGGTCATCTGTAATTATTACTTCTCTTCTGGGACTTGTTAACGGAATTGTCACAGTTTGACGTTTCTGACAAGTCTTTTTATCTCCATATAATGGGATTATCTGACCAATAGTCACTGATACTGTCAAAGCTTCAGCATTTATATTTAATTGGTTTATTTTCTGCACTAATTCTTCTCTTGTTTTATTCAAAACATCTCTCTCATTATCCTGCAGCACCCTATTAAATGACGTATCATGTAACATTTGTGGGGTTAAAGGCATTCCTATTACTGGTGCACTTGGGGTAACCTTACTAGGTGCTTCTTGGTACGGTGGTGGATTTTTAATTAAAATATCCTCTAATAATTCATCATCTGATTCTCCATACTCTGTTGTATTCAAGTGTTTCGTTTTCTCTTTACACTTTCCTCCAGACTGTTCCTCAGCCATTAACACTGGATATAAACCTTCTGATACCATAGCTCTCCTCCATTGTTTCATCTGCCCTTCGCGTGACTCATGCAAATATCTGGGGACAAATCATCTATATTTCCCATTTCTGCATTTTTCGCGTTCATCTGACTCAGTCTCCCATTCTTTTAAAGCCTCGTATTGAGTTAACCTAGGTCTTGGTTCTAAATCATTCATTCTCATTCTCAAATTCTGAAGAATTCTCCCATTAAACGTACCATTTTCAGGAAACGCTAGCACTCCATCACCTTTCGTATATTCTATCCAATTTTCCAGCCATACGCAAGTATGATATCCTCTTTCCATCATCATAAAAGAAGCTGGTGTATTCGGTGGCGGCATAGGAATTCTCTCCCTAGTCAACACAGGCTTATCTTTCTTAAAGAAATTCTTAATTTTCTTTATAAATGACATTTTCCTCTTTTCTCCATACATCCTAGATGAACGATATATAAAATTGTATTCTGCAAACCCTTGAAATCTTCTATCTGCACGTCTCTCACTGGCAGTCAAATCAGACTCCTGCATACAATTTCGCTTTCTACCAATCCTAGCGCGGCTTCTAACTGATTATCCAATCAAACTCACGCTCACACTGGTGGTCTGACCAATGCCAGCGCGGCCTTTTGTGACGTCAGTATTACTCCTCACTACTGACCCCTCCTTTACAATCTGCTTCTGTCTCACGCCCGCTGTTTCAACTAATCCCAGCGCGGCTCTCTGTGACGTCAGTATAACTCCGACAACTGAGCCTCCCTTCATAAGGTAATACGGAAAACTTATTTCTTAATACTTTTCATTAAATTCTTTGTTATTAACAACATAAAAACATTCACTACTCTGTCTGTTCCACTAAACGAAAGGATAGAATTTTCGACTTATTCTGGAGTCTCAGAATTGCTCCTCTTCTACTGCGAGTAAAAACCTCTGTTTACCCTTCACTCAAGCTCCAGAGAACCTGCTACTCCTCCAGGGTCACCCGTATTGGGAAATGAGACCAAAGTTTCACCAGCGAACCCCTTTTGCTATCATTCGCACTCTACTTTTATACGAAATAGTCCCTTGTTTAACACTGCGAGCCCTACCTAGCTTCTCAGTGTTATTCCAACAGACGAGTAACCTCACTGCAGTATGGCTTCTGTCACCACCCGCTATTCATTTCCCGGGAATTCTGGACAACATAGAACAAAAACGCTAACTCTTTTGTTAAAACATAAATCAATAATCAATAATCTATACTTATCACCAAACTAGTCAATAATAACCATAGCTCTGCTACCAGAAAACTGATCCAGCGGTGAACCAACAACAGATACTCTACTACCATATACTCACCTGGGCCCATCAAACAAAACACACCTGGGTATAACCGCTGGAAATAGTTAAATTTTTATATCTTATACTTCACAGTGTTCAGGCTTAGTTATTTACTTTTCTTAACTAACCTTTCACTGATCAAAAAGTTCTTTCCTCTGGTCGATGGACCATTAGTTGAACTAGTTGATGGTGATAATTAACTTAACCCTTAACTATACTTCCGTTTAAAATAAATGATCACAGACTCAGGAAGGTTTAAAATCTTTATCTAAATTAAAGGCATGTGAACCATCAAAAATACAGCACAGTCACCCTTAACTTCAGGAGAGAAATTCAATTGATTAAACATCAAAACATACACTTCGGACTCATGCAATAATTGATGCTCAGAGAGGGAGAGGACAGAGAGAAAAGAACATTTGCAAATAACGAGAATTTATAATTACCAAGAATGGTGTGAAAGACCAACCCCCTGGCTAAAGGGCTGGTAAGGGTCCCCAGGATAGGTCAGGAGACAAAGACTTCAGGACAGGATTCAGGACAGGATACTTAACCTCTCTAGAATACCGACGACTGCGCCGCACCCCTCTCTGACACTCTCTTCCTCCTCGTGATTCTTCCGCGATCTTCTGATCTAACCCAATTAAGTTAGGATAGAAAGTTCTTCTTCAAAGTCTGCATTCGATTCTTCATCAGCACCTCACAGCATCCCTCCCTGCGTCAGCATCTCAGCAACACGAACTCTCCGACAGCATCCCGAGCTCTGCAATCATACTCTATCTAACTAAACTACCCCAATTATACCTTTCGTTCATCATGTACCACCCACTAAAGTTTCAATATCGCAAAAATACGAATTCTAATTGGTCAGGCAAGGGGGATGATCATCACACCATGCTTACATATTACTTTTATTCTATCATTCTATTGTTTGAAAACCCATCCCCTTAACTTTATTCATTTCTTTCGTTCCCATACATATCCAAACTTTATTAGCAACATTTATTTCAAAATCATGAATACGAGTCTTCTTGGCTGAACTCTTCACCCTTTGTTCTCAGGGCACAACATTCTCATCCTTGGACGGCTGACAAAACCTTGGTCATCCTTCCGGGTTAACTTGCTTGTGGGCCTGCGCATAAATCATGTGACTCAGCTTACTTTGGCCACTCACGAAAGGCCCAAATGCGCACTAATAATAAAATCAAAAAGACAAAAGTTACTTTCACAAATAAATGGTCTCACTGTATACCACCCATCTCTACTCTAACCCTTCTTACTTATTAATACTTTCCCCGCATTAGCATTAGTAAAATAGCTTGTTTTAGTTTTAGCTGAGCAGATGCCATGCACGCAAGTCTTCAAGATGCCATGTTAGTACTTTCTGCTCATGCGCTAGAATTTCCCTCCAAGCTTTAGCTCGTCATATTGCGTAGATGCAATTGGCGCATGTGCACAACAGTTTCCCCGTTTAAAGCGGTATTAGCCCGTTTTCCATTGTTATTTTCATTAGTACACACATAAGCAAGCTTCTCTAACCCGCGTGTTCATGTGATGCGTATTAATTATTCACAGATTTCATTTAGTAACTTGTTAATAAGTTAAATGAGCGGATTGCCTCCGAGCAAGTCTCTTTCTTACGAGACCTTGCTCTATCACCGGGCCCTGACCCCCACTGAGCAATTATATTCTCATATTGAAAAAGAGACAATTATAATCCTCTTGGGTTCCTTGCACTTTCACCTCTACTTGTATGGGCAGTCTTTTACAGTCAGAACTGATCACAAACCACCAGTTCCACTATTCCAGGGATCATCATTGAAACCCCCTTCACAAACAGAAAAATGGTTTCTTCAGTTGCAAGAATACTCCTTTTCAGTGGTATACCGACCTAGGTCAGAGAATACTAGAAGATTTCCTGTCAAGGCACTCACGACTTGCTACATCAAATGAGATTCAAAGCATTATTGAAACATAAATGTATGTTAGGCTGGATTGGGAACAGTTCTTCTAACTTCCATTGTGCTAATAAGACATTTGTAAAAACACTGCAAATGATGTCTGTCTGCAGCTAGCTGTCTTTCTAATCCACAGTAGACAGTGGAGGTTGTTAGCATCCAATTTGTTGACCCGCACTCCAGAAGCTTTTCAAATTCTCATAGTGTTGTTGGAGCAGCACAAGTTAGACTCCACCCTTACAAGTTACAGGAATGCTATTATATACGTGCAACTGACATTATATTCACTATGTGCCTTAACTTCATTAACATGTGTGAAGCATTAAAATGTATTAATGAGATGTAGTCACTGTAGAGACTAGAGATTTAAATACGTGTGCACTAACATTCAGTCTAAAACTGAAATCATGTATTCTTTATTCACTTTAACACTTACATTTCAAGTTATGTTTGCATATGAAGACATGCACTCTTTTACTCACATTTTACATTTATTTTTCAAGTTACACATGTGTATGTGTTAACATGTATCCAAAGTGCACATTAAATGCTTAATTAATGTTAGCCTAAGTACAGGCCTCAGTTGAAATGCATTTTGCTTTGCCAGCATGTTTTCCATTTTGAAAGTTTATTACTTTGTTAGTTAAAGAAAGGCTTATTGTCTGTATTACACTGCTTATAGAGAGGCCTGGAGGGAAACTTGCCAGTATACATGTACAAACAATGGACGAAGGAGGCCTTCTGTTCATCCTGTACCAGGATGGCAAGATGTTCAAGGTTAAGAACTGCAGTCTCAGCTCGATGCATTGGGAATTCAGAGCATGTTGCAGATGCACTCAAGAAATGTTTTGATTGGTCTCTGGTGGTGTGAAAGGAGATAATGACGTTCCTGCATTTCCTGTTACTCCTAAGTTGGTGTTCACACAGTTAGAGTCACAGCACATTCCCTTTAGACTTCGAGAGGTACAGACGTCTCTGCTTTCCATAGTCTTGAAAGTGGAAAGCTTTATGCTAAACACATTTCTTTTTTCTTTAGACTTCTACTAAAATCTGATCATACTGATGCCTTCTATGCTCCTGAATTAGAGACCCTTAGTAGATGACCCTGTATTTGACTTATGTTTAGAAGAGAGAAGGGAAGTTTCTTTATGGAACACCTGTTAGCTTTAATTTGTTTCTGTATTGTGGTGGCTATCACAATTCAGTAACTCATTCTATTGTGCCTTAACCTACTAAGCTACTTCAGGTTACCTATTGCAATGATGTACTTATTGAATTTATTTTTGGTGTGCATATATACTAGATTGGTTGGTAATCCAAATAAACCCTTTTTAATGATATTCAGCAATTCCTGGTCCTTATTGTGGAGTCACATTGGCTTCACAAGTTAGAAGTGTAGTTAGAAGTGTATTATTGATGTTTTCTCCATTTCAATTATTCAAGTCAGCTAACAAAGGTCCATTAGTTTATAGGAAAAAATCTTTAACGATTTGAGAGATTGCGTTGTGAGGCCCAGTGCTCCAACAAGATGGTAGCTTGTCGGTAGAAATACTAGACTTGCCCAAACCCAGCTCTAGCCCTTAAGGCCTATGTCCCGATTCGGAGGATCAGCGGAGTTCTAGCGATTTGGAAAAGAGTTGTAACAGCGGAGGAGTGAGTATTAATAGTGAGTATTAATAGGGTCATGCGTTGTAATTGTGCATGTCAAACTTGCAGTATTTTGCTGAAATTGCGTGGTGTTTTAATCGTGGTACAGTTATGAATGTGCTTAATGCTGAGCAGTTACAGTTGTTATCAGGCTGGAGATAGCCTAAGATCCCGGGATAGATATATAAGTGTGCATGCTAAGTTTTGTGGTGCTAGTCATAAGGTGCCATCAGCTGCACAACTGAGATAGGGACACATACCTTTGTGTGAGAGTATGGTGTGGTTGGTGTAGTGGATTGTTTTGCACAAAGGAGAAGCTGCACTGATCTGGGTGATTTCCGCTAGTTGAGGTTTCATGCGAGTGTGCGTCTGAAAAGGTCAGCAAGTGTTGCTCCGGACCATTTCTTGTGTGATTGAATACTTTGATTTTTCTAGTGGAGTAGACAAAAGTTATTTGTTGAAACTGCTTAGCATTTTTGTTTTATGCTTGCTTCGTGTTGAGAAAAGAGTGCAAATGTGAAAATTGTAAAGGAGAGTGAGCCGGTATGAGGAGTGAGAAATACGTCATAGGGTGATGTGCTGAGATTGACTGGTTGGCGTTTGTGCTGTGCTGTTATTGATTGATTTCATCACAGAGTGTTGCACTGTTATTGGTTGTCCAAGGGTACCTGAGTTGGCGCTAGGCAGCCTATTGTGCTCTAGCGCAGAGAAAAGCACAGGGATGTGTGTATTGTTGTAAATACGATGCATCCCTGCACTTACCTAATGACGCAGCTTGGCGCAGCAACATTGTACCATGTTTTTGTAAATATGGCCCTGTGTCTCACCTGGGCCCATGCACACTAATCTAGCCTGCAAATCCATGGCATGGAATAGGTTGGTCAGAGGAGAAACAACCCACCTGGGGGGGGGGGGCAGATTTGTGGGACATGTAAAGTATCTACACATAGGGACATTCCAAGAGTCACGTCTACTGTAGCCTAGATTAAACTACATTGCACTCAGCTGTCCTGGCATGCAGGATTAGAGAACGCAGGTTTCAACTTTTATGGTAGGCACTCCTTTCATCCACTAAATCTGACTGGGTGCGAGGGTGAATGCAAGTGATGTACACCACAGGACCATGTGTGTTAAAATAAATGATGATGTGTGGTCCTTGTGGGCTCCTGCTAGTGCAGTGCATAGTAGGTGCTTGCTGTGCACATCGAACTGCCACTCTGTCTGAATGGGGAGACATTGCATAGCAAGGAGGCCAGAAGGGACATGTGTGCTGCAAGGTACCCTCACCAATACACATGCACTGTTGTGTCTGACTGGGTCACCCTTGTGTTGCAGCTGGTTAGGGATGACAGACAACAGCCCATTGTGGTACTACATTCTACATATCATGCGGACCTGGCTGAAGATGTAGTATGTGCCAGGAGGGAATCTGGTCCAAAATTGTCTCATTGTGCCACATGTTTAAGTCGGACGATGTCAAGTAGGGAACTGTCAAGGGACAGGGAGAACTATTTAGCCACCACAAAGGACACGAGTCCGGGAAGGTCAGAGGCTGAGGTGGATGGGCCCAGTTGTTTTTGAAAACTGGGTAGGTACATGTTACCCTTTCCAGCACTACTACCATGTGGGGTGCTGCCTGACCCATATCCCTCACTAACAGCCTGCTGTGTCAGTCCATTGAATATGGTCACGCATAATGTAGGTGTTGTAGGCACATGAGAGTCAATGTATGATCTGGGTTCCATCACTGTGTGGCAGTAAGTCGGCTGCCAGGACCAAGCTGGGAACAGCCAGAGGAGGCATGTATACATACAAGTGCATGGGTCTGATTAAAACGATGTGTGACACTGCAGATAACCAACTCTGGTCATGATAAAATGGGGTGAACGTCAGTGATCGTAATCTAACTAGTATGACAGGGCCTATTCCCTTAGAGCAGGCACACAGTGGTAGTGAGAACAATGCTGAGATATAGTCATCTGAAAGGGAAATACAGTGCAATTTGCAATCAATACCCATGCGTAACAGGTGTCCTATGTGTTAGTGAGGAACTGAAAGGGATAAATATGGAACCTTTATTGTCAACTGGATTACATATGTCAACATCTAACAGAGATCACCAATTGCATTTCTCCATCTAGTTGCCGAGGATAAACCCTCAACCTCCTGGCCAGCAGGCTATCCAGGAAATCAGCGATGATGTGGAGGACGACCTGCAAACCCTCGACCAGGACACCCTCCAAGAAATCCTGAACTCCATCAAGACACCATCTCCGGACACGGGGAAGGTCAACAGCGTTGTGGGGTCTCCACATGATCCGCATACCAACCAACAGACACCACCTGCCAGCCCACCTAGAGCCCTGAATTGCGAGGACCCACAAATACATTTCCAACGTACTGCCATAGGAGACCAGCGGGAGATGGTAGATCAGGTGTGGGCGGGGATGGAGACCATGGCAACCACCCTAGAGGGAGGCTGTGAGTGCATGAGTTCCAATAGGGATAACACTATGGCAATAAGAGGCACCTACTTCCCACTCCATGGCCTCCAGCAGTCCCTGACTGACATCGCTGGTGCATGAGCAAATCACCTGACAAAGTGGAACCAGAAAGGTTGCCAACCATCTGGGGCAATCAGAACCATCTTGGAGACCATGGAGCGGAAGCAGGACTCCCACATTGCTACCATGACTGCCTACCACTGAAACCTTGCTGCTGTGTTGCAAAACCAGCAGATCCCCATCGCTGCTTTGCTGCCTCAATTTTGGCACAGATAAATGCTGCAGGATCCACATCTTCAGCCCATGTAGTGGGCTCCTGCACCTACAACACCCCCCTCATGGGAGCCACCACATACATCAGAGGAGGAAGATGTGATTGCACCTCTTCCTCATGCAAAAGTGGCCGGTAGCATTTATCTGTGCCACATAACCAGTTTCTCCTTTGCCGTGTGCTCATGAACATGCCAGTGAAAATCAGCTGGCACTGTCCTCAATTTGCTTTCCCTCTGCTGACCTCAGCCATTTGTGAACTGTCAATGTGGCCTATCCACCCTAATGCCAATGTGCTCATCCTCTTCACCGAAGCACTCCTCTCCTCCACATGTCCCATGACTTGTGCCCCCCCCCCTCTTGGACTCTGTCTGGCTCCAAACATCTTTTGGGGTTGTTGTCCTATGAAGTGTCACTGTGAGCTGCATAAGTATCAGCACATGTAAATAAATGCACTTAGTACTACCTGTGTGTTGTCTGTCTCTTGCAAGCTGACCCAAGTTGAACATTGTGCATTCTGTGAGGCAATGACACCAACTACATGCCAAAAGGACATTTGTTATTTGGAGTCAGGTACAATCCTAGACAGTGAGAGTGAAACATTTAGGTTAAGCCTATGTGTGTGTTGGCTAGCAAGTGGTTACTCAAGGTTGCAAGCACGAAGTGAAACAGGTATCATGCAGTCAATGTTAATGATGAATGAAGTCACACCACAGGTACCAGGTCTGCCCATGGATACTAGCAAGCAAACAACATTGTACTGACAAGCAAACAATTCAAGTGTGAGTGTGTACATGGCAGCCATTAGTGTGTGAGTCAAAAAACGTTCAATTTGGGAGAATGTTTTGACCACCTCATCCCTCCAATGCATGTTGCATGACAGACCCACACAGAGAAATCGTATGTGAATACATGTGTAGCACTGTGTTGCCATTCCCATCATCATTGCCATGTACACTGCTCAACGATGTCTGTAGATAGATTATGTAAAGCCATGGCCAACCTGACAACTCCCTATCCATAGGTAAATCACCTACTCACACATGTTGCCAAACACTGCTAGCAAAGACAAATGCATGTACACAACATTACCTGAGCAGACATGCTAACTCCCACACAGTAAATCATGATGTAGACCTGTATGTAGCAAACAATGACATTTAATGTCAACTGAAAACGTAATATGACTAAAACAACCTAACATACACTAACAAACTAATCTAACCTAACCTACACTACCTTATCCTACATACTGTTTAAAACTACCTTAACTTAACCTAGCTTACACTACACATATAGCACGACATGATAAACATCAACCTTCCACCTACCTTAATACACGTCTTCATACAAGAAAAATAGAAAGTAACCTAGACATCAACTAGCTTTTTAACCCCTCACCCCAAAGAACACAAAGTACCCCAACCCACTAAAATTGTAACCACCCTTACAAAACCCCTAAAACTACTACCCCTGTACTATAACTACACTAACTAACTTAAACTAAGCTATAAAACCACTAATAACAAAAACAATCAATGTACGGGGGAAGCTCAGAAAGGCTCCCTGTAGCTCATTGGGGGCTAGTGTCTCACCACAGCCTGCTTTACATCCTTTAGGAGGCTTATGATCTGGTCCATTTTGTGCTCCAGCATCGCCACTCTCAACTTAACATCGGAAAGGCCCTTCTGCATGCCTTGCTTAAAGGAGCTAGCATCTCCTGTGGGCTGAGGTTTGGGGACTGCCAGTTGTGTGGGCATGCTGCTGGAGGTGCTTTGTACCAGTTCCCTGGACGTACGTTTGCCTGCCCCAACATCTTTGCCTTTGCTTGGCCTGTTCAAGATTGGTGGTCCTTGAGAGAAGAAATGCGATTTCCCAAAAGCCCTCTCCTCCGCATATCGCTTCCCTATAGCTTTGTGAGTCTTTGCAACTTGACGGATGTAGAGGTAACAGTTATTTCAAACCTTATGCCGCTCAGCTACTCTGGGGTCTTATTGTCTGTTCAAGCAAAAAGGACAACTGTCAGACAAAGGGTGACTAGGAACAGGTACAAACATCATTTAACACCAATATTTCCAAAACATCAAATATAGCACCTACTACAGCTTAAATTTATCTTGAAGCTTAAAGTGAGCATACACCTGCCTATTATATATCATCTCAGATTTACTAAGGCCAAAGTACAAAGGCATGACAAATGTTGCACAATGCAATTGCACCACCTTGAATTTCGTTGCGCGCGCTGCAACGCATTTTGCAATGCAGCGCGCGCAACGAAATTCGCTTTATTTATTTAAATGTTTACTTACCTCCGTTCATCCATATTCCGGTGTTTACTACCCCCACCCTGCCCCTCCCCGCCCCGCCTCACCGCCCCACGGAACTCCCTCCACGGGCCGCTACTGCCACTGCCACATATTTTCACAAGGTCATCCAGTGTGATCATGGCTCTCCTGTCAAGCCATCTATCATGTAGTCCATCCCAGATTGGCAATGTATTCTTCTTGACATTAGTCAGAGGCTAATGCACATGCTGCAATTAACACTTTTTTGACCTATTCTTCATATTACATGTGTTTCTTTGTGATAGGGATGCACATTGATTCTGGCAATTCACACAGCATCTTATATCACACTCAATCCTTGCACTACACAATTAGCATTCACGAAGGCACTTGTCACATTTGGATCCTTGAAACTCTCCACCTCACCAACTGTGTATGTGGCGGGTCCACCTACAAGATGTAACATCTAAATTAAATCAATTAAATTAGAACACATATATTGTATGCAACTGAAGCATGGTGCATATGCATAGCAATTGGCTATGTAACCCTTCAGGTCGTAATTAATCTAATGGCACAGTTGACATGCCTGTATGATACACATAGGTAAGGCAGGCTGAAGCGTACACACATAGGATGCGCCAAAACATGCACCTGGAGACCAATGTGCAGAACCAGTTTTTAGACCTCAGAACAACTATATTTCACTATGGTAGGTGACTTTCATAAGTCTCTGCACATACAATACTCACTACCATGCTCAGCAAGGTATAGCAATAACCATGCTGTCCTCATTTTTTAACCAGGAAATGAGTATGCAACATACATCACACATTATGTGTCCTTGTTCCTTAAGTTAAGTGAGTTCATTACATGTCAGTGCTGCAGAGTACCGGATATTGTTTAGACATGTCCCATGCATCCCAAAGATGTTATTGGACTATTTAACACCAACATGTATGAGAAATGTTCAGAAGTGTCAGATTCAGCCTGGCATACCTTTGGATAAAGTACCATGTGAGTAGGCTCTGCTGTGACATACAGTGGGCTTCTTTTTTGTCATATGTAAGAACAGCTCCAGTGGCTCTGGCTTCAAAATCACCTCGATGAGGCCATGCAAAGCCACCATGCAGGACTTGCATTCAGAGGTATAGAGTCAGGCAAGCCAGTGCACAGCACAGCGTAGCCATAGTGGACAACAAGGAGCTATACCTTTTACAATGGGATTGCTGTTCAAAACCATTGTGTTTTGACACATTCATGGGTTAGCTAAACTGTGTAAGCCATGGCAGGGCTTCATTAATGTGTTACTATCCAGGGGGTGTATGCCAAGGAGGATCATCGGCACATCACTATGTGTCATTCAGTATTGTATGTGTTCAACATTCCACTACACACATACAAAAGATTAAAACTCCGCCATTGCATGTCTTTCTGCAGTGAGCTGTCCCTTGCAGTTAATTAATTGATTAATTTCACATTTGTAAAGCGCAAACTTATCATCCCTAAGGGTGTCCAGGCACTGGTGGGCCATCGGGGAGATGAAGTGAGCTATTGCCCAGTTACATGATGCTGAGCTGAGCTGCTTCCCGCTCCGGGGATCGAATCGTGTGCCCTGCGCTCTGGAGTCAGCCGCTCTGGCCACTGTGCCTCCCCACTTACAGTACAATACCAATCATGTCGGCAATGCATACACATGTGCACCAAAGGTCAAGGGTGCTTGTGTATGCAAAAGACACCAAGGAGCTTATTTGCAAGCCCCTTGTGCTACTGAGGCGTCACTTTTTAACATATAAAAAGTGACTCAACGGCGGTGCTAGGGGCTTGTAAATAAGCCCCCAACTTGGTAAGGTGGTCCGGTATAACTCAACGGAATGCCTCTTCATAAATGACTTCTGACCAAATCTGCATTTTTACAGAGTTGCTTGCCAGCACATGACAAATCCTTTCTGAACTGCCAGCACCATTACTTGTGAATTGCACTCTCACAGAGTTTTGTGGACTCATTTATATGTAGCGTATGTTCTGTAATGGCCCATCACAACTGTATCTGACAAGTGCTTGTGATGCAAGAAGCACCTTTGGAGCTGACCTGCACTACCTGGTTTGTCATCAGATAAGTTGTCTGGATGGGTTACGGGCATGTGCGTCAGCTCTATGCTTCCCTGGGACTCAGTAGTATCACCTAAAGGGACACTAACACTTGTGTGGCCCGCTCTGTGGCACAGATAGCACTGGTGCACAGATACTGCCAGTGCTATTGCCAGGGCATTTGCCTCATTTGCATGGAGGCATGGCTCTTTTGTGCAAAAAGTCATGTGAGCCATAGTTACTGTTAACACAAATCATTAATGGATAAATGAGACACATGAAAAAACACACAAATCCCCAACATGTCTGCCAACTTGGATACCGGTGTAGTCCAGGAGGTCAGCCTCACTGGCAACCACATCCACACAGCGATGCGTCAATTGATGGACTGTCCGGTCAATGGCAAACATCCTCTCCATTTGTGAGGTCACCCTCTCCCACCGTTTCTTCCGCACCGCCGTGGGGTCGCCCAAGGTTACCCGTCCACTACTGGCTCCCATGTTTGGCAGATAGAACTTGACCAGCCACAGGAAGCCCCCAAACTACTGGATATCCATGTGGTGTGCCTTGCCCTTCCCAGACATTACCCAAACCAAACCAAATTAAAACCCAAACAATACAGAACCCCCCCAAAAACCCACAACTAGCCCTAAAACAATAATACCCCAAAAGACAAGCACTCAAATAAACACAGGACAATACACTACAATACACAACAAGAAAGCACAAAAAGGACTTTAGAGACACTACAGGGAAAGCAGACACTACAAAAAGCTCAAGATACACCAAAACACTCCCCAGCACAGCCAATACACAACCACTCAGGAGCACAGACAGATAGACTGTGATTCAAAGTGAAAATGGAAGTAACATCACAGTTCCTGGATTGCATCTTGCCTGATCCATGACATCCCTTCCTGCTCGGATGCGTCACACTTTCAGCAGATGCGTCGATTTGTCTTACTCTTCCAGCCAATGCGTGGATTTCACACAAGACCTGACAAGGCACCATGCGGTCATTCAGACACGTTGGCTGGGAAGCATCATTTTCGGCTGACGTGATGGCTGCAAAAATCATGCATTAGGATCATGCATCTTTTATTTTTGACGCAATAGGTCAAATGGGTGTTTTTCTGTGTATGTGATGTGCAATGCATGTAAATCTTTACTGGGATTGCTGTGTTGGCTGTGAATAGTTGAGGTGACCTGCTTACTGTCTTTGCATGTGTTTGATGTCTGTGTTGACAGTGTACATATGTGTGAGTGCATGCATTTCAGGGATCATACTACGCATAAGGCCCAATCCCTCTGGTAGCACAAGGGCACACCTTACAAGAGGTGCCCGGTGTGCTAAATTAGTATTAGCACCCTATTACATTGCTTTAGCTTCCCCCAGGGATGGCGCAAACTTGCACTGCCATGGGATCTGTGCACCCACATCTAAGACAGCGTAGCCTTCTGCCAGTCTTCGCTGTGTACCACAGTGCAGGCATCAGGCTGCTGGGAAACTATGGAGGGTTACAGTTTCCCTTGCAAGTAAGTTCTGCGATTGGCTGCACCCACCTGGAAGGGGATGTACGGATGGGGCCATATAGTTGGTTGAGTATAGGCCATTCATATTCAAGGATCATAACCGACAGCAAAATAAAAGTTTCATCGTTTGTAGGCCACTCATGCTGATGGTGTCATGCTAGACCACCATCCATGCCTTGACGTGACCTCGTACATATTGCTGACAGTAAGTCTGCGTAAATCACACAATAACTATACTCTGCATCAAGGGGATGTCGCTTGTGTGTAGCAGTGGGTGTTCACATGCAACACTCATGTAGTTTGGCATCGAGACAGGTAATGAGACTCACATGGACCTGGCACAGTCCCAAACTTGACAGACATTCCCAGTAGAACAAGGATGTACTAATTGATGTAACCGTGCCTCATCTGTTTCCATGTGTCCTGCATGCTGTTGCTCACATTGGCCATGTAGTACTATTCCATGAATGGTTTATGTGCAGCGATTTGTTGCGAGAACTGTAATGCAACTTGACAGGCAATTGGATGGAGTTATGGAGCTTTTCTGCAGCCCCAAGTTGTTATACATACGTTTACATGAGTCCGCCTGATTATCCATGTGGGTTAGCCAGCACTAATGCACCCACAAGGTCCCTGCAATGCACCCATTACCCAGGGTAGGACTATGCAGCTTCTTGGGGTGCCTTTATTTACTCTATTGCTATGAGTCCTGGATGAGCCACACAGCTTGAGTTTGCATTGCCTAATGGATATTGTTGAGAGGCTTGTGCCACCAGATGGTCTAAGAGTGGTGTGACACCAGCATCACCAGATTGTGGTATCTAGGCTCGAGTCTGTCTAAATTGCTATCCTATGATGTCTTGTGGTTTCAGTGACCACACAAGAAGTGACCGACAGTCTCGGGTTCAGCCAGTCTACAGTGTAAGTGGCATGAAGGGGACAGGCTGGCGTCCTAGAATTGCTATGGATGTGTGGTGGCTTTAATGACACATGTTGATATGCGCAGACCAACAGTTACCATAGACCCTTCACAAACACCCACAATATCATGTTGTGGTACACAACCATCTGTTGTATGGCCTTGTGTCTGGAAGGATGTTTGAGGCCCATTATATTGCTTTTTGATTTGAAACAATAGGACACACTTAAACTCAGCACTCCCAAGAGGAGGCAAATAAACCACTGTGCCTTTAAATAGCACACGTACCAAAATAACTCAGCACTCTCAAGACGAGGCAAGGAAACAGATTCAGGTGCATTTAAAATGAAAACGTGTGTATTAACTCAACACTTTTAGAAGGAAGGCAAAATATATTGGTTAATGCAGATCCCCACATCCCAAATAACATACCAAATAACATAGGCACAAAAACAAGATAACATATGGCATATATACATGGAGCAGAGAAAATTATAGTTTATATACACAAAGTAAGTAAGAAGATTACAGCACCGAACGAGTATTCAACATTCTTGCCAACTCAGCTGGAGAAGCCCTTGACAGCCAGACTGAAGTCTCGATCAGGCCCCTCAAAGTTCCCTGCCGCAACACGTCTGTTCCACAGCGAGCTCCAGTCTGAGTGCCAAGATTTCCCACCTTTAATACCTTTTACTCAACCTGAGGAGAAGTTTCTAGAAACCGCGCCCCCTTTATTCTGTTACGAAAACTGAGCTGACCGTATTGGTCTGTGTCAGGGTCAAGACAGAAGCTGGCCAGGACACTGTATTTTGACTCCGAACAAGAGCTGTATAGTCCGCTGTATAGTCCACACATTTCTCTGGCAACAACAATCTCTGCCCTGAAAGGTACCAAGCGCGTATCCCACACATGTTCCAGCTTACTCTGCACGGTGAGGAGCGAAAACAAGTGATTAGTGAAAACATCTCCTCCCCACTCTGCAACTGCATGAGAGCACAGAAAATTGAGTCAGTTACACAAGATGGAGTCAATGGTCAATGTATTGTTCTTAATAGCATCACAGCCCATGCACATTGCAAATGCACATGGTCTTTACCACCAAGCGAAGCCTATGATTTGTGGATCACGAGGCCAGCTTGTCTAGCCACAACTAGTCATGTGTAGGCCGATCATATATATATTTTTGCATTGGCACCTATCACAATATGTTTATTACTTGATGTTTGGTGATGGCTGTGCAATACGACATGAAGTTCACCTGTGATTTTCTAGCCACATTCGAACACTTGATCTTGTGATGCATTAGTGCATGACACACTAGCTGGATTGACCTTGTTTTATGAGATTTCTGATGGTCTATTGTTTAATATTCTGGATCTTGCTGTTGTGTTATCACATTCGCACTGAGACTATACTGATAGGAGTGAAGCCATTGTTTGCATCTGAGTGCAACACACCAACATGGTAGGCTATATCACTGCTTGTCCTATTGGCATCTTAGGCTAGTGGGGCAAGTATGGCCACATTGTTACTAGGTAGACTCTATTTGCACTGGCAAAGTACAGTATGTAGCATTAGTTTGTGTTATATGAGATCTCCTAATGGATGTTATATGTGGATGCAGATTTTGATGTAGCATATGTAGACTGTAGCTTTTGGACTATGTTCCCATGCACATACTATGTAGATCATTTCACAGTCATCATACTATGAGTTAACTTTTACTACTGACCACAAGTATGAGGCTGTACAAATGCCTAGCTGTACGAGGCACACACACACAGTCATAGCACACTATCTACTTTAGCACACCATGTTCATTGTTGTTGGCAATGGAGGACTATTTGGTACATGTTGTTGCCATGCACACTATTTTGGATGTACCAGAGGTTGTTCAACGCTCTTTGTTACACATAGCTACATACATTTTCTGTGTGGCAATTACTAGCAGGTGTGATGTGAATGTTTTGATGTTTACTGTGACTATGGATTCAAAATGCTTACACACTGGAGGTGCTCATATATTTATTTACATATAGATATCCTCAGTTTCATGTAGTTATGATTTTGTGACATTATGAAAGTCGCTTATGCATCAGTGAAAAAGATGTTGCACTATATGGTCCCTCCGCCGTGTTGCTGCTACTGATGGAACATTTTGATGTGGCTCCTCATCTTCCTCATCCTCATTCTTTGGCACTTCCTGCTCATCATTGACATCAGACCATGGTACATTTGTCTGCACACAAATGTTGTGCAATATGCTGCATACGAGTACAATTTTGCATACCATAGGTGGAGAATAGAGCAATCGGCCCCCAGACATATCCAGAATCCTTAAGCGGGATTTCTGTATGCCAAATGTCCGCTCTACTATGGACCGGGTCCTGCTTAGGGCATGATTGTACCTCAGCTGGGCTTCCGTCTGGGTTTTTTTTGAGGAGTCATAAACAACCCCAGCTGCTGAGCACATCCTTGGCTGCAGAGCACATCCTTGGTCAGCTGCAAAGACAGGAGGGGTTAAATTAGTTAAGAGTCATGGCAGAGCCATCGCCCCACATTCATGTACATTTTGTTATGTGTCCTGAATGATTCATACACTTTGCCTACTGTAAGAGACCTGCTATGATGTGTGGCATTTATGCAAGTAGACATTTGATATGACTGACACCGTACTACACATACAGGTGTACTGTCCTCTGTGATTCACTTACTATTTCTCATACTTCTGAGTGCCAATGCCATGAAGGTGATGATTTGACACCAGTAGGTAGAGTCAATTAGCCATTGAGGAGACTAATCTCTCACCCTCATCTATTGTGTCTGTTATTTACCACTATTGCCATTTCTGAATTGATACATGTCTGATTTTACAACCTGTAGCTGGAGCAGGTTGCTTACTTCAGTCACACATATTTGGCAGTGTTTATTAGCTACTGCCATGGGGAGGGTAGTGAGTAGATATCAATGTGGGGCATGATAGTGTACACATGGCAGTGCACTGTGTCCACTATGTTGACAGTACACAAGGGGTTTGAGTTATGTGGGAGTCTTGAGCTGTACAGTGCTACCAGTACACAAACCACACTGCCACACTGCTTGGAGACAGTGTAGTACATATTTTCCACATGATTCTGTGTCCCGGGTTTGCTGCCTGCACTGGCAGAAAATGTGCAGCATTGCTCCAAAACTAATAGGCCACGTATTCACGCATGCGTTTACAATGAATGCCTTTACAACGCGGGCATTACAATGAACGCGTCGTTACTACGACATGCTTCAGGGAAGTGCTGGTGTTTGGAAAACTATATTTTACTATTCCAACTCCAGTCTGTGCAACAGTAGGGAAGGTGTTGTATTTAAAATCCAACAATAAGTTCCCTAAAGCAAGTTGTTGTAATGACTTGCGTTGTGATGAAATGCGTGGTAACAACGCGTCTGTTGTAGTGCCTGCATTGTAATGGCACTGTGTTGTTCTGACAGCATTGTAAACGCTGTTTCTTCTCCAAAGAGCCACATTATTCGTGAGTTGACTGTGTTGTTGCCTGTAATGGGAGATGCACTTTGTGCATGAGGCTGTACCTTGCTGCACAGTCTGGAGCCCTGGAGGACTGAGGTGTGATTTCAGGCTGCCTGCCATGGAGGGCAGGTTGGCTACACCAGCCCGGTTCGTCCTGGTTGGAGATTTCACCATGGAACTTAGTCTCTGAAATGGAAGCTGAAATCCTCCAGTGGGGGCAAGGTTAAAGGCTCTACATAAGGAAGTCCTCTCAAAGTTGGATAGCCGTGGGACGAGGTCCCAGTGAAGATGTTGGTTTTGGTGGGAAAAGCTCACACCCAAGGAATTCCTTGTGTCAGCTGGATACTCCTAGCACCTTTGATTGGTCAAGATTTCTATGTTTGGACTTAGTATTTTTTTCAGAGCTCAAAATCCTGCTAGGACAAAAGGAGCAGGCTGCATCCAATGATGAGTTCCACAAGACTGGATACCTTCTGACCAAGAGTCAGCTGAAACTGATTTGCCACTATGAAGACTCTCCAAGGGTAAAGAAACCTGTTTTTTCACACCACCGAGTGGTTTGTGCTCTGCAAAATGGTGTGCACATAGGATTGGATGTCTCAATATGATGACTAATGTAATTTGGCATGGTACACATGATCTTGAAAGGTTAAAATATGACTAAATGTCTCAGTTTCACAGGTCTGGGAGACATCAAATGCCTAGGAGTTACCTGTGGACACACAGACAAAAAAAGGCAGTCCCTTACTTCAACACGGTGTTTGGACACAGCATTTTACATAGTGTAGCATTAGAGAGGATCTTTCAAACAATTGAATGCACAGACAGAGCCTGATTTAACAGTTGTTGCCACAAGGCGCCTCATGGATGCACTGACATGCATCCAGAGGGAAGGGCTGGAATGTGCCATATTACTAACATACAGCACATCCATGGTTCGTCCGTATACGCACCATCAGATATTGGTGACTAGCGCCAACACACACCATGGTGCACGTGTGTCAGTGTTGTGTCCTCAAATAACTTACTGTTTTAAGGAAGACATTCCTGCACCAAAATCAAACAATCTATGCAATTTCCTCATTCTAAGTGTCCTGCGGAATGTAGTACACATGGAAATTGGAAATGACAAAGAGATATGTAATTATTTGCACTTATTTCACCTCCGCTTGGGAGGCACACTATTAGCAAACAGTCCCAGTGTCCCTGATCCTTGTATATGTGGAAATGTGTGAGATCTTCATTGGTGTTGCATGGGAAAAGCCAGTGCAAGGCCCATGAAACACATCCTTCATGTACGGTGAGGCAATGCTGCACTTTGCTCTGGCTTACTGCTGCATATCCATGAGCCCATGCAAGGGCACATAGGCTGACTTTGCATTGCCTCATAGATTGGAGTGGGAGACCTGCTCCATCAGAGCATCATGGACAGTGATGCTCCTACAGCGCAGTTCACTTGTACTTTTGGCCCACAGTGGCATAGGCGGTCTCAACATATGTGACTTGTAGGGTTGTGTTGTGCATGTGCCACGTAATATGGTGCAAGTATGTAGGCCCACACCTACTTGATCGCACTGTCTCATTCAGCTCAAAACTAATATGGCAATGTAATCCAACATTATTGACTGTCATGTGGTCTGAGAAGTACTTTCCAACCAGTTGGCCATTCCCATAGGTCCCATTCTGGAAGCGCTCATTGATGGTGGAATGACGGAAGATGAAGGAATCATAAGCACTCCCCGGGTACTTTGCAAGGACATTGATGAGGAGACCCAGATTGTCTACAATTGCCTGAATGTTCATTGAATGGGTGTGCTTCCTATTGCGGTACAAGTGTGATGTCGCTGCTGTAGGCACAAGTTGCACATGTGTGCAGTCCATTCCCCTCAACACATGTGGAAATCCTGCAATGGCATAAAAACCTTGCTAGTTTTCCTGTTGTTTCTGCGTTGTGTTGGGGAAGATGAGGTACTGGGGTGTGAGGCGTATGATGGCATCTAGGACAGAGGGGATAAATGTTGAGAAGGATGGTTGGCATACACCTGCCACTCTGGCTGTGATAGGTTAGAAAGTTCCAGATGCCAGCATGTGTAATACAGGCAGTAGCGTGGACTCCGGAGGGATTTTGGTGCACCGCTGTGATGTGGTCTGCAGCCTTGGTGCTATCTGGTGCAGGAGGTGGACAATGGCAATGACGTCCTCCTCCCTGAGGTCAATAAGCGTAATCCTCTGGCGGTATGTCTGCCCCATCTCCTGCGCTGCCTCCGTGGTGATGGTGGAGATGGTGGCTTCTTGGTGCTCCGAGCTGCAGTAGTAGTATGTAGAGCTTGCCAGAGTGATTTGTGTATTTTCTGCTTTTATACCAATGACAATGCATCATTTTTACGTCTGGTTTGCAGTAGCGGTAAATGTTGATGCTTTAGGGACTCTGGGTCACTTCTGCCAAAGTAGCGTAATTTTCTCATTTCGTTGTAAACCGGCTGGGTCTGTTTTGCATCTCTTTTTAAGGGGGAAAGCCTACCTTGCATATCATTTTCGTTATCTGACACATCTGTATCTGGCGCTGTTGAAAATAGACACAGGAGTGGTAAAAGTAATGCCAAAGACCTCTAGTGTCACTTTGTAAATATGGTGACAAGAAAGCGCCACCGCTACATCAAAAATATTATTCTGCAGTTGCGCTAGCTCTTTGTAAATATGCCCCCTAGTTCAAGTGATTCAAATTCCTCAAGCCCTGATTCCACAGCAAAATATAAATGGTCCTAGATTTAATTCTAACCAGGTCCTGAATTCTAATCAGAATTCTTTCCAGAACCAAAACCTGTTCCAGCAATTACCTGTATTTGACACACTTGAGAGATATGGTTCAGATCAGTCACAATGATGGTGCATAAGTGGGGAGGAAGATTGCGTGCTGGCGCAGTCCTCAGTCATGGCCGGTGCAGGTAAGAGCTGTGGGGCGTTGGGGCGCAGCAGGGGGGTGAAGTCGACAGACGACAACGAGGGAAAATAAAATATTTTAAAAAACCACTCACTTTGCGCTCACTGCATCGCCGAGTTGGCAATGCGGCGAGCCCAAGGTAGGTGGGTTTTTTTCGGGTTTTTTTCCCTTTGTCGTCACTTGTCGACTTCACCCCCCACTGCCCCGCCCCGTCCCATCCCACTGCCCCACCGCTCTTACATGCACCGGCTGCGACTGGCAATCATAGAGGTAGACCAGAATGGTCAGTTTGTGGAAGGCGAGGCGAATAGTCACCCAGTATCTTACTTGATCGACACTGGTGCTATCGGTTCCACTGTTACACAGCAGAGGTTCCAAACCTACCCCGCTCAGGAAAAGGAATCCAAGTTGTAGGAGTTGCAAATAAACAAATGACAAATCCCATAACATGAGAAGTGCCTGTTAAAATAGGATCCTTTGAAGAGAACCACCAGTTTGTGGTGGGTGATTCTAGTCCTGTAAATCTTTTGGGACGAGACTTGCTGTGTAAGTTAAATTGTACCATCTATTGTACCCCGAAAGGTGTGATGTTTCAGATTCATGATGAAGAAGTCAATTTCAAATTGGCGAGTCATGGGTCAAACATTGGATTGTACCATTTGATGACAACTGATGATTTGCCACTTGATCTCAGAGATACGGGGAAGCTTGAAGTCTGGGACTTCTCAGGAAAGGACATAGGTCTCATAAAAGGAGTTGAGGCTGTCTAAATGTTAAACCTAATGGTGAGCACTCAGGAACCCCTCAGTACAGTCTGACTCCCGAAACGATTGCTGGGATTACCCCGGTGATTGAGTAAATGTTACTACAAGGCATTTTTAACGAGGTAATGGGGAGTCCATGTAACTCACACATCATGGGTTTGCAAAAGCCTAACGATAAATACTGCATAGTTCAGGATTTTAGAAAGATTAATAACCTCGCTGTTCCCTGTTGTCCTGTGGTACCAAATCCAGCCGTGATTTTATTTCATATTGCATGTGAGGCTGAGTGGCTTAATGTGATCACTTTGTGTCAAGCCTTCTTCTGTATTCCCTTGCATGAGGACAGTCAGTACCTTTTCGCCTTCTGGTTCCAGAACCCTGTTTTGACATGGTGCAGAGTCCCACAGGCGCATACAGAAAGTCCCTCGATCTTTAATCAGATCCTTAAAAAGAACCTTGAGCCCCGAATGATGGCCTTTAACTCTTTCCTGGGCAATACATACATGATTTAGTAGTTGCATCAGATACCCAAGAAGCTTGTAAACAAGACAGCATGGCACTGTTAAACCACTTGGCTGGGAATGGACATAAAGTGTTCCCGAATAAGTTGCAGCATTGTCAGAGAGAAGTTCTGTATCTCGGATATCACATTGAGAAGGAAGTGAGGAAGGTGTCGTAAGAGAGAATCTTGGCAGTTCTGAAAATGATTCGGCCAACTACCCAGAGTGAAGTCAGGATATTTTTGATAATGGTGGGCTACTGTCAACAGTGGATACTCACCTTTTCCCTACTGGCCAAGCCTTTACAGAGGCTGACATACAAGGATGTGTCGGATCCAGTACCAAGGGATAATAATTGCTTGGTTGCCTTCCTAGAGCTGAGAAAAAGTGTCTGCCATGCCCCGGCCCTGAGAATGCCTGGTTATAAAAAAGCTTTTGAGATTTTCTGTATTGAGAGAGAGAGGGCTGCGCTCTCTCAGTGCTTACACAATGCATGCTACCCTTGATTCGATAGCCACAGAATTGCCCGGATGCCTTAAATCTGAAGCAGCAGTGGGTCTCAGCATTAAACGGTGTGAAAGTATTGTCCTGGGTCATCTCCATACTGTTTTTGTTCCCCATTTTGTTGACACGTACACACACTCAACACCTGACCAACAGTTGACTGACCAAGTATGAATAGATTATTCTTGCGGCTGAGAACATTTCTCTCAAAAGATGTGCTACTTTGAATCCTGCCACACTATTGACTTTGCCTAAAAATGAAAGTGATAATGGAGAAGTAGAGAATGACTGTCTCAGTGTCATTGAACTATGCACCAAGCCAAGACCAGATATACAAGATGAGCCACTGACTGAGTCTGATCTCATACTGTTTATTGATGGGTCCTGCCTGAGAGACGATGGAGGAACACTAAGAGCTGTCTATGCAGGATGTGCCTCCTGGCTTCTAGGGGTGTCTTCTGCACAAGTGATAGGATTGATCGCTCTTACTAGAGCTTGCTGTGTTTCTGAACAAGTGAAAGTGACAATTTTTACTGATAGTCGGTATGGCTTTGCTGTTGTTCATGACTTCAGTCAGCTATGGTCACAGAGGGTATTCATGACGTCGTCAGGTTCCCTAAACGTAATGGCACACATGTTATGATATTATTGAGGCATTACAATTGCCTACCAAAATTGCTGTTGTTAAGTGTTTGACCCATAGAAGCTGAGATGATTATGTGAGAGTTGGCAACTGATATGCTGATGAGGTTGCCCGATATTGTGCTCATGGGGCCCAAACATTTAATGATGAATATGTAAATTAATCTGAATATGAGACCAATTACAACCTAGTTGGTGCAGGCAGGTACCTACAACTAATAATAACACCACAATCACAAATAATGTCCAGTCAAGTTCTCAATAAATGAATCCTTGCTCAACCCTTGGTACCTTGGCTGAGAGCAGAGAGGCTTAGATTAGGAGCCAGGTGTGTAAAGCATTTAAAAACACTGACACATTAAATAAGTCTGACACAACACAAAATAAAAATCCAACACCAATTTATAAAAATAGGAAATATTTTTATGATTAAAATTACACCAAAGTGACAAGAATTCAATGTAGGGAACCTGATATATATTTCTAAAGATGAAATACTTTCTAGTGCCTAAAAAGCAAAAGTGCCAACTTGGGACATCTGGTCGCACTTGACTGGGTCAAAATCAAAGTTTCAGGCAGACCACGATGGAGTGAGGGTCTGATACAGTGAGCGGTAGGGCCGGGTCAAGTTTTTGCCTTCTGACAAAATCACTTTTTTGGAGCTTTTTCTCTTGGCGTTGAGCGATGCTCCTCATCAGTCCAGCGTGCGAGTCGATGATGGTGGCTTGCTTCGGCGAGTGGCCTCTGTGAAATCCTGGAGGTCTTAGCTCCAGAGCTTCTAGCCGGACAAACCTGAAATTCAGGCATTGTCGCAGTTTGACTTCGGCGGTTTGACTCTCGACAATGCGTGGGTCAAGTTATGGAGCTTTTGACAAAAATTCTCCAATTGATTCCAAACTCCTGGATCTTTTCCCAGAAAGACCTTTTGAACTCTTGAAGAGTCCACAACACCAATCCAAGGTTCCAGAATCACCGAATTGCTCCTTGGGAAGTTGGGACTACAAGACTCACAATGCAGCTGGCCAAATCCTTATAAGTCCACCGTATGCTGTCCAGCTGGGTTCTTTGTTGTGGAGATGATGCAGGTGGATCTCTTTTAACCTGTTGCTTTTAGGGAGTCCATGCCTCAAACTTTTAGAGTCAGGCAAAGTCCTTCTTTTGCTTAAGACTAAAGTGTTCAGCAGGTGCAGTCCTTCAGAATGCAGTCCTCTTGGTGCCAGCCAGGGGTTCAGCAGGGCAGTCCTTCTTGTTGGTGTTTCTTCCAGGCAGGGATCTGATGTGCTCGCATATTTATCCAGGATTCTGGGCTGGCAAGCGGGGGGGCACCCCTGACCAATGGGGTGCAGGGTGTCCTCATCAATGATGACCACTTCCCCTGAAGAGAGACAAATTCTTGTCCCAGAAAACACTGTTCCGTAGAATCCAAAATGGAGAAAATCTCTCCTGGAGCATAAGTTCTGGCTAACCCAACCTACAGACGTGGCTAATTTTCCCTAACACTCCCTTCCAGCCCCTCTGCTAATTCAATTACAGGGGCTCCCAACTGGCTGAAGGTGAAGAAAGTGGGGGTGGACCTAGGTCCTCTCCTAAGTATCTTTTCATCTTTGAAGACCAGTTTGGCTAACCAGCCCCCTTCCTGCCTTTTGCTCTTCCACTGCAGAGCTCATCCCGCCAGATGTCTCTTTGTTTCCTTTCAGGCCACTTCACACCTCGTCAGAGCAGTTTGGCTCAGCCTGTCAAAGGCTGGCCAGTCAGGAGAGGCTGCTCTAGAGCTGGATTCAGGAACATCAGAAAAGCAAGTTGTATAACTTCTTTTCTGTCATAGTTATAATAATTCTAACCTTGGCAAGTTGTTGGATTTATTCTAACTATTATTTAGACACTTTGAAGTATCCTTTTAGCTCACTCCCGTCAATAGTTAGACTTTCCTAAAGTTTAATAAAACCTTCCCATGTTAGCCTATAGAGCTACATATGGTATTACATGTAGCCTATTAAGGAGCCTTTTATATGGAAAGGGTCATTTCCAGTATTATTTTTTGAATAATGATTTAGTGCTTTCTGACGTTCCCATGTTTAAGCAATTACATCATCACCCCAATGCTAAAGAGATGGATACAGCTGATTGTTACTTCAAACCCCTAGTAACATTAGAGCTAATGCATTACAATGGGTAATAACAAAATTGGCAGTTTGTACCTCACCAGGGATTATAAAACATCTTTAATAATGCCAATGCCCCTGCTTATTTTAACACAGCACCCTACCCTTGGGGCACTTAGGGCAGACCTTAGGGGTGACTTATATGCAAAAAATAAAGTAGTTTAAGACTTTGGAAGTGCCTTTAATTCCAAAGTTGAATTTGTACATAATTTCCTTTTAAAAGCAGCCTGCAAAGCTGGTCTGGCTTTTAAAATGACAGCAGGCAACACAGAAATGCACACTTACATGCATTAAATCTGCTGGGCCTCTAAACCTGAACGCCATACCATACAACAGGGGCTTACAGATAGGTTGTCATACCATTTCTAATTACACCTAATTACCATATACTTTTTAAACAGAGCACTGGCCCTGGGCCTGATTAGCAGGGCCAGGGGTCCAGAGTCAGTAACCACCAGTATCAGTCAAAAAATGGGGGTGATCGGGGCAAAAAAGGATGACTTTCTCACAGTTAACAGCTGATGCTTGAGAGGAAGTGAAAAAGTTGCAGGAGGAAGTACCAGAGGCAGAACAGCAGAGTTGGGTCAGAGCAGGTTATGTCAAAAGAGAAGATGACATTTGGGTTTCAGCAGATGGAAGACCTGTATTGACAGATAGCTTGCTGTCATCGATGGATAGACATTTTCACGGTTCTACATGTGTTGGAAGGGATACAGTGGTCATATTTTTTTGTGGTAATTTATAAAGTGCCTGGTAACTCCATCTGTAGTGTCCCTGCACCAGAAATGCATTCTCCAGTAAAGAACTGAAATGCACTGTCTACCGGCTCTAGATTTGTCTAAAAAGCCATGTCTTGAATTTCTTCTGAAACAGAATTCTGAGCATTCCTGTCTCGGATCCAGGGGCAGGGTGTTTCACATTTTGGAAGCTTGAAAGCTAAAGGAGAAGCCTCCCATACGTGCTCTTTTCATGATGGGAATCATAGTGAGCGCAGCTCCTGCAGACCTAAGACTTCTGCTGGGTCGATAAGGCTTCAGCAGAGAAAACAGATAATGAGGTCCTTTTTTTTTTTTTTTTTTTAAAGTTTAGAAAGCTTTATTAAATTAGAAAGAGAAAACATGGTACAGAAATATAATTCTGAGAATGAAATACAAATCCTCCGGGAAACATAGAATTCAAATTAAAAAAGAAAAGGTGTAAAATCTAATACATCATAAATTACAACAATACAACCAATATAAGAGGAAAACCAAGGTGCAGAGTACCATATTAAAATTAGCATTTTTGTTTTTGCTTTTTGGGTTAGAAAGACAGAAAAAGGAAAGAAAAGAAAGAAGGAAGAAAGAGAAAGGGGGGAGAGGAAGAGAGAGAAGAAAAGAGAGAAAGAAGAGAAAAAAGAAAAGGGCATCAGCAATCATAAACAATAAAACTGGTAAAGCTTTCCAATGACTCATAATACAAAAATACAGAAACGCAATTATCATTAAACAATCCTATAATAAGCAGAATATATATAGGAATAAGCAGAGCATTCATGGCGGTTGAAAAGCAAAGTTGCTGGCATTGGCATGTAGTGCGGAGGAAGAAATATAATTAGTGAGAGGAGACCAGAAGACCTCTTTACGGATAAGCTGCTGAGAGGTGGTTACAGAGGCTCTGTCTAGCCTGTGATGTTGACATAAAAGATTCCACCAGGCTGGGAAGGAAACTTTGGAGGCATCTTTCCAATTCGAAGTTATAACCTGAAAGGCAATGGCAATAGCTAAATCTATAAATAAACCTAGTTTTCGAACACCCAACCAGCGTATGGAGGAACTACCCAAAAATATAGAAGTGATATCAAAAGGGAAATTAATAGAACAGATAGAGGCAATAGTCTTGCAAACTTTTGTCCAAAAATGAAAATATTAGGACAAAGAAAAACGAATGTAGATAAGTACCAGGAGTATTTTTACAAGACCAACAGTTAGGGGATAAGGCAGGACTGAATTTAGAAACAGCTAATGAAGTGAAAAAAGTCTCTGATAAAAATAATAAAGTGTTTGAGTAGTACTGGCGTTGTATGAAGTGTGGTGTATCCGAACCCAAATGGAGTCCCAAGTGTGTATAGAGAAAGTGTGTTGCAAATCTGCTTCCCATAAAAGTTCAATCTTGCTTTTGGGGCGAGTAGATAAGGAGAAAAAGAGGTATTTGTAAATGTGAGAAGCTTGAACAGAAGGGGAAGAAGGTAACAATTGAATAGAGGAAGTAGGTAGAGAAGAAGAAATATCAGAGAGAAGAGAAAGCTGCTGAGTTACAGTCAGTCTCAAAGAATCAAATTTAGAAAAAGATGTAACAGGTAAGTTGTATTTAGACTGAAGTTCCTGGGAAGATAAGCTGCTTATTATGCAATAAATGTTTAACCTGTATAACACCTTTGATAATCCAATCTTTCCGGAAAATAGTACGATTGGAAATTTTAATAGATTTGTTATGCCAAATAGAGGAGTCTAAAAATAACTCAAGTGGAGAGCGTGATTTGATACGAATAGGATAAAGAATAGATATGAGATATGAAATAGTAGGAGATTTAAAAGAACGGGGAGGATGAGCAAGGTTATCTAGCGAAGAGAAGGGAAATGGATGAATACTTGATTCCTCTAATTTATGCCATACTGATAGGGGAGATCATCTGATGAGGAAAGATAGGGCAAGGCTTGTCGAAGTAGGAATGCGGAATGATATTGGCGGAAGTTGGGAAAGTTAACCCCACCTCTATCCTTTGGAGCGGAAAGAGCAGAAAGAGAGATACGAGCTTTCCGATTGTTCCAGAGGAATTTACTCAATATACTATTAAGATTCTTGAAAAATTTTAAAGGAAGTCGTACCGGTAACATGGAAAGGTAAAAATGAATTAACGGCAGCATCATCATCTTGGAGGTATCCGACCTACCCCACTAGGACAGAAATAGAGGGGACCACTTCTCCGCCATGGCAGAGATTTTAGATAAAACCTCATCCAAGTTCAATTGAACAGTTTTAGCAATGGAAGCAGAGTATTTAATCCCTAGACACGTAATGCAATTGGTATTCCATTTAAAGTCCATCCCTTCAAACATACTTCTAAGGCAGTATTTATTGAGCGGAAGAATCTCAGACTTGGAAAAATTTAACTTGTATCCAGAGATGGCAGCGTATGAAGACAAAAGATCAACAAAAGCGGGCAAAGATGTAGAAGGGTCAGATATATATAAGAGAATGTCATCTGCGTAAGCAGTGAACTTTATTTCAATAGATTTATGAGTAAAACCTCGAAAAATGGAAGAGTTCCTGAGAGAGTAAAGGAAAGGCTCAAGAGACAGAATAAAGAGTAGAGGAGACAAGGGACAACCTTGACGAGTACCTCGTTGGAGAGTAAAATATTAAGAATGAAAACCATTAACAAAAACCGAAGTGGTGGGAGAAGAATACAGCAAACTAATAAGAGATAGAATAGCAGGACCGAATCCATGCCACTTAAGAGCGCGCATCATAAAATGCCAATGAACGCGGTCAAAAGCTTTCTCCGTATCTAGGGTGATAGCTGCTAATGGGGTAGAGCTTTTGGAAGCAAGATGTATGATGTTTAGAAAAGTTCTGGAGTTATCCGCAATCGTTCTACCTTTGACAAAACCTGTTTGCTCATAACCAATTAAATCGGGAATAACCTTGTTAATACGAAGAGCAAGGACCTTGGCGAAAATCTTACAATGTAAATTAATTAAAGAAATAGGACGGTAATTAGCACAAGAAGAGGGATCTTTGCCTTTCTTAGGAATAAGACAGATCATTGCTTCCAGAAAGGAACCGCGGGCTTCCTTGCAAGACAAAAAGTATTGGAATAAAGATAAAAGGTGAGGCAGTAAAAATTGGGAAAAACAAGAATAAAATTCGGCAGTGAAGCCGTCTGGACCAGGAGATTTGTCCTTTGGTAGCAGGGTTAGAGCGGACTTGAGTTCAGAGAGAGAAAGGTCTTCTTTTAATATTGAACAATCGGGAAGTTCGGAGGAACGCGGAGGAAGAGCTTCAAAGAAAGAATCCAACACCGCTTCGGAAGGGGAGGATTCTGGAGTGTATAGTGTCTTGTAAAAATCTGTAAAACAATTTAGTATTTTGTCATCTTTGAAATGATCAACACCGTTAGTGTCAGTAATTTTGACAACCTTGGAACGTTGGGATGTAACCTTTAAATAATTGGCTAGTAGCTTACCAGCTTTGTTACGTCCTCCGTACAATTTAGAATTGATCTTGAGTAAGGTGCCAGAGGCTTCCTCAGTTGATTTTTTATTTATTAAAGGACAACTTAGCTTTAACTAGCTTTTTTAAATTATCCTTATTATTGGAAGTAAAATAAGCATGTTCGAGACGCTTAATAGAAGCTAATAAGGAAGCAGAATCTTTACTACATTGCCTCTTTTTCGCCGCAACATAGTCAATAATAAAACCTCTGGCTGTAGCCTTAAAGGCATCCCATATGGTGGAAAAAGGGATATCTGGAGAGGCGTTCCTAAGGAAGAATTCTGGCAAAAACTCTTTAAAACGCTCTAGAAATTTACTGTCCTTAAGTAACTAATTATTAAAGCGCCATCTACGTGGCTTGGAGGATTCAGAGGGGAGATCTAGGTTAATCAAAACTGGAGCGTGATCAGAAATAAGGATGGACCCAATATCAGCATGAATCAAATTAGTGAGGAGAGGAGGACTCAAAAAAATATAGTCTATTCTAGAGGAGGATTTATGAGTAGGGGAATAGAAAGTATATTCTAACGTGTCCGGATGAGATATTCTCCATGCATCAACCAAACCCCTCGAGTGGATTGTAGTCAAAAAGGATTTTTGCATTTTGTTGGAAATGTATCTAGCATTAGATTTCCTATCTGTGAAAGGATCCACAACCTGATTACAGTCCCCACCCACTAATAGATTTATGTCAGGATAGGAATGAAGAGTGTGCGACATATCCTTCCAAAATTGTACATCAACACCAGTAGGGCCGTAGATATTAAGAAGGGAGATGGGGGAACCATTTATAAGGAGATGTAATAGGAGCCATCTACCCTCTGCGTCCTACTCCTCCCTCTCCACAACAAGGGTAAGTGATTTATGGATCAGAGTAATCACTCCATTTTTCCTATCTTTGGACGGGGAGCAAAAGACATAGCCAACCCAGTGCTTTTTAAGAGAATTAATCTCATTTTCAGTAAGATGAGTCTCCTGGAGCAATGCTATTTTACAATGCAGCCTAGACAAATGAGTGAGAACCCTCTGCTTCTTAATAGGATTGCGTAGTCCCTTAACATTCCATGAAATATTACGAACATTTTCAGTCATGATAACCAGAAAAAAACAAAATCAAACAACAAAATAGGCAATGGGTAACTTTGAGAAATATCTGCGACATATGATAAAGCTGAAAATAAGTGCAATTATATAATAAATACATAAAAACATGTAGTGCATAATGCCAAGGAGTACATATTGAAGAGTGACGAGAAAATGATTAGCAAGAGAAAAAAAAAAAAGAGGAAGAGACCAATAAGGGATAAGTGATAGAAGAAGAAGAGTTGACAAGAGACCGGAAGGCATCAGTCAAGAAAAACAGAATAGAAAACGGAGAGAGAAAAAATTGCGTAAGGAGGCGGGGAGCCGTAAAGAAAAGACAGACGAGACACCACAGAGCCGAGGAGGAACGACAGGAACCGAAAGAAGAATGAAACATAATATAGAAGAAATACAGTGAGGAGCGACCTACAAACAACAACATAATAAAACAGGATACCCTAAAGAGAAAAAACAAAAGTAGAACAACAGAAATGGCAATCGAACATGTTAGGAAAGAAAACACTTACCAAAACAGGAAGAATAATAAACAATGGGAAGAGAAAGGGAGGCACCATGAGGAGAAGCACATCAGGGAGGGTTATCCAGATTGTACAAAATAGTGCTGTGGAAAAAGGAGACCAAACAAGCATGAGAAAAGCGATATATGAAAAAGGCAGGTAACAATTATTTAAAAAAAAAAAATAATTACCAACGAAGAGAAAAACATACAAGGAACAACAAAGAGTAGGGTAAAAGCCCTCAGGATCCTACAAAACCTGTAAAGAGAAAAAGAATTAAGCCTCAAATGAGCAAAAACTGAAATTCAGAACTGAGCGAAAAGGAGCGTCACATAATGAAGCAGTCCTTAGTCATGTTTTTCCTAACTCCATCGCCTCTCCTTTATGACGAAGAATAAACTATCTTAATTCCTCTGGACGATCAAAAGAAAAGGACCTTTCCTTATACGTAACTTTGAAGAAACAAGGATGAACCAGGCCGTATCGAGCATTCATAGCACGAAGATCAGGACGAAGTGAGAGGAACTCTTTGCGACGGGCAGCAGTAGCACGGGACACAACCTGAGAGAAAAATATTTTTTTGCCAGACCATAACATCTGCTTTCTCTGTTTAGCCGCAGAAAGAACCATTAGCAACTCAGTATATCCCAGAAAGAGAACAATAATCCCTCTGGGACGATTGACTGACGATGAGAAGGAAGATCCACCAGGCCTGGGACCAATTCGATGCGCTCGTTGCAGGTTAAGCAAAGTGTTATCCTTGAGGCCTACTATTTTAGGTATATGAAGTTTAAGAAAAGAGAGCATGTCAGAACCTTCCTCCCCTTCAGGAATACCATAAATTCTAAGATTGTTATGACGATTACGGTTTTCCAAGTCCTCCGTCTGCTGTTTGAGAAGAGCTATTTCTTTAGATATATCGTCAACCCTTGGAAGAAGATCTTGAGTGTCACTAATCCGCTGCTCCACATCCGTCACCCTAGATTCTAGAGAAGACCATTTCTCCTCAAGCCTCTGAAGGGTAGCATTAGTGTCAAAAATAAAGGGTTTCATAAGCCTAAACTCTTCCATAAGGTCCTCCAGTGTAATAGGGAGTGGAGATTTGGTAGGAGAACTGTGGTCCTTCTTTGGACGTTTGGAAGAGGCAGGGGGAGACTCCTTGCGAACGGAGGACATATTTGAAAATGTTCTGCTCTGAATAAACAGGGAGAAAGGTTCCACAAAGAAAAAACAAAATATGTTGAAGAAATTGGCACAACAAGGTCTTAGGCTTCAGGTAAAGTGAGCAAACGCAAAAACAAAAACAGATGAAAGGAGAAGTCCCATGTGCAAATACAGATTTGAAGCAATAGACTCTCAAGTAAGATTGCGATTCAAAAAACATCAAAGATCCAAGTGAGGGAGAGTCGCGGTGCAGGGTGGGATGTAGTAATCAAAAATAGCCACCATGATAATGACCCTGCTGGGAGATCGTGAAAGGAGGTCCATATATAGCTCCTGGGAAGTTGCAGCAGGAATTAAAGAGGAAAACAGAAAAAAGCAGCCTCCAGGGACCACCACAAATTCAGGACACTCCGTGCACCATTTGGAAATTCACAGACCTTCCGTGAGAATTAACAAGTAAGGAGCCACCCTCATGAGGAAAAACTAGAGAAAAAGGGGAAATGTTACTGATATCATGTTGGGGAGCAGCAAGTACCAACAGCCAGAGCAATGCTAAACAGCAAGAAAGAGGCAGTTTAGCGCCGGCGAGAGAAAAATCAGCGCTGCTCCCTGCACTCAAAATGGCGGCCGGACCCAGCGTTTTGACAGAGATGCGACGCGGGGGAAAAACAGGTGTAAAAGTGAATAAAAAATGAGGAAAATAGCCTCTACCTGTCCCCCAGCGTCAGCGCTCCCGTAATTAGATGCTCATGAGGTCGGGACCCGCAAACAGCTGCTCCGGGAGAGGAAACGGTTCCCGCGACGCTCGGAGCTCTACGGAGTGGCGGCCATCTCGCTTCGGCGCAAGCCACACCCCCATGAGGTCCTTTTCCATTCAGGATTTTATGGCAGAAACAGATGGCTTTAAAGAATACTCTCTTGCTCAATGGGAGCCAGTGTAATTTGGTAAGGGCAGTTCCTGTGGAGGAGAGCCTCAGAGGTTCTGCAGCAAACATGCTGCTGCGCTCGGCACCTTCTGAAGCTTTCTCAGCCTACCTTGTGTGGCTCTGAGATATAGCACGTTACAATAATTCAGTCTGGACATGACCATTGCCTGGACTACTGTTTTCCTGGCGGCTTCAGGGAGAAAGCCCATGATCGTATTCAATGTTTTAAGGATACCAAAACATTTCCCCGTGAGGCTGGAGATCTGGCTGCCAAATATTAGATTAGCGACAAACCATATGCCTAGGTTCATCTGTTTTCGGCTTAGGAACCAATACGGGTCCAAGTGCATCTGGCCACTAAGCAGTGGACCAGATAGATGATTGTTTGCCTAGGAAGAGAACCTCAATTTTTCTGGTTTTGAGCTTGAGGCAGCTATGGCCCGTCCACTCTGCTAGTTCAACCTAGGCAGGACCTGATCCAAGCTGCAGAGGTTCCCTCATCCTGAGATAGCGTGATAAGGAGCTGCGTGTCATCGGTGTACAACATGATGCTAAAGCTGTGACGCTCGATGACATCTACTAGGGGGCACATATAAAGATTAAATAATGTAGGGCTTAATGCTTAAACCTTTGGCACCCTCTGCCGCAGCGAAAAAGATTAACATCACTTAAAACTAAGTATTTGGAATAGTGCAAAAAAAAAAAAGAAGGCAGAATGTCCGCTAAGGCAGTTATGAAATTTGAGGCCAGACCGGGCGGTCAATAAATCAAGAATCCCACTAACATACAGTTGATCGATATAGTCAGAGTGAAGGAGGCTGTCTCCCAGTCCACAATATTTATTTCTAAAAAGGTGCAAGGGATGGTCTGTTTAAAAAATTAAAGTGATCCCTCCCTCTCTTTGGGTCTGTCTGTCAAGCCTCACTATTGCGCAGCCCAGTAGGATTACAGCAAGAATACCTTTGACCTTGAATCTTCCTAGGCAGCGATGTCACATGGCCCTAATCCCGATGACATCACGATAATTTACATTGGTGAAGTTTCCTAATAATTGCATGATTAATATAACTGAATGAAATGTATATTTTTGGATATCATCTGTGTAGAGATGCTGGTATAATATGTCAAAGGAATAGTTACCTGAATTGTAGTAAGCAAGCAAAGTGAGTCTTCTAGTGGCGATTGGAGAGTGGGAGTTTCTCTCCTCTGGGAAAATTTTAAAAACAGATGGGCTCTAATAGTGCATTTGAAGTCCTTTCATGGTGTGCCAAGCTATTGAAATCTGACAGACCCAATTATGTTTTTAAAATGTCCTATGTGTGCCACATATGTCAAAAACTCCCTCCATTGCTAGGGCCAGCATTTTGCTGTGGGCACCCCTTTTGCTGAAGCATGGCATACAATATGCCAGTGCCAGAATGTTGCTATGTACTATGGGGGGGCCCTTGTGTACAATGTTATGCCTAGTATGTCGAGGATCACATTTTGTCATGGATGGACCCCTGACATATGCCACATTGTCCTCCCATATACCAAGAATTTCCTCCAGTGTGCCAACATCAGGAATTTGCTACAGGTGTCAACTATGCCAAGAATTTGCACCAGTATGCCAGCACTGACATTTTTCCATGGGTGCCCCATACCAAAATTGACCTATTGTGTGACCAGCGCTAGCATTTTGCTGTGGGTATCCCATATGCAAGTATTGCCTCCAGTATGCCAGTATCAGCACTTTGCCAATGGTGCTTCTATAAGCCAAGAAGCATGCCAGGTCCAGCACAAGACTTGCAAGCATGACACATTCTCAATCATGCTCTCACTTACATTCACTTACACACATTCTCTCACACTCAGTCTTACTCAATCATTAGCGCTCACTTGCTCTCCTTAATTTTCACTCAGTCTCATGTACACACTCTTACTCTGACTCACTCATTCGCATTCTCTAACTCACACACACACACACAATCCCACATACAAACATAAATGCTCACACATACACACCTATACACACTCAAATTCACTCTCTCTCATAGGCACGCACACAACATACATTTGAAGCAATTTTTTTTTATCTTAAATGCCAGTAAAAGTCCATTCCAGATCCTGCTGATCCACTTTTTACTACACTAATAGTGAATAATAGATAATTATTCACTATTAGTTTAATAAAAATGAGCATAAAACGAGGTTGGAGTCAGACGCTGCAAATGCGAGATACCCCTGTGCTCTTGGCACTGATTTTGCCACCTCTGAGGCCGCAAAGACAGTGCCAGGGCTCCCAAGGAGCATGCTGGTGGTTCGCAGCTGCAACCCCTGGTGATCCTTAAATGACGTCCATGGTCACAGATTTGTTGTGTGCCAACAGAAGAATGTATGGAAAAGAACCATAATGACACTGAGCCACACAGGAACTTCAGGAGGGTCATTCACCAGGATGCAGTTGGACTTCATCAAGATGCCTGTGTGCAACAGGCTGAGATATGTCCTGGTGATTGTGTGTATCTTCTCCCATTGGGTTAAAGCTTACCTGACTAGGAGAAATGATGGCCTCACAGAAGCTAAGTTGTTGTTGAGGGAACTTGTAGTCAGATTTGTTTTCCCGACTTTTCTGTGGTCAGACCAAGGGACTCATTTCAATAATGAGGTCCTGAAAATGTTGTGTGCAGCATTACAACATTGCAGTTACCGACCTGAGACTTCAGGCATAGTCAGGCAAGTGAATAGAACGTTGGATTCCAGACTTGCCAAAGTGTGTGCTTCAACATCCCTGAAAGGACCTGATGCTTTGCTCCTTGTGTTATTGAGTCTTCGCAGCATTCCTGATCATAGGACAGGACTGTCCCCCTTTGAAATCATCATGGGTTGAGTTATCAGACTGCCAGCAGTGCCTACAAATGCGCTTGTGAACATTATAGATGACATGATTCTTAATTACTGCAAAGGACTAGCTAATGTAGTGCATTCTGTGTTTCACCACGTCAGAGCTGGTACCACTCAACCGCATCATGAGCGGTGCCATGACCTCAGTCCCGGCGACTGGGTCGGTGGCATGGGCCGTATCAAGTAATACTTGTCACAAACACTGATGTTAAATGTGGAGGAGAGTCTCCCCAGCTGAATCCATGCTGCCACACTCGCAGAGTGGGGTGTCCCCTTGATGATGTGACAGTACCTCTCCTAGAAGTGCAAGCTGCAACTGGAAGGCAGTGGCAGTGGTAGGAGGTTGAACAAGTTACAGAAAATCAGCGAGAACCTGAAACAGGACACCCTCGGCCTGAGGGGGGTCTTGATGAGTTGACAGTTGAGGTTGAGACAGGAGAGTCTTAGCCTGTCGTGCTGACTGACCCAGATTCAGACCCTGACGAATAGGCTACTGCTGTGGCAAGTCAAGTGGGAGCTGGAGACGATTGGCAGAGAAGGCAGGAGACACAGAGACTAAGCCTGCCTGCAGAATATATACCATGTCCAATCCCAGAGGATACTGAGGATTCTGGTCTAAGTGACAGTGAAGATGAAAGATCTGCACTCATGAGATCAAAAAGAGCTAGAGTACCCTGTCAGATGTACTCATCCCCTCAACGGAGATACTTTGCAGCAAATGACAGTGAGAGAGGATTTGGGGATTTGGAGGATAACAGTGCAATTCCAGTTGAACCTCTGTGAACTAAAGCTTGTGCTGAACTGTGCTTTAAATCTGCTTTTCGAGTGAATAGACTGACATGATTTGTCACTGGCACGATCTCTGAACTGAACTTTGATCTGTACCTTTATTAGAGACTATTGAGTGGACTTTGTTGAAAAGAATTAAGAAGATTCCCTAGGCTACAGAAGGAGTGTAAGGGTGTCATTTAGAAGAAGATGGAGTATGGTTAGGGAAGACTCATGAAGACTTTGTAAATAAACTCATCATACGATTTATGGACTTTGTTTTAATATCTGCACAAGTAGAAACATACAGCAGAAATCCGCTTGCTGCTATTTCCTGCTTACGGGTCTGATTTTAGTGAAGTCATGGAAACGAATGACCTTAATAGACGTAGACTTATATTAGCAAGTGTATTAATAGCTGTGGTTGTAGGACTAATTGTTTTGCTTCTAGTATTATATTGACCTACACTTTCTAATTCAGTTGAGATTAGATCTAGGACTACCCCTAGAACGCCAATTCCTGCTGACAGTAGTTTGCATACATTTAATGTTAAGATATTACATGTAGATTCATTAAGAGAAGATTTATCCTCAAATGCTTATTTTATGTTGCTTTTTGAATACATTGACACTATGGGTGCAAAGGACTTCTATGTCTGTCCGCAGTTGCCTACATCAGCTGCAGAAGGTATTACCTATCATAATATTCTTCTTAGGATAGGATGGTATTTGTAGAGTCTCCTTCCCCTCCCCATCAAAGTAAATGAGGCCCCCCCCAGGTATCTACGCTGCAGAAGACTGAATAAGATCACATCCGCAAATTGGGAGGCCGCCTTGACTTCGGTCTCTGATGGGAGGCACATCACTCCCCCTCCCACAGCAGAGGGCTTTCATGACTGGAACAATAAGGCCCTAGACATAGTTGCCCCTTTCAAAAATTGTGTCATCAAAAGGATAAAACCTTCTGCCCTATGGCTCTCGGAAGAGCTCATGTCCTTGAGGCATGAATGCCGCAGAAAAGAACGCAAATGGCACAGTGACCCTTGCCCCAGGGAAAAAGCCAAGAAGCTATCTCTTCTGCGGAAATACAAACACGCCATCTTCCAGGCTAAATCCCGCTTCTTAACAGAAAAGATTTTGTCGGCAGACAAGTCCTCCAGCATGCTTTTTAAGGTAACAAAGGATACCTCTGAGCCACTGCAGCAACAGCCTATGATTCCCTTACAAGATTTCTTTGACAAAGTAGCAATCTACTTTCAGGACAAAGTCCTTAAGATCTTCCATGAGTTTATCCCTACTGAAGACGATGTTTGTCAGTGGGGAAGCCATGGAAGATGGTGTTGAACCGACTACTGGGGAACTCCTACATGTCACCAGGAAGAATGTCCTGTCCTCTTTTTCACTAATCTCGGTTCAACAAACTAAAGAACTTTTACTTGGCCTTAAATCTGGGGCACCCTTGGATCCCTGAATGCTCTCTATACTTAAATTGGCGACGGATCTAGTAGCCAACTTTCTGTGCAAGGTTTTCAATGGAATACTTTCATCCGGTAGCTACCCGGCTATTTAGAGAGAAGCCATTGTTTTTTCGCTCCTAAAGAAACCCAACGCCGACCCCTCAGAACTGAAAACTTTCCATCCTATTTCCCTTCTCCCCGCTCCTGCCTAAATCCTGGAGAAATTCATCAACATAGAACTGATGAAATGCGCTAAATCCCAGGAAATCCTAGATCGCTCCGAGAACGGGTTCAGCGCCGGTCACAGCACCGAATCTGCCCTTATTGCGGCCACTGATTGTATCCGGTTGCAGATTGATCAGGGTGGTTCGGCGGTGTTGATCATTCTCGACCTGTCGGCAGCATTTGACACCGTCTCCCCAGTGCACATGGTTCAGTGCCTACGGGAAGTGGGGGTTACGGGAAAAGCCCTGCAGCTTCTCCACTCTTTTATGACAGGCAGAACGCATATCGTTAGCTGCTGAGGCTTCAGAACTAAGGCTTTAGGCCTTCCTTGTGGGGTCCCTCAGGGTTCCTCACTAAGCCCTACCCTTTTTAACCTCTATGTGACCCCTCTGGAAGAGCTGGTGAGATCTTTCGGATTCCAGGTGCTCTCCTATGCGGACGACACACAAATCATTGTCTCCATCACCAATGATTTGCAATCAGTCGCAGAGAAGTTTAATCAGTGAATGTCTAGCATTATTTGCTGGATGAAGGGCAACTCATTAAAGATCAATGCAGACAAGACCGAGGTGCTAGTATTCGGCTCACAGAATTCCATCAGGTCTAATGCTTGGTGGCCTGCAGACTGCACGCCCCTACCCGTCCTGGTAAGGACAGCAAAAAATCTGGGGGTTATTTTTGACGAGGGCTTAACCTTTGATGCCCAAGTCAGCCAGACAATCAGCACCTGTTTCTACATTCTAAGAACTCTCATAAAGGTGCTCCCATATATTCCATCTGAACTGCACCAGCCCACCATCATTGCACTGATCACCTCCCGTCTTGACTACTGCAACGCCCTGTACCTTAACATCAATGTGGTATCACTGAATAAGCTCCAGGTGGTACAGAACGCAGCGGCAAGACTGATTCTAAACATTCCTAAACATTAGTCCGCCAGTTAGGGGATTCAAACCTTGCACTGCCTCCCTATCAGGAAGCGTATCTCCTTCAAGGTCCTGAGCACGATAAACAAGGCCATGCATAGTAAAGGTTCGCCCCAGCCTAAATCCATGTTTCAATGGTACACTCCTGGAGGACCTTGAGATCATCCACACAGAAAAAACTGGTCTCGCCCAGATTTCGCAGGTCCAGATGGGACAGCAGCTCCTTCTCTGTTGCCGCCACCAAGCTCTGGAATTCGCTGCCCCCTTTCATTGCCAATGCAGACTCTCTCTTGGTCTTCAGAAAACTTCTAAAAACATGGCTATACTCTTCTTAATCGGCTGATTGCGCTTCTCTCTTTGCTTCTGTCTGCCCAGCGCCTTGACACCTTCGGGTATAGTGCGCTTTACAAATACCATCCTATGAAAGGGTCATATTCAGAATTATTTTTTTAATTATGATTTAGTGCTTTCAGAAGTTCCCATTTTTAAGCATTTAAATCGTCACCCCAATGCCAAAGAGATGGATACAGCCGATTATTTCGTCAAACCCCTAGTAACATTAGATACTGCTTCTGCTCATAGGAACAATTTGACTTGCTCCTTGACTGATGTTGAAAATATTTTTTTAGATTCTGTAGAAGATAGAAGAAGGGCAATTGATGCTAGATTGAAATTAGGGAAAGATCAACAGTATAGAAATAAGTGGACTAAAGAAAAGTTAGAGCATCAAGAATCAGGAATTATGTATGCACTAACTTTAGATTGGAAACAGAGGGAAATTATGAGTGTTTAGAAGTAAATCCGTAGTTTACATCAGATTTATGGGAAAGAGCAATTGTGATCACATTTTTGAATATGGGGGAAATTGGCCATTATTCCTGGGAGGCCATGATCCTGTTGTTCCTGGAGTTTATTACGTTTGTGGGGATCATTTATATTTTACATTGCCCCAAGGTTGGAATTGCACATGTTACTTGGCAGTAGTCTTCCCGAAGATTTATCATGTAGAACTTTTAGATGATCCTGTAAGGGGATCACCAGTTAGAACAAAAAGGAGCAGTAGTGGCAGTGAAATATTTTTAGACATATTTGGTGCATTGATTGTTTCTGTTATAGTAGTTTTGAATGATTTCAAAATTTGATATTAGCCCACTATAGTTTCTAAGTTAGCTACTAGTACTGCACATTCATTGTTAGCTGTGGACACTGAAATGATAGCAGTACGGTCTATGGCAATGCTGCACCTACATCCCAGACAAGAGTGAAGAGGTGAAGAAATACATTAAGTATATTACAGACTTAAAGGGAGATTTAAAGGAGTTGGAAGCTACAAGTGCTTTCAAGTAAATGGCAATGGATTTGCTTAAGTAAGCAAATGATTTGGAAACCTTGGGAGTGGAATATTTTGTTCCATTTTGAGACACCTTGTGATAATTGCCCTTTGTGAAATATGTCTCTAATCTTTAAGGGGGGCAAGTGTATGAAAGCGAACAGAGAGGTACAGGAAAGGAAGGGAATAAGAAGAAAGAGGAAAGATGTTGAACTAGAGGAGAGTAGGTGCAGATTTTATGATGAATTGAAATACTTGGAAAACTCTCAACAAAAAATGATGAAAAACTCAGGGTTTTGAACTGGTCTCATCTAATAAGATTCATATGTTGATTGTGATGGCTAATATAGCCTTCAGAGGAGGGATGGGAGCAGCACAATATAGACATCACCCTTACACGTCACAGAAATGGAATTATTAATGTGCACTTGACATGTGTGCCTTAACTTCATTAACGTGTGTGAAGCATTTACTAATGAGATGTATTTAATGTAGAAACTAGAGATTTATATACGTGTGCACTAATGTTCAGTCTAAAAATTAAATCATGTATTCTTTATCCACATTTTACACTTACACTTCAAGTTATATTTGCATATGTAGACATGTACTCTTTTAATCATGTTTTACATTTATTTTTCAAGTTACACTTGTGCATGTATAAACATGTATCCTAAATTACATGCTTAATTAAAATTAGGGCTCCCGGTTTTATGGTATTTATTTTTTTAACATTTCCGTCTGTATTTATCCATATTTATTTTTTGCCCATCTTATTGGTATTTATCCATATTTATTTTATGTTTTGCGAATATATGGAGTCATAAAATGGTATATTTCCACATTTATTTAACTGATAAACATGCACTCATACTTTACTGCCTATTGCATTGTAGCAAATTAAGCAGCCAAATATAGCAAAACGCTACACCTTCAGGTAAATATGAGCATTATAATACAAATATATGTTACCATACGCCTGCATTTAGGGAAATCTCAACCTATTTTTAGCTTCTCATGCTGCCTATCTGCTCAGCTGTTGTCTTAGAAATCACGAAAAACAGCATGGAGAGTCACCCACAAAAGTACACTTTTCTGCATGTTTCCGCTTTTAAAAATAAATACAGACAGGAAACACTTTGTTTTCTGTCTGTAATTATCTGTAAAAATCCGTAAAAATGGAAAACCAGGAGCCTTAATTAAAATTAGCCTCAGTTGAAATGCATTTGCCTTAGGCATGTCTTCCTTTTTGCCGGTTGTTAGAAATGGAGGTCTCTAGTTGGCAATGGTTTGCACCTTTGTCCAAATAGGGACCCTTCCTTCTAGTCTGGATAAGGGGGATACACTACTGAAATAACCCCTGCTTACCCCCTTGGTAGCTTGGCATGAGCAGTCAGGCTTATCTCAGAGGCAGTGTGTAAAGCATTTGCACATAACCAACAGTAATACAGTGCAAACACTACAAAAGGATACCACACCAGTTTTAGAAAAAATAACCAATATTTTATCTGTGCAAACAAGACCAAAAATGATAAAAATCCACCATACAGTTCTCAAAAATATCAATACTCAGAAATAGAGTTGAAATACAGTTCCTTGAAGTCAATAGCTCCGTCCGGGCTATCACGTCATCGTGAACAACAAATCCAAACAGTTCTGGCTGACCGCGGCGTCGTGGGCCAGCTACGATGTCGGGAAGACCTGCAAAACAGTACCTTTAGAAATGCAGACTCTCGGCAACCTCTCATTGCGCCCCGAAGAGCCGGAGTATGCAGGCGTCGGTTCCGGAGGTCGGTGCAGGAGTCGTCGGGCCTTGAAGTCACACGCGTTGCAGATCAAACTTCTCGCAGTTGAAGTTGGGAGTGCCGGCGTCGGGGCAGCAGTGTGAAGTACAGCGGTGCGACGTGCAGTGCCCTCAGGTCGCGGTGCAGGCAGCGGCTCGGTGACAGCCATCCAGCAGTGTTGGTGAGACCAGGGCTGCAGTGCAAAGTGATGCAGTGCTTGCCACTGTGCTGGCAGGTCACGGTTCAAGTAGCGGCGTCATATTTGGGAAGCGCTGTCATCGGCTGATGAACTGGAGTCAATGGTGCCGGCATCAGTAGGCCAAGGCTGCGGTGCAGGATGAGTGTAACTTACGAGGGGTGCCCTCGAACCACGGTGCAAGCAGCGGCGTCGATGCTGGCATGGAGCGTTGTCGGTGATATCAGGGCAGCGGCGTGAAGCAAGGCGGTGCAGAGTACGATGCCCACAGGTCACGGTGCAAGCAGCGGCTCGGTGCAAAGTTCGGCTGTGCACTCTGTGGTGCCTTCAGGACACGGAGTCGGCAGCGGCGTCGTTGACGGCATCGGGTTGCTTTTTCTTCTGTTGCAGCATAAAACACACAGTTCCCAGTGCTGGTAGCAGATGAACTTGAAGTCTTTGCTGTTCCTGAGACTTCTTGAACAGGGGCAAGCTCTACCTCAAGCCCTTGGAGAAACTCACACAAAGAAGTTGCAGAAAGTTCAGTCCAGTCTTTTCACTTCTTGGTCCCAAAACAGTTCTCTGAAGTCTTTTATCTCCCTGAGACTTCCAATAGGAGGCAAGCTGTACTTCAAGCCCTTGGAGAATACTCTAACAGCAGGATGATGAAAGTACAATCCAGTCATTTCCCTGCTCAAGACAGAAGCAGCAAGCAGCAGGCCAACACAGCAGAGCACCCAAAGAGGCAGTTCCTCCTGACAGCTTTTCCAGCCCTTCTTCCTGGCAAGTTCCTTAGTTCAGCAGCAATCTAAAGTTCTGAGGTCTAGGCCCCAATATTTATACCACATTTCCCTTTGTTCTCTTGTGGCAAAAGTCTCTCAGCCCTGTCCAAACCAGTTCTGTCCTCTCTGGCCCAGCTTTGCGGTAGGAAGTGGAGACAGCATTGTGTAAGGGAAACAGGGCCTATTCAGGTGCAAGGGAAATCTCCTCCCACCACTCAAAATGCAGACCAGGCCTATTCAGGTGCTAGTGAAACCCCACTACTCTGAATGTAGCCCAAGTCTATTCAGCCCAGCCCTGACTCATCCAGGAAAGTCAGGACACACCTCGACCCCCCCCAGTGGCTGTCTACAGTGAATGCACACCCCGAGCCCCTGTCACGCCAAAGCCAGACAGTCAATCCACAACCCAGCAGAGGCACACAGGATGGCTAAGCAAGAAAATACCCATTTTCTAAAAGTGGTATTTTCAAACACACAACATAAAAATTATCTTTACTGAAAGATGCATTTTTTTCATTCTGAGTTCAGGCACACTAAACTCTATTTCTCTACCTTGTCCCAATGGGAAGTTATACTTGTAAGATGTTACAAAGTACCTCCCATTCTATAATATGGGACAGATAGCCTTTCCATAGTGCAAAATGAAATACACTGTATTTCACCATCAGGACATGTCACACACACCAGTGCATGTCCTACCTTTCACCTACACTGCACCCTGCCCCCAGGGAAGGTTAGGGCTTGGCAAGTGGGTGCACTTGCCAAGTCGACATGGCAGTCACATCTGCGCACAGACACTGCAGTGGCAGGTCTGAGAACCCTTTGAAGGGCTGCTTGTGTGGGTGGCACAATTAGTGCTGCAGGCCCACTAGCAGCATTTGATTTTCAGGCCCTGGGCACACACTGTACACTATACAAGGGACTTAAAGGTAAATCAAATAAGCCAAACAAGGAAACACCAATCCATAAACATAAGTTAGCAGGAGAGCATATGCACTTTAGCCCTGAATAGCAGTGGTAAAGTGCCCAGAGTCCTAAAACCAGCAAAAACAGGGTCAAAAACAGGAGGCCAAAAAGTAAAATGTCTGGGGGTAAACCCGCTGAAAATGCCAAGTCTAACACAGTTTTATTATTTTGTTATTTAGAGAAAAGCTTATTGTCTGTATTAGACTGCTGATAAAGAGGCCTGGAGGGAAACTTGGCAGTAAACATGGACAGGCAATGGTCGAAGGAGGCCTTCTGTTCATCATATACCAGGATGGCCAGATGTTCTAGGTTGAGAACTGCATTCTCAGCTTGATGTCTTGGAGTATTCAGAGCTATGTTGCAGATTCACTCAAGTAATGTTTTGATCGGTCTCTGGTGGTGTGAAGGGAGATAATGATGGTCCTGCATCTCCTATTACTTTTAAGTTGGTGTTCACACAGTTAGAGTCACAGCAGATTCCCTTTAGACTTAAGCGGTACAGAGCCATCTGCTTCCCATATATGCTAAACACTTATTTCCTTTTTCTTTAGACTTCTTCTGAAGTCTGATCATACTGACACTGTTAGACTTGGCATCTTTTGGCGCATTTTCCCTGTCTTTTTGCTTTCTGGCCTCCTTTTTTTTGATGGTATAATGGACTTTGTTTTTGCTGGTTTGTTGTCTCTGCGCAATTTATTTTATTTTTTTTCACAACAAAATTTATTTGTCAACAGCCAAAAGACGCCCGGCAGGGCGCTACACAAAAACAGCGTTAGGTGCATATCTCGGATACTGATGTCGACATTTTGCAGCAAGTTACATAATGAAGAATTCTGTACATAACTTGTCATGATAACAAATAACCATAGTGTCACCCATCTACAATGAATATAAAGCATAGAAAATCCATCTAATACTGAAGTGTCTACATCACGACCATCTGTAAATCCCCACATGTCAACCATATTCAAGTCATTCCGTCGGTGGATCAGGAATGGGCTCCAGGTAAATCCCCCTATAATCCGCCCATCTCTTCCATATCTTGGGATGTTTCCGAGGGCAGCCCCGGGCAGCAAAGACAGGTATCTAAAGCCCCATGCAGAAATCTAAACCCTTTTTCCAGACCCCTAAAGAGGGTGGGAAGGTGTCTTTCCAATGTTTCGCAATGTTGCGCTTTGCAAGTGTGAGGCCCAGTAACAATAGATGTCGTTTGTACACGTTTCCCCCTATTTCATCCATAATATGCAGGAGGGTCAATCTGGGCGTATTAGGGACATCCCACCCCAGTACCTGTGACAAACGGGAAATGACACCGTGCCAAAATTTCGAGAGGGATGTACATGACCAGACAGTGTGGAGGAATGTACCGTCAACCGCACTGCACCTCAAGCAGAGCGAAGAGGCAATTAGTCCCGCCCGCCACAGCCGATACCTTGTGTAGTACACTCTGTGTAAGTATTTGAACTGTATGTATCTGAGTCGCGCTGCGATGGCTGCACCACGCGGGGACTCTAGCGCCTCGGTCCAATCTTCTATGTTCCAAACAGTGGTTCAAGAGCTAAAATAACAAACTATAAACCAATTAATGTGAAAAAAAGAAGATTGTGCAAAAAAGAAAGAAACTTATACTGACATAATTTGGAAATAACCATGTACATAAATAATCACAAAAATAATATTTAATATTTAATATAAATTCAATATAATACAAAAAGCACAATAATAATGGGAAGGGCGCTCAGACAGTTACACTAACAACAACAAAATTATGAACATTGACAAGTGTAAACTAAACAAACAGTGGCAGAGAAAAAACATAAAAATACAACAATTGACACAATACACAATATAGCAATAGTGTCCTCTCTTAATTAGGCCACGTTTTTTAGGGCATCGACGGCGTTTCGACCCATGGTTGCTTTAAGGGTAATCTTCAGGACAAAAGACTTCAAGAGTGAGAGCGACCACTTTCTGTTCTCAATAGATTTCCGTCATGTACACAAGGGGGCGACGCCACTCATCCTGTGTCAGGCCAAATTGCCGAAATTCGAAGGGAAATCCTACAACTGTCGGTATGCCGAACCGGAATCCCACCGAATAACTTGTATCAGAATAAAACTAAACCGACTCCAGTTGCCGAGTTAAAAGAGAAGATCAGGGTGTAAGTGTACCCCACAATCAGGTAACAAAGTCACAATCAGGGTTGATAATTCAATTATTCCAAACTTCAGAGTCCCCGTGTGCCGCGTCCCGTCAAAGGTTCGAATCCCGGAAATGAGGGCCGACCTTCGTCATCCAGTGGGCCCAGGTCAGCCTGCCAGGCCTTCCTCGTGCGGGAAAGTGTTGTGTGGCTATTGGTAACAATCGTGCGATAAATTTTCGCAATCTTGTGTTCTCCCAGATCTCCCATGAACACCTTGGCCTCAATGGGACTAAATTCAGGGACAGACTCCTGTAATGCTAAATAAGGCGCGAGAGCATGGCGGTACTGCAAATATTTATAGAACTGCGACCTAGGCATCGCATACTCTTGTTGCAGCTCCTGAAAGGACTGCAGTGTCTGCCTATGAAGGACATCTCCGACGGTAGAGATACCTATTCTATCCCATCCCAAAAAGCCAGGAAGACCGGCCAGTTGCGGCAGGAGACCATTACCCCAGAGGGGAGCTTTTTTTGTTACTCTGCCCCACCACCCAAGTTGCCGGAGGGTATGCCTCCAGAGACCAAAGACTGTGGCAGTCGCCGGGGGCAACGCCTTCTGGTCAGCGCCTGCATACAAGACGGAGTGTAACGGTTGGGTGCCCATAAGCCAGTGCTCGACTGTATGGGCGGGCACTGACCTATCTCCGTACCACCAGCCATTTAAAATAAGTAGGTGTGAGGCCGCATAGTAGGCTTGGATATCAGGTGTTGCCAATCCACCGTAGTAGGTCGATTGGAAACAGGTCCTCAAGGCGACCCGGGCAGACCCACTCCCCCAGAGAAAGTGGCGAAGGGTAGCATTGAGCTGTGTAAACCAGCTAGGTGGGATCAAATAGGGATGATTTTGAAGTTGGTACAGTAGTCGAGGTAGGGAGACCATCTTAAAGATGGTGGATCTACCGAGCAGCGAAAGAGGAAGATGTGACCAAACCCGAGTTTGTTCTTTGACCTGAATCCCCAGCGGTGCTAGATTTCTTTCCCAGGACAAAGACTGCGAATCAGCCAAGAAGACCCCAAGATATTTAAAGCCATTGGACACTACTGTGACCTCGTTGGACCAAGGGCCAAGCTGTCTCGTGCTACGTAGGGGCCATAAAAAGGATTTTCGGGGGTTCATATATAGGCCTGAGGTCTCACCAAAGACCTACATGATCCTGAGGAGTTGAAGTCCGGAGCGATCTGGGTGTGTAAGAAAAAATAATACGTCATCTGCATACAACTCTATGCGATTTGGCGTCGCCCCAGGCCACTCGAATCCCCGGTATTGAGCGTCTATCCGCACCCATGCCGCAAGAGGCTCCATAGCGAGCGCGAATAGGTACGGGGAGAGATGGCAGCCCTGGCGGGTGACACGTCCAATAGAAAAGGTACAAGAAACAGAGTCTGCCACTCGAACTGACGCGGTAACGTCAGTGTATAGGAGTTCAATATATCGTAGGAGGCGAGGGCCAAGATTGAGGCGGTTCAACTGCGCAAATAGGTACGTCCAACTTAAAGAATCGAACGCCCTGTCTATGTCCGCCAGCAGAAGGGCAGCTGGCTCGCCCAACCTATCCACCGACGCCACGGCGTTGTGAGCACTTCGAATGTTATGTCGCGTAGCTCGACCTGGCATAAAGCCAGCCTGATCAGGGTGAACTAAGTGGAGTAGATGTGGAACTATGCGTTTAGCGATAATCTTGGCGAGCAATTTTGCCTCAACATTAAGGAGCGAGATCGGGCGATAGGAGGAATGGAGTTCAGGGGGTCTGCCCGGCTTCTGAAAGATAACAATCTCTGCATGTCTCCAATCAGCTGGAAGACACTGACGGTCAAACGCGGCCTGAAGCGCGGCAAGGTAGGGGGCCATAAGAAGGGACTGATATTTTTTATAAAATTCACATGGAAGGCCGTTGGGGCCTGGTGCCTTACCCGAGCACAATTCGGCTAGCGCCTCCTGGGCCTCCTAAATTGTGATCAGGACGTCGAGTGCGTCCCTAGTCTGGTCTGTGAGGGCACGGGAGGCAAGTCATCGATGAACTGCCGGACTAGTTGTGGCGATATAGTTTCGCGAGGGGCATATAGCTCCGCATAGTATGTCGCAAAGCTGGTGGCCACCTGGGCCGGGTCTGTGAGCACAGTACCTTGCGAATCATGCACACATGGAATAGATACGTGGCGGAGCTCTCTCTGGCAAAGGCGGTGGAGCAAGGCGCTCGATTTGTTGCCCCACTGATAAATTCTACTCCAGGTAGCCAGCCAGGCCGCCCGGGCCTCACCCATCAACTCCCCGGCATAGAGCCGTTGGGTATACAATAATTGTCTACGCGAATCCTGTCTATTCACCTCCCGACACGTGTGTTCCGCGACCACCAGCTGGGCTTTTAATAGAGTCAGTCGCTCTCGACGCAGCCTACTTTGTGCCGTGCAGTAAGCAATATCCATCCCTCGCAATGTGGGTTTCATTGCCTCCCACACAGTCACCGGGGAGTCTACAGATCCAATATTACGTGAAAAATAGTCTGTAAGAGATGAGTGTATATGTGACCGATATTTATCATCTAACATGAGCCACGGTAAAAGACGCCAGCAGAATGGGGGACGCGTAGAGTCCAATCTCAACTCCACCTGTAGCGGAGAGTGGTCAGACAGGCCCCGGGGCAGTATTTCGGCTGTCGCCAGGCTTGGTGTATGTGCGGCGGATAAAAAGATGTGGTCTGGAGAACTGACAAGATTAGCGGGCTTCCGGAAATGGAGTCTAATAGGAATTGACCATCTAGGGGACGTCTGGAAGGCCAGGAAAATGTTGGACTTTGACACATTACAGAAACAGTTTCAAATGGGGAGGGGGGAGTATCTGCGCTACAGACAGCTGCGTCATGCGCTCCACTGCCACCTGCAAGAGGGGTCCCGACTGCCCGAATACTCGCCCCTCGAGGACCGTTTGCTCCTCGATCCCATGATTGATAAAGCCTTCTCTCTGACATACCGGAAATTGATCAACAATACCCCGGATTGCTTGGGTCAGCTGCGGGAGGCCTGGGAGTCTGATGTGGGCTTACTAGAGGACGAGGACTGGGTGGAGGCACTACAGACTCCCCGGGAAATAGCCATGCGGGCAAGATTCCAGCTGATCCAGCTCCGGATCCTTCACAGATCCTATGCCTCCCGGACGGCTTACGTCCGAATGGGCACCTGCGAGACTGACGTATGTGTGCGGGGTTGTGGCGAGACGGGGTCATTCTTCCATATACTGTGGTCATGCCCTAGGATCCAAACATACTGGGAAGGTATAACACGTGTAATGACGACCGTGGTGGGTGAGGACGTCCCGCTTGAGCCGAGGTGGCATATTCTGGGTGTGACTGGTGAAGTGACATGGCCACAATGGGCCAAGACCTGGCTAGCCTTAGCGGGAGGAGTGGCTAAGAGAAACATCGCCCGGGAGTGGGGCGCAGGAGCACCTCCCACACTCACAGCATGGAAGAAAGATCTAGACTAGTGCTACGGGGCCGAACGGGTGATATACCAGAGCCAGGGATGCCCACGGAAAGGCAAAAAAATATGGGCCGCCTGGGTCAGGTACAGAGGTTACAGCTGAGGGCCGTGGGGAGCAGGGGGCAAAGGTGGGGGAGAACTGATGCCGCGCAATACGCTGTGGGATGGAGGTCGCTGGAAGCAGGCGAATATGTGTAAAAGCATACCATGTACTGTGTAACCTGTACCGTCTGTCTCATCATGAATTGTATTATGAACTGGCAATGTACTGAAGCTTCTGTATGTTCAATAAAAAGATGTTTAAAAAAAGATGTGGTCTATGCGGGAGAAGGAGCCATGCATGCTAGAAAAGTAGGTGTAGCCCAGTGCGTTGGGGTGCATCCGTCTCCAAGAGTCCACCCAATCCAACCCCCGCAGCAGGGTCCCAAGTTTAGACTTCCGGGTCTCGGCCAGATTGCCAGATTGCCAGTAGCCCGCCACCTATCTATGGAGGGACACAATGTATCGTTCCAGTTCCCCCCAACCAGGGTTAGTCCCTGAGGTATCTCCACCCAGAGCCGTAGCAGGCGTTCGGTCAGACTCAATGTGAGGGGCGGGGGGGCATAGACGCTCCCTAAGACAAACAGCTTACCATAAAGTGAGCCTGTGGCGATCACATATCGACCTTGCGAGTCGGTCCACGTCTTCTCGTGGACAAAGGGGACCCTATGGTGGATTAATATGGCAACCCCACTTGAACCCCGAGTGAAGCCAGAGTGAAAAACTTGGACAAACCCAAAGCGTGTTAAACATGGAAGCTTATTACCAAGCAGGTGCATCTCCTGCAGAAATACAATGTCTGCACCATACCGTTTAGCTTGGCGCAAAACCGCACCTCTTTTGACCTTATCTAGTAATCCCCGCACATTCCAACTGAGGATTCGGAGTCGTCTCTCAGCTGTTCCAGACATAACTAGGCTGGGGGCAGACTTCACTGAAGACACATGGGGTGCAGATGGTAACAGACATGAATTTTTCTACGGCTACAAAATGAGCATGGGTATGACACTTAAATACAAACAATGAAAATAAACTAAAGCAACTCCCAACCACCCCCCCCCCCACCCCAATACCTCAAAACAGTAGAAGCATCTGTCGCGGCTTGAGAGGGCTCCAGGCCCCAACAGGGGTCAAGAGAAACTCCCAGCCAATGGATCCCTAAATTGCAGCCCCTAGACACGACAATATTTCAGAGTCCAGGAAGAGCAATTGGAGGTGTAGCCCATATATAAATGCCATCAATAAACAAATTCAGTTCGCACATATGGTGGGCGAAGGAGTAGAGAAGCTTCACCCGTCAAGCAGCGCGGGTCATACATGTAATTTATTCAGAGTTTTGGAGCGTTTCTTTGATAAGGAGCGTCGACGTTGTTCGCCCGTGACCTGAGACCGCTCCCAGCCCAGCCCGCTGGAAGAAGAATCAGAGTCAAGTCTGGGCGGAGTGTGCGGCTGAGGCCTGACTTGTTCATCAGTCCACGCAAAGACTTCTGCAGGGTAGTCGAAGAAATATGTTCGTTCCTTGTATGACACTCGTAATCTGGCTGGGAATAGCAATGAGTATTGGATCTTAAGATTCCTCAGTCTGGCCTTCGCCTCGGTGAAGGACTGACTGCGTTGTTGCACCATTTTGGTGTAGTCTGGGAATACCATGATCTTTTGTGATGCAAACAACAAGGGTTCTTTGAGTCGGGCCTGCTGTAGGATAGCGTCCCTGTCTCTGAAGTTTAGAAAGCGCGCAATTACTGGTCTGGGCCTTGCGCCCGGGTGAGGTTTCTGCAGCAGGGCTCAATGTGCGCGTTCGATGACATAACAGGGAGACAGAAAACCAAGAGGGAGCCAATCTGCCAGCCACCCGGCCAGAAAGTCAGCCATATCTCTACCTTCACACCCCTCCGGGAAGCCAACAAAGCGTAGATTATTGCGGCGGGCGCGCCCTTCCGCATCTTCAGCTCTCGTCGCCAGCCCCTTGGCTATGGATTCCAAGGCCGAGACCTTCTTCTGCAGTGTCATGATCGAATTCTCCGCCGTGGATATCCTGAATTCGGCCTCGGTGATGCGCTGAACGGCGTTGCGGAGGTCCTGCCTGAGTAGCATCACATCAGAGCCTACGGCACCAATCTTAGCCTCCAGCAAGTCACGGGACTGTGTAATAGCGGCCAGGATGGCTGCGTTGTCTGCATAGATGATTGTGCATCACCCGATGCAGGGGGCTGAGCTGTTGTGCCGGCAAACTTGTCCAGGGTGCTCTGGCGACCAGAAGAGCCAGAGGTTTTGTCTTTAGACATGGTGCGGTATTGCTTCGCGAGACGGGTCACGCCAGTCCAATGGGCAACAGGTGAGCAAAGACAAGGGGGCAGGCGACCTCAAGACACGGAGAAAGGAAAGCTGCTGAAGCCAGCGCCCCTGCAAAGCAGCGTGTCCAGGTAAGTATCTCACCTCAATAGGGCCCAGATCTCAAATGTCCAGGGTCGTGCCGGTCGCAACACCTGCAGCGATGACTCTTGCTGCAGCCGTCCACGTATACCGCAGTGTGCGGCCAGGGCAGGCCCACCCCAGCACAGACAGTCAAGTGGGCAAGGGCCGGGTCAGCACCAGCGGATCACGCCGACATGGACCGAAATGGCGTCGCAAGGACGGAGGCCCAATGCCCGGTCTCAGGGGCTGAAGGCGTCGCGCCGTGGCCCACAATGGCCGCCGAGTCATCCTCCACCGGAGGGCCGCACCTCCAGGTGGTAGCGGCGCCAAGGCCTCTGATGGCCAGCGGGGGGCAAAGGTATGGGCTGCGCCCCAAGGGGAGAGTGGAGAAGTCTGTATGGGCGTTGGAGTGTGCCCAGTCGGCGTCAGCACTCTAGTGCGGGGGGGCAGGTCCCACCAGGCAGGCCGTTGACCCACCAACCCGGCTGTTTCACACACCGGGCCGCAGCCACCGCCCATCGGGAGGAGCACTCACCCGGCTTTAGGGGCCCCAGCCCAGCGAAGCAGGCAGTAGAGCTGGCCAGCAGCAGGGAGCACCACGGCCCGACCTTGCCATCGAAGAAAGGCAGCACCGCAGCCTCACAGATGGGGAGGAAACTCCGCACTCCTTGCCTCACTCGCCGTCCCCACACTCCGCTCCCAGGGGGGTTCCGGGCCGCCACCGCAGCTCACCGACGCCACCGAGCCACCGGGCAGCAGAGCAAGGAAGCGCCACCCTCCCGCTTCCACAGCGTGGCACGGGGATCCGCTCTACGGCACCACGCCGAGGCCCGTCCGGCTCCGCCCACACGCAAGGCCGGGGATGGCTAGGCCGCAGATCACCACCGGGCGCGGGAGGCCCCCAGTCCACAGAACGGGTCGCAATCGAGGTGATGGGATCCGCTCAGCTAGCGGATCTCTTGCCCACGCAGCGAGGCAGGTGAGAGCCAGGAAAACGGCAGGATTTTGGGCGGATGAATGAGGGCTTACGGGAGCCCACCTAGAGCACGTCCACCATGCTGAACGGCTTGGCCACGCCCCGTCTCTGCGCAATTTACCACTGCTGATCAGTGCTAAAGTACAAGTGCTTCCTCTGTAAAAGGTATTATTGATTGGTATTTATTTACTAGTAAGTCCCTAGTATTGGGCACAGGTGTGCCAGTGGTGTAAGGAAACTTGAGGGCCCCCCCTGCAAAGTACATGGAGGGGGCTCCCTCCGACCACACTCAGGAGCTCTCAGACCAGGCCCCCTGGAGCTTGGACCCCCCCCCACATCACGGGGGTTGCGGGGACCTTTGTTACACCCCTCAGGTGTGCCTAGGGCCTGTAAATCAAATGCTACCAGTGGGCCTGCAGCACTGATTGGGCCATCCACAAAAGTAGCCTTCCAGATGTGTCTCCGACCTGCCACTGCAGTGTCTGTGTGCGCAGTTTTAAACTGCCACGGCGACCTGGCAAGTGCACCCACCTGCCAGGCCCAAACCTTCCCTTTAATTACATGTAAGGCACCACTAAGGTGCCCCATAGGCAGGGCACTGTGTACCTAAAAGGTTGGACATGTAGCAGTGTATTTTTACATATCTTGATAGTGAGATACTGTGTGTTTCGTTTTTCACTGCTGCAAGGCTATTACTTCCATAGGTTAACATGGGGTCTGGCTGGAAACACTTTTCCAGTGCAGATTCCCATTGGAAGATGATAGAAAGTTGGAGTTTGGGACGTCTGAATTCGCAATCTAAAAATGCACCTTTTAGTGAACATGGTGTTTAAATTGCGCATTTTAAAATGCCACTTTTAGAAAGTGGGCATTTTCTTGCTTTACCATTCTGTGCCTGCCTGTGGAATCCACGTCTATGTAATTGACAGCTGGGGCCTCCTACATACACTCCAGACAGTCACACAAAGGGAAGCTTAGGTGTACCCTGCAACTACTGATGGCTCATCGCCAGTCTGATGGGTCTTTCTGGGCTAAGAGTAGTAGGAGGAGTTGTCACTGGCACCTAAATAAGGCTGGGCCTGTTCTGCAAAAAGAAGTATCCACCTCCTGGAGAGTGTCTGGGACAGAGCAGAAAAGAACTGGATCTTGTGAGCAGGAAGGACTTTTCTTTCAAGTTTGTCAACTTCAAAGACCAGAACTGGTATAAGTATTGGGGACCTGACCCCAGAACTTTAGAAATCTTTTAGACTAAGGAACCTGCCAAGAAGAAGAGCTGGAGAAGCTGTCAGGAGGAACTACCACTTTGCTGTGTGCTCTGCTGTGTTGGCCTGCAGTGGTTACTTCTGTCTTGGGCAGTGAAAGGACTGCACTGAACTTTCTGAAACTTATTTCCTGATTTTCTCCAGGGGCTTGAGGTAGAGCTTCCCTCCTGTTGGAAGTCTCAGGAACATCAAAGACTTCAGGTTCATCTGCCACAGCACTGGGAACTGTGTGTTTTGTGCTGCAACAGAAGAAAAACAAGTATGATGCTGTCAACGACGCCACTGCCAGCTCCGTGACCTGAAGGCCCCACAAGGCAACCCTGGTCCCACCGACCCCGCCAGCTGATGCCTTCATTGAGCTGCTGTTTGCACCGTGACCTGTGGGCACCGCACCTCACATCGCAGCCTGGCTTCAGCGACAACGATGATGCATGCCAACATCGATGCCGCTGCCTGCACCGCGGCCTGTGGACACCACTTGTGAGGTGCACGAAGCATCACTCTGTCCCACACCACAGCCCTGGTCCACCGACGTCAGCACTATTGACTCCAGCATCGGCAACCAATGCCACTGCTTGCATCGCGACCTGTGGGTACAGCACGAAGCATCGCCCTGCTTTGCATCCCAACCTTCTGTCTACCGAGGACAGCGGTCAGCAATAACGACGCTGCTGCCTGCACCGTGACCTGTTGACACTGCACATTGAATCGTCCTGCATCACACTGCAACCCTGGTCTCACCGACGATGCCAGATGCTGTCACCGAGCCACTGCCTCCACAGTGACCGGGGGCACCGCACATCGCATCGCCCCACTTCGCATTGCAACCCCGATGCCATTGATGCCGGTGCTCCTGATTTAAACCTCACAGAGTTCAATCCACAATGTGTGTGACTTCAAAGGGCCCGACGACTCCTGCTGATGCCGACGCCTCCTCGGAGATCATCACAAGGTCCACGTAACCCTGCATTTCCAAGGTACTGCTTGCGGGTCTTCCCAACAACGTAACTGGCCCGTGACGTAAGTCGGCTTGAACCATTGGATTTGTTTGTTCACAACGCCATGATAGCCCTGGATGGAGCTATCGACTTGAAGGAATTGTATTTTAAGTTGATTCTTGCAATATTCATAACTTTATTTCTGTATATTGAATTATTATCGTTTTGGTCTTGTTTTACACAGATAAATATTGGCTATTTTTTCTAAAACTGGTGTGGTGTCCTCTTTTAGTGTTTTCACTGTATTACTGTGTGTTATGTGCAAACGCTTTACACATTGCCTTTGAGATAAGCCTGACTGCTCGTGCCAAGCTACCAAGGGGGTGAGTAGGGGTTATCTTTGAAGTGTAACTCCCTTATCCTGACTAGAGGAAGGGTCCTTACTTGGACAGGGTACAGACCTGCCAACTAGAGACCCCCATTTCTAACAGATACCTTCTATGCTCCCAAATTAGAGACCCTTAAAAGATGACCCTGTATTTGACTTATGTTTAGAAGAGAGAAGGGAAATTTCTTTATTAAACACCTGTTTGCTTTACTTTGTTTCTGTATTGTGGTGGCTATCACAATTCAGTAACTCATTATATTGTGCCTTAACCTACTAAGCTACTTCAGGTTACCTATTGCATTGATGTACTTATTGAATTTATTTTTGGTTTGCATATATACTAGATTGATTGGTAATCCAAATAAAACCCATTCACCATATTCAGTGAATCCTGCTGCTAATATTGGAGTCACATTGGCTAGAAATGTATTATTGATGTATTCTCCTTTCAATACTTCATGTCAGCTAGCAAAGGTCCATAATACCAATGGGGAAAAATCTTTAATGACTTGACTAAGAGATTATGTTGTAAGGCCCAGCACGCTAACAATGTACAATGTCAGCCAGGAGCTTGTCCTGTCAAGGCTCAAGAGTTCTTAGAATACTTAGCATGTTTTCACATGACATATCTATTGATGACATCATGGTGGTTGTAGACAAATGTGGAAGCTGAACAGCTTATGTGGACCATCACTAAGCTCATCCAGACTCCTTATACTTCTGGCTGAACTCAGAGTCGGCAAACTATGCTTTTCTCATAGAATATCGACAGACCCCTCATGTCCCTACCGGACATGCTACCAGCCAACTATGTTTAGTTCGACCAGTGAGTTCTTTTCCCTTCATCCATTCTGGAAGCCCCATTCCTCTGATGAAGACAAGATCATGTCACGTAGGAAAAGTAAAAATGAACGATGCATCACTCAGCTTCTTGTTCAGAGATCCATGGTAAGCATTGGAAATCCTTTGCTAGAGAAGGACAGACAGCCTTGCAGCAAGTATTTCCTTCCATTTGAACTGTGGCTGAGGAGGGTTACATGTATATGGCACAATGGTGACTGCCATGAAAGAATCCAAAGGACTCAGGTTCAGATACCTGCAGTGATTTGGTGCTGGCATGATGTTCAGCACTAGGAAAATGCATTGTTGATGCCTCATCATCTTCACCTGCAATGACTGGCCCTCCTAAGTTTCCACATCCCTCACGATCACAAGATGTACTGCAGGAGGTACCCAATGCTTTATCCTCTTCACAGCCTAGCAGAGCATTCTAGATAAAGCATGGGAGCTAACACTCTTCCAACTCAGTGTTACAGAGAATTTGTGCAAGAAAATATTTTGTTTTTTCAATCTGCTCCATGTTCAGTCATTCATTGTTCTGTTTAAATTGTGGGAGAATTGCAGCTACATGTACACAGCACTGCAGGTTTGAGTCACTGGTCAGTGGCGGCTCCTCCTCTAAGGCAGAAGAGCATTGCCCCACTGCTCTCAGCAGTGGAAATAAAGGAAAAATAAAATGATAATAAATCGTTGTTACTATCATTTTATTTGTTCCTGCTGCTGTGTCTTTGCAGGGCGGGGCGGGGCTGCTCTGCTTTCAGAGCTGGGAGAGGAGTGGTGAGCCCTCTTGGGCCAGCCAAACAGTCATGCGTACTTTGCATGTTCTACACCCAGGCTGCATTACAGCCTGGGTGGAGAACATGCCCAGGCTCCCATTCCGTGGCTAAGCACCAAACCACAGCGCTCAGACCAATCACAGCACTGCATTGCAGCATTGTGATTGGCTTTGGGGAGCCTGGAAGCCTGGGTGCTTCCTGTTCTGGAGTGGAGGGATGACGACAAGGAAAGTTGCAGAGAGGAGGTACGTTTTATTTTATTTTCCTTTACCTCCTCCCCCCACCCCACCACCTCCGATCCGTGCCACAGCCCCTGTGACTGGTTTCCTTCTGTTTCGGAGAGTTGTTTGTAGCGTCCATGTGTCATATGGAAGTAAATAATGTGGATAAGCCTATTTTACCTTTGGCATTCCTGGGGCCTACTGTAACCAAAATTGGGTTGTCTGTGTTGTCATTGCTACTCACTACAATGCAACAGACACCTCCATCATAGCCGCCATGTTTCCCAGGTCCATGCGTGATATGCAGCTCCAGTTCCATTTTTTACAGCAGGGCTGCTCCATATACTTCAGTTGGCTTACTCTCTTTGTGAACCTGTATTACCCTTCTACTTTCTATTCACTTTAATGGACTCACTTGATGGAGCAAGGACTCGTAAAGAAAGAGACTTGCTCAAAAGCAGTCCTCTCGTTTAACTTATTAACGAATTACTAACCGTGCCTTGTAAATAATAATACGCACCACAGAAACACGCGGGTTAGCGAAGCTTGCTTATGTGTGTACCAATGAAAATAACAATGAAAACGGACTAATACCGCTTTAAACGGGGAAACTGTTGTGCGCATGCGTCAATTGCATCTACGCAATATGACGAACTAACAATTGGAGGGAAATTCTAGCGCATGTGCAGAAGGCATTAAAATGGAGTCTTGAAGACTCACGTGCATGGCATCTGCTTAGCCGAAATGAAAATCAGCTATTTTACTAATGCTAATGCGGGGACAGTATTAATAAGTGAAGAAGGTTAGAGTAGAGATGGGTGGTATACAGTGAAATCATTTATTTGTGAAAGTAACTTTTGTCTTTTTGACTTTATTATTAGTGCGCATTTGGGCCTTTCGAATTGATCAAAGTAAGCAGAGTCACGTGATTTATGCGCAGGCTCACAAGAAAGTTAACCCGGAAGGATGACTAAGGTTTTGTCAGCCGTCCAAGGACAAGAATGATGTGCCCTGAGAACAGAGGGTGAAGAGTTCAGTCAAGAAGACTTATATTCATGATTTGTAATAATTGTTGCAAGTAAAGTTTGAATATGTATGGGAACGAAAGAAATGAATAAAGTTTAAGGGGATGGGTTTGCAAACAATAGAATGATAGAATAAAAGTAATGTGTAAGCATGGTGTGATGATCATCCCCCTTGCCTGACCAATTAGAATTCGTATTTTTGCGATATTGAAACTTTAGTGGGTGGTACATGATGAACGAAAGGTATAATTGAGGTAGTTTAGTTAGTAGAGAGCGCAGAGGATGCCGATGCGGGGAACATGATTGCAGAGCTCGGGATGCTGTCTGAGAGTTCGTGTTGCTGAGATGCTGATGCAGGGAGAGATGCTGTGAGATGCTGATGAAGAAACTGAATGCAGAACCTTCTATCTTAATTTAATTGGGTTAGACAAGAAGATCGCGGATGAAACACGAGGAGCAAGAGAGTGCCAGAGAGGGGTGCGACGCAGCCGTCGGTATTTAGAGAGGTCAAGTATCCTGTCCTGAATCCTGTCCTGAAGTCTTTGTCTCCTGATCTATCTCGGGGGACCCTCACCAGCCCTTTGGCCAGGGGGCGTTGGTCTTCATACCATCCTTGGTAATTATTATTTCTTGTCCGTTTGTAGATGTTCTTTTCTCTCTATCCTCTCTTTTCTGATCATTGTTGTTGCATGAGTCTGAAGTATTTTCGATTGAAATTGCACTCTTATGAATGAGGATGTTTCGTGCTGAAAATTTGAGATGGTTCACATTCATTTAATTTAGATAAAGATTTTAAAAACTTCCCGAGTCTGTGGTTATTTTTCTGAAATTTAAGAACAGTTAAGAGTTATGTTCATTATCACCATCAAATTAGTTCAACTAATGGTCCATTGACCAGAGGAAAGAACTTTTTGATCAGTGAAAGGTTAGTTAGGAATGTTAAATAACTAATCTTGAGAAATATGAAATTATTAAACTATAAGACTCCAGCGGTCTACTTGATACGGAGTGTGTTGTGATTTATGGACCCAGGTGAGTATATGGTAGTGGAGTATCTGTTGTTGGTTGACCGCTGGATCAGTTTTCTAGTAGCAGAGCTATGGTTATTATTGACTAGTTTGGTGATAAGTATAGATTATTGATTATTGATTTATGTTTTAACAAAAGAGTTAGCGTCTTTGTTCTATGTTGTCCAGAATTCCCGGGAAATGAATAGCGGGTGGTGACAGAAGCCATACTGCAGTGAGGTTACTCATCTGTTGGAATAACACTGAGAAGCTAGGTAGGGCTGGCAGTGTTAAACTAGGGACTATTTCGTATAAAAGTGGAGTGCGAATGATAGAAAAAGGGGTTCGCTGGTGAAACTTTGGTCTCATTTCCCAATACGGGTGACACTGGGGGAGTAGCAGGTTCTCTGGAGCTTGAGTGAAGGGTAAAACAGAGGTTTTTACTCGCAGTAGAAGAGTAGAAATTCTGAGACTCCAGAATAAGTCGAAAATTCTATCCTTTGGTTTAGTGGAACAGACAGAGTAGCGAATGTTTTTATGTTGTTAATAACAAAGAATTTAATGAAAAGTATTAAGAAATACGTTTTTCGTATTACCTTGTGAAGGGAGGGTCAGTCGCCGGAGTTGTACTGACGTCACAGTGAGCCGCGCTGGGATTGGTAGAAACAGCGG